>CM040924.1:5085000-5675000 GCA_023029165.1 Gobiocypris rarus
TAAGTGAAATGAGCCAGTATCAGTTAGAACTCCTCATGCTGTGAAATCATTTTGACAGAAAATGCCATGAGCCCTTTTAATACACCGTTTACCATTTATTCTTGTGCCTATTGTCAGATATAGTCGGTTTATATTTAGCATCACCTTTTCAGTGAAAAAGGCTTTGACATGATTGTGGTGTAGGTTATACTTTATGAGAAGATGGTTATTAATCTACATTGTGCCTCCTGGAGACCAAAGTTAAAACTGAATGTCAGATGAACCCATAATCGACTGGTCAGTGGTTTCTGATGTAACAGTGAACATTTCTTGAAACAAATAGTTTTAAATTCACCATTAAAAACAATTACCTTAATTTCATAAAACTTTAATCCATTTATTCTTCATATATACATGCATGTACAACAAACGTAACTTTTCTATTAAATATCATGTCCAAGTTCTGTAGATAATGCTCAAACTAGTAAATGGCTAAAACTATTTCCACACCAAGGAAAAAGAAAAAAACCCAATGAACTCAAAGCAAATATTAAGGGTGTGCGGTAAAACCGTGACTTAACAACAGAACGAATCAGATATTGTGAATTACAACAGCATCTAGTGACTTTAGACATATGCTAAAATGGTTTAAAAGTGCTTTTGTTCCAGCATACTTTTTGCACATTCACTCAGTTGTGTCCCACGGTGAGTCTGGCTGAACACAGCGCCTGCCCTAGGCTGTTGGATGCACGGCATTTGTAGATCCCAGAATCCCCTGGTTGTACATGAGCGAGCGTGAGTGTGCAAATGCCGTTCTTGTCATAATTCATCTGAACTCGCCCGGACTTCTCCAGTGGCGCCTCATCGAACAGCCAAAACACTTCAGGCTGAGGATATCCTGCAAACAGAAATCATTTCAGCGAATTATGATCCAATTAAAGTCTTAATGAACCCTTTAACGCCGGACACATGAAATAAATCAGTTTTAATCTAAACAAATCATTCTGCATTCAGGTATCATGATACATCAGGCTTTTATGGCTGATACAGGAGTATGATCTAGTATAAGATGGAGCTCATACTGGCATCAGTTTTATTCGCATCCACATACGTCTTTCAGACGAATACAATCAGAGTTATAGTACAAATGTCCTTCCTCTTCCAAGCTTTAAAATGGCAGTGAATTGTTGTTTTTGAAGTCCATAAAAAGTGCATCTATCCATCATATAACTGCTCCACACGGCTCCAGGGGTTATTAAAGGTCTTCTGAAGCGATGTGTTTGTGTAAGAAAAATATCCATATTTAAAACTACACTTTTTCCATAAGTTGAATACATTAGGCGATCTGGTGGAAGCTAGATAAATTTACTTTGTGTAAGAGAATTATCCATATTTCAAACTTTATAAACGCATCGCTTCAGGAGGCCTAACCCCCGGAGCAGTTATATGATGGATAGATGCAATTTTATGAACTTCATAAACGACAACAATTCACTGTCATTATAAAGCTTGGATTAGCCAGAACATTTAATATAACTCTGATTGTATTCGTCTGAAAGAAGAATGTCATATACACCTAGGATGACTTGAGGGGGAGTAAATCATGTGCTAATTTTCATGTTTTGGGTGAACTAAACCTTTTATCACCGTAATGTGTCAGCTGTTGTAAAAAACGATACCTTTGTGTAGAGTTTACTACAGTAAAATTGACCCGACCGAGTGGATCTCTAAGCTGGTGTGAGTCATTGGAGGCGGGGTTAATTTGTATATTCATGTATCCACATGTATACTAAATGAATATAGGGTGTAGAGTTATATTCAAACTATTTTAAGGCATGAAGGAAATTGTCACAGGATAATCAAGTAAACCAAAGTTGCTTCACTCCAGTAAATGTTCACCTTGAAATACTACTACCAATTTAAGTGTTACAATTCTTACAATCAGCAAATGTTTCACAAGAATAAGGCATGTCGTGGTTTACACTAGGCTTTATAGGGTTAAACTTATGTGGCATCTCTTCAATATCCTCCTGAAGTATTTTGTTTGATTTTGTCCACAAATTTACTAGTAAATAAATGATTGCTTCTGAACACGGTGCACAGTACCGTGAATTGTACAGGCCAGGTTGACTGTGGCTCCACAGCTCTCGGTGAGGTCCTGCAGGGCTTGGTGGAAACGTGGTTCAGTCCATAGCTGTTTTTCCAGAGACGCTACAGCTTGTTCTGCCTCTTTTCCCAGAGCTTGCTCTGAAATACAGTGACACGCAGGACATCATGAGAGGACAAACCATTCATCCTCGGGTAGTTGCAGGTCAAGTCATTTTTGTGCCACTAGCAAAAAAAAAAAATTGCTCAAGCAATGGTATCCTAAACACTGAAGCTCTTCCCATGCATCTCACCATCTGCAGTAATGGGAGAATGTGGGATGTCAGATTTGCTGCAGCGAGCCATCCTCTTCAGCGCAAGCAGGGCTTTACCGGTTTTCTGCAAGACAGAACCGATATGTAGTTGTCCAAATAGGTAAATAGTAGTTTTAATGACCACCTGAAGGAAGTGATAGCCATCAGGGAGCTTCCTAATTTTCATACCTTCCACTTCTGTCGGGCCAGGAATCTTCTCATCTTGTCTTTGTTAAGAGATTTTTTAGTTGATCTTGAGTTTGAGTCATCAAATAAGGCTATCCAGGGATGAGCTAATGCCTTCTCACAGGACAGTCTTGTTCTAGAAGTGTAAATTGAAATTAAACACTGCATGAATGCACGACTTTCATAACTTGCAGACCATTGCTATTTTCAATGTTGACTGAAAATGGGCGATTCAATAAAAGGTTGACAGGTTATAGTAAAACATGCATCTATCATTCACTTCTTATCCTTCATCAATAGGCCGCTGATTAAATCTTTGGCCTCATCCGTGATGTCATCAAAACTCTCAGGGTCAAACGCCCATTGTGCCGCAGTAACCAGAGCGAAGGTTTCCGCATCATTGTTTCCCTGGAATGGAGACTCGCCACTCAGTCTGGAAAAGGGTGGAAATAGAAGCATTACAGAAACCAAAAATGCACATTAGTCTATAGACATGTTCAGGTGGAGTCCTCACAGAATGTAGCAGATGACGCCGATGCTCCACATGTCAGTGGCCAGATCTACAGGTTCATAATTGACCACCTCTGGGGCCACAAACTCTGGAGTCCCATGAAACACCATCAGACTTTTCCCGGGCTCTGCAAAGGCCAAAAATAAATAAATAAAACTCACATTGCCTTTCAGTGTTAAAGAAGTCCCACAGTTTAGTCTAGCCTATTCCAGTTTATATTTGGACATTAAGATGATCAGTCAAGTTATCAGCAGTACAAATAAAAATGTCTAATTTGACTCAATCTGCTAAAATTGGGCAGGACACATATGCAAACGTGCCCTTGCTACCAGAGTTTGATAAATATTTCTTTATTAAAGGTGCAGTAATTTTACATTTTGAAAATTACAATCAACCCCCCAACTTTTTTGATATATTTTGTTTGTACATAGACCTGACTAATAAAGCACTTCTGAAGCAAAAATCGATATCTAAGAAGAAGAAAAAAAAAATCCATATTTAAAACTTTATTAGGTAAAATATCTAGCTTTCACCAGACTGCCTTCTGTATTCAACGTATGTCTCATATGTGAACTATCCCTTTAATATTGGGACCGCTACCACTTTTGGTTCCATGTTGACATCACATGACCAAACGCGTGTTGCTCATTGGCTGACCAACGTGTCTAATGGTCAGATACCCTTTCCTTGAGGGAGACGTCAAACTCTTGTCAAAACGCAAACGACAGCTTAAATATGTGGTTCTGTTAACCTATCTCTATGATAACGCCACAGGATAGTAACAAAGACGGTTTAATGATGTAACTGGGTTCGTAGCGTTATAAAACACGGCACTTCAAGATGACGCTCGCGTTGTAAAACAATCAAATACAGAGTTGACAATCTCCACCTCAGCAATATCTCTCTGCCAAAGTCTTTTTAGCATTAAATGCTGTTCGTAGCATTAAATTATGGACCACGGTTATGCATTAGCCGCAGGGACATTACAAACTCTGCCGAGGAAGCGGAAGATTTCAGACGAAAAGAGAGAGAAAGATCGACTGAGGCAGAAAAACAGAATAAACATCGGCGCGGCCTATTCCAGGTGGAAAGCGCTTAAGGTGGAGAAAGGCATGAAGAATGACGCGGAGGTTGCTTGCTATCTGCTGGACAGGTAAAGCATTACATACTGTAGACGTTTAAATTAGTGACTTCACAAGTGTGGGATATAGAGGAGTGAGCTAGTCTTGTAGGCTTCTTCGTTCCGATAGCTCTCATATCAGTCATTGTGTGCATTCATCACTAATTTAAAGTTTTACACATTTAGAAATAAACTGTTCACCCGAAGATAAAACACTTTAAATAAAACTTGATTGCAGTAAATGTCTTTATTTACACATAACGCGGGTCAGCCACTTCAAATTGTCCTGTTCTAAATGACACTTCAAGTGCACTTGCGGACTTATACAATATAAAAGGATAAAGTAACAACGCTCATTGGTTGTCGCCTCTGTAGATGCGCTGTTTATTTGAGTATGAGGTCTCTGCGGAACAAGAGTGGGTGTTTCTAAATCAGTGGGCGTTTTCAAACTGATGGGCGTTTATAAAATCACACAATGAAAATTATCCCCTTCACCCGACCCCACCCCTACCCACACTGTGACATTGGCAAATCAGGTAACAGTTGAAACCAGCCCTTTGTTTATGGCCACACCCACTGATGAGGTAACGCCTATTACTAACCTGCAGAGACATATACTTGAATCACAATGATCCCCTTCACCCGATCCCACCCCTAAACCCTACCCACACTGTGACATTGGCAAATCAGGTAACAGTTGAAACCATCCCTTTGTTTATGGCCACACCCACTGATGAGGTAACGCCTTTTACTAACCTGCAGACATATACTTGGTTTATTTATGCGACAGTTCATTCAGGTGCTCGATTCTGATTGGCTGAAATAGTGTTTTTGGTGACGCGCGAACGACAGCTTTTTTGCTGCGTCCCAAATTGCCTACTTTTACTACGACCTAAAAGTAGCAACTCTTTTTGTGAAGAAAAAGTATGTGCTTTTGAGTGTGTAGCAGAAGAGTAGGCAAGCGTCTATTTTCGAATACTATTTAGGACTGATAGTATGTGAATTGTGACGCACCATTATTATCTGCTTCACCAGCGGAGACTATTGGAGAATCAGTACCTGAAAAACTTGCTATCAAAAAGATAAAAATTGCATCCAAAATAAAAAGTTTGTGTTTGCATAATTATACACCACAGATTTAAAGTGTTTTATTTATAAAATATTTATAATTACATAATAAGTTAAATATGTACAAATATTTCTTAAATATGTACATGCATGTGTATTTATACAGGTCCTTCTCAAAAAAATAGCATATTGTGATAAATTACATTATTTTCCATAATGTAATGATAAAAATTTAACTTTCATATATTTTAGATTCATTGCACACCAAATGAAATATTTCAGGTCTTTTATTGTTTTAATACTGATGATTTTGGCATACAGCTCATGAAAACCCAAAATTCCTATCTCAGAAAATTAGCATATCATAAAAAGGTTCTCTAAACGAGCTATTAACCTAATCATCTGAATCAACTAATGAACTCTAAACACCTGCAAAAGATTCCTGAGGCTTTTAAAAACTCCCAGCCTGGTTCATTGCTCAAAACCACAATCATGGGTAAGACTGCCGACCCATGATTTACATTAAATACAAACAACGCAGTTTACAAAACGCTGGATTAGACCAGACAAAATGACGGAAATCACTTGTTTTTCTGCGGCAATAGTGTAGGGGTAAGACGCATGGCATCAAGTTGACGCTAATCAATCTGAGGTTCGAATCCACCTTTTGCCGAAATCGCTCTACTCCCTTTTCCCATCACATCGGATAGGCATTTATTTTCAATACAAATTAAGAAAATAATAGATAAGTGAAAATAAAGTCTCTAAACGTGTTTTAATATTAAGTTTTTATTGGTTAGGGTAGGTAAACAGATGTGCTGAATTAGAGCCGATCAAAGTGAGTGGGACAGTGGGTCCAATATCACAGGTCATAAAGAGTGGGTGGGTCTTGTCCCACCCACACACGATGGTTCTGACGCCATGTGCTCGCCAGATTACTGAATGCTCATTGCCTTACAAATAAAATGCTTGTGGTTTTATAGAAATTAAAATGAACAGTACATTAAAATGGTGTTATTAGCTAAAAATAATAAAAAAAGGAAGTTATTGCTGTAGGGGAATAGAGGTTTAAAGGGATAGTTCACTCAAATGAAAATTGTCATTTACTCAAAACAGGTTTGGAATGATTTGAGAATAATTCTGCTGAACACAAAATTATATTTTGAAGAATGTTGGTAACCAGACAGTTGACGGTAACATTGACTGGTAGGAGAAAAAAAAATACTATGGAAGAATTTGAGGGCGAGTAAAGGACACATTTTCAGTGTCGGGTCAGATTAAGTAGGAAACTGTGGGTTTATGTCACACCCGTAAATACAGAAGAAAGTCTAGCTTTACAAATGAAAAATGTGTATTTTGATACGAGCGGAGTTACCAAGCGAGTACATTAAACTTGTTTGTGGTAATTGTCAATACGTTTATTTTAAAAGGATGGTTCACCCAAAAATGGAAATGGTAAATTTACTCACCCTTATGTTGTTCCAAACCTGTATGAGTTTCTTCTTTTGAACTAAAGATATTTTATGTTGGTAACCAGTTGATAGCCATTGACTTCCATAGGGGGGGAAAATACTATGGAAGTCAATGGTTGCCATTAACTGTCTGGTTACCAACATTCTTCAAAATATATTTTTTGTTCATCAGAAGAAACTCATACAGGTTTGGAACACTATAGGGGTGAGTAAAGGATCATTTTTATTTTTAGGTGAACTATCCCTTTAAGAGCGGCGGGTCGGATTTAGTGGGAAACCGCGCGTTTACGTCACGTCCGTAAACACAACTTAGAAAGTTTAGCGCGCGAGGCTGTGGAAGGGGAGGGAGTTGTAGCTCGTTGTAATTTTGGAAATAGTCAGCTAGATTGATTATGGATCGTTCGACCTCTGGAGAAACACCAGCGGTCAAAGCAAAGGCGCCTCGAAACCTTGTGAGAAAGAGAGAATGCAACAGAATCTACAGCAAAACTAGAATCAATATCGGCAAGGCTTTTGAGCGATGGCGACAGTTGCGAGAGCTGAAGAGGTTCAAATCCGACGCAGAGATGGCTTTCTTCTTGCTGGACACTGTGGACAGGTAAGGGTTTAGAGGGGGTGATAGTTATGTAGCCATCCTTAAAAAAAGGAAGTTGTTTCAGTCATTGGTGTCGATCTAAAGCACAAACTACATTAGTGTAGATTAGGGAGGGGTGCGTTCATTGTTTTCTAGCGTATAAAGATGGCCAGCGCTACGTTACTTCTGTACAGAATTGCCAAACAGCAGTGGTCATAGTCTCATTTTCGTTTACTAAGGGTGTGTGGTGAACACCTTCCACAAAACAAGTCTCCGAAAAAGAGAGGACGACCGCGGAAAGCAACAGCTGCAGCGCAAACTGAGGTATGGAAGAAAATAGCTAAATATTGCAATAAGTCGTCGCTGCAGCCTGAAGCACGATGACGTACTGAATCAGATCCAACACGTACTGGACGCGCATGCGCGGTGGTTTCGTTCACATTTTGATGACGTCACATGCGCACGCGCAGTTGAGATTTGTGAACTGGATAAATACTCAAACCGCTTGCGCAAAAACAATTTATTAATAACATGCTCACGAAATCAGGACACACGTTTGCATTTTCCCTCGAATGTGTACCGGTTGTACCTTGAGAATTAATTACAGACAATAGGCTACTTGATTCATTTTTGCTTCCACTCAACTGCAAGTATGACCAGAATATGTTACAATTTTAACTGTTTTGCATGTATGTAGAGAGAAACTAGGATAACTTCAGCATCACGATTACTTATTCATCAATCATTACGTATTATTTATCAGCAGGCTACTACTACTACACAGGTTAGAACATCACATATACAATATTGACCATAGTATATGGTCAATATTGTACATAGATGATGTTCTAACCTATGTAGTTATAATGTTCTGACCTGTGTAGTTATAATGCATATACGCTGGTCTTAAGTGACACGCATTATAACTAGACTCGCACTCGCATTATAACTATGCACTAGCCATAATGAACCACCATCCAGTACGTATTGGATCTGATCCAGCTACGTCATCGTGCTACAGGCTACAGCGAGGAGTGTCTCAAATATTGCGCAAGCACAGCAATGGTTATTTACTATTGTTAAATAGCAGTTGCTCTTGTCAGACTGGAAGGTGTAAAAGTAATTGTTACACTGCATTAACATGCTAATCTTAAACCTTGATTTAGGATTCATCCCAGCCCAGTCCGGACCCCCACTCAACAGACCACTCCCAGCCCAGTTCTGACCACCAGTCAGACTCCGAATCTCAGCCTAGTCCGGATCCCCAGCCCACAAGCGTCGAGGTCCTTGGCATCTGCTATGACCTTCCTTCCCAATGGCCATATAAACCGGTGAGTCAACACTAGTTTGGTCAGGTTGTGCCATTAAAGTGTCTGCGATCCAGCAGTTTATTAAAAACTTGAATTATCCCCTTCAAATTTCCTGCAACTATTTGACTTAGACAATTTTAAAAACTTTTTGCACACTTACTGAATTTTACCTGTAGCCTTTTTTTATTTTAAGTTTATAAACTTAAAATGCAACAAATTCTGCTTAATTCTAATCATGTGGTTGTGCTTATTTTTTGTATAAATCAGTGAATTGAATTAGATTTACAAATTGAAGTTACGTGCCATTTGATTTTCTCCTTTTATTTGGAATGTAAAATTAAGAGGCTTTGGTGAAATGGTTTCACAATGCAATTTGTTTCATAAACTTTTTACTTCTTAAAATGGGTAATACACTTGACTGATCAGTTAAATATTAAATCTAGAGTTGTGGAAAACATATGCAACTGCTTTCTGCACTGTAATTCTGCCATTTATACTAGCAGTGTTGTGCAAGTTACTCTAAAAAGTAATTACTAGCTACTAAATTAGTATTACATCTTTAAGAGTAAGTAGATTACGGCACTAATTGCTCTAAAAAAAAGTATTGCATTACTTATTAAATCTCTTTCTAAATCCCTTATCAACCTCGACCAGTTGAACAATACAAAGACTGACATGAAACTGCCCTTTTAATTATATTATATTAATATATATATATATATAGTATTCAATGAAATGACATCAGAAGTAACTTCTTTTTCAAGGTAAAAAGTAATTAAATTACAATAAAGCAATCACTCAGTACTAGTATGCCATGTTAGGTGTAACTATGTGCCTATTTTCTGCCGTTTAGGATAAACAAGCACAGCCTGAACGCCGAAGTGAGGATGGGTCTGATCTAGATGTTGTGGTTGGTTCCATTGCACCATCGTACGGCTTTGTTCCTCATAGTTCGTCTTCAAGCACAACCACAGAAGACAATGCAATGAACTGGGAGGAAATAAAGGTTGGTGAAACTGTACTACAAATTGTCTTTCCTGTGAAAAATGTGGACACTTTCAGGACTACAGTTTTCCATATTTTAGTAAAGCCATCAAAACTCTAGACATTATCTCAACCAATATCACATGCATCCTGGGATGCTTTAAGCCACATGAGGGCTGCTTTAACGATCCACTCCAAATCTTTTTTCTTGAAAACATGAAAGTTTGGTAAAGATATTCAAGCCCAATCTTGTCTGCAATGCTTATACAAGCCTTCAGATCACAAGAAACAAATTTAGCCCAATGTGTCCGAACTGTGCACTGGTTGCGTAGCTGCTTTTGATGCTTTCGCAGTGCTTCTCAAACTGAGAACTCCATCACCCCAACACATTTTGGATGTCCCCATCTGGCACACCGGATTTAACTCCTTAGTAGAGACTGCTGTTAGTAATGAGGGAGACATGCAAAAAGTGTGCAATGGTTGGGGGTCAGGTTTGAGAAGCACTGCTTTAAAGCATCAGGGCAGCGTTTAAAATTTAGCCAGTTAGCTCACCAATTGTTTGGTCTCTTCTAGGATGAACTGGCACAGACTGCACAGCGACTGGAAGAGCGTTTAGATGCCATGAGGTCCTTGACTGATGGAGCATTAGAACCCATTTCAATGACAAGAGGAATCGAAGATCAGAAGGAAGTGAAATGGGTGGTCAACAAATCCAGTTTGAAGGGACTTTTTAGAACCTGCCATCAGTGTGGAGAGCCAGTTCTGGAATTTAAAACGCTAACGTCAGGGAGCCTCGTCCGCATTCAGTGGGAATGCTCAAAGGGACATCTCATGTGGCTTTTCCCCAACTACAACCCAACGTAACGGACAGTGAAATCAAACGTGAAGAATGGACTGTAAAGTACGCATCTAGGTTTTATAAATTGGGAATAAGAGCAAATAAAGTTTTTACTTTGGAATGAATGTTACATTTTTCATTGGTGGAACGGAGGGTCAATTACATTGTTACACCAGTAGATGGTGACAGTGTCCATTGAATCATTAATTCAAGAGATTAGATTTAAAATGCAGCTTTATCCAGTGATGAAACAAGTGAAGTTTTTAGAGCAAGTCATTGAATCATTCAAACTGATTATATATATATATATATATATATATATATATATATATATATATAGAGAGAGAGAGAGATATAGAGATATATATATAAAGAGAGAGAGAGATATAGATATAAAAGAAACCAATTAATTCAGTCAGAACCTGTCATAAATTTAGTTTATTTGTCCACTTACATTCGAGGAAGATTTGTGATCTCCTTTTTAAACTATTTATTCTTAATCGTGCCGCTCTAACAGGGAGTATTGTGAAAGTTGGGACTTTGAGTTTCTCAAGATCTAACTTTGCTCCAGATAAAATACAAAAGTAAAAAAAACAACTAGACACTTAACTCACCCAGTCTGCAGGCCAATCCAAAGTCAATGATCTTGATGAGCGTCCCAGTGCCGTTCACACAGACGATGTTCTCTGGCTTCAGGTCGAGGTGAACGATGTGTTTGCGATGCATGTACTGGACTCCTTCCAGGATCTGACGCATGTAGTTCACACTGTTGGGTTCGGTGTGCTCAAAATTCTCATCTACAATCCGTTCGAACAGCTCACCGCCTGCAACACTTTGAGACATGGGTTGTTAAAATTGTATAAAACAAGAATGTGTTTCTGTTATAGTTGAGGAATGTCAAACATTTTTGATGGGTAAAAAGAAACAACTTGTATTAATTTAAATAGGATTTAACATTTAAAAAAATAATAAAAGAGACCTGTGAGCAGTTTAATTAACATATCCACTATATTAAGACCATTTAACCTAATCTGACCAACTAGAAGTTGCTCAAAGGGTTAATCAGTCTTTGCAGATTCCAGTTAGACTAACCTACATATGTATGTAACGATCCTAAGTTATGACCAGTCTGCGCATGCAGATGAGCGTGTGCAGCGACCCAAGCGAGCGCAAGAGCGCACCGTTTCGTTCAGGTTAAGGGAGCCGTCGGCAGCGCTGTCATTGTGGATTTCGTGATCTAAAAACAAAATGTCACGAAAGCAGAATGTTTATGGTTGTGAGGGAAAGATAACCTTGTTCAGCTTCCCAAATAACCCAGCGTTACGGAAACAGTGGACGTAGCTTGTTTTTCCCGGAGCAGCAACGGAGTTCTGCAAGTGTGTTTGTTTGTTCCCGGTCAAGAGTCGAAGCCGCAGGCGGGGAGTGAAACTGCATCAAATGCCTGTTTTATTGGCAATGGCATGCAAGTGCATATAATGTACACACGAACGTATAGTGAATCGAAAGTTGTCCAGGGATAGTGTCATGATGTATTGTGTGCGACTCTTAAGCTCCGACCCCCAGCACACCTTTGGCTGTTTACGGAACGAATCAGTAGTGTATCTGTCTTTTATAAATATGATCAAACTAAACATTTTTCAGAGTTATGAAGGATGCAGTACTACTCTATAATTCACATAATTAGTTATTCGGTGTGACTTCTATAAGTGCATAATTTATAATGCTTCGATATATAGTATTTTTGTCTATCAGCACTAAAACAAACTAGTTGAACTCACTACTCAAGAACCATGATGATCTCGGATGGTGTGTCGTAGGCTGCGAGACACTGCACCAGCTTCGGATGGTGTAGATCGGTCATCAGCTTGATTTCTTGCCGAGCTGCCATTTTCTCTCTGGAGACACGGGCCCGGTAGAATTTACCCGCACACACCCGACCCGTCTGTCTATGGGTCATCCTGAACACTTCTCCAAACTTTCCCCTGTGTGGAGGTATATTAAGATAATTATGTTTGAGATGATCAACAAATCCCAATTTTACATTTTATAAAGAGGCTGATACTCACACTCCCAGTTTTTCATGGACATGATAATGATCCCTGGCTTTATGTGTGGTGTCAGTCACAACCTCCACATATGAGGTCACATCCTGTTGTGGCTCAACTGTAACACATTAATCTTGCTTTAGGAACACTGACTTAAAAGAATGCTGTGCCCACTGCTCACTTAATACTGCCCATTATGTATATGTTTGTGTAGCACGATTAGAAGTTAGCGGTGATGGGCATCCATCTACCTGCAGTGCTCATCTTAATGCGGTCCGACTCCTCACTGGGGTCACTGACTCCCACTGTGTTGCAGGCACGTACTCTGAAGCGATACTGTCCCTGCAGGTCAAGACCAGAGCGGACCCTATACGAGGTGTTTTGACACCGGTCAGTGACTACAGTCCAGTCCCCTGGCTCTGGTTGGTCCAGCCTCTGATGCTCCACCACGTATCCTGTGACAGCAGATCCTCCGTCAAAACACGGCCCAGACCAGGACAAAACCAGAGATGTGCAGGTCAGCTGGGACACAAATGGACACGAGGCTGGAGGTTCGGGACAATCTGGTGAGAAACAACGTGTATGAGACCCAGTGTTATTAACTAAAATTCTAATAAAACTAAATGAAATAAATGAGAAAAAAATACAAAATATAAATAAACTAAAGCTAAATAGAAAAATTAAGACTTAAGCATATAAAAATAAAACCAAAACTAGTGAAAATAAAAATATATTGAAAGGTAAATAATTGAAGAATACCAGTTAAAATGACAAAAGCACAATTTCTAAAACTAACTGAAAGTATAAAAATAGTTCATTTAAATTTTTAAAAAATGACAAGCACAGAACTATGAAAACTTAATAAATTAAAGAATTTTATGAAATATAATAAGGATAAATTGAAATATTTCAAGAATAAATCAAATGGCAGACACATACAATTAACTAAAAAACAAAAAAGAATTAGACAAATAACAAACTTAAAGAAAGAAAAAGCCAAATAAAAAATTATCTAAATTAAATAAAATAACTGAATACCTAAAAATAAAAGTGCATTCAAAATACATTAGTAGGCTATAGAATCACTAAAATAACACCAATAAGAACACAAAGGCAGACTGATTGGTTGTCAGGTCATCTCCACAGATGTTTGTGTACAATGATTATATCAAAGAAGCCAACATGTTAAAGGCTTTAAGGTGATCGACATTTCTGTCTTACCAACGACACTGAGGCTTGCAGTCCAGTGAGCTGTACCTCCTCGGTTACAAACAAAAAGTGAATAACTCCCTGCGTCTACAGGAAGAACCTCGGAGAGAACCAGGGTGCTGCTACTGCTGCTGCTCTCCACACTCGCTCGCGCTCCTTCTAACACGACCTAACAGAGCAATGGAAGACACGCAAACTGACTCGTGCAGATATTTTAGGGATGTGATCGTGTAAATACAATCACTTTGCAATAAATATCAAACCAACAGGCATTTCTCTACACCAACTGCAACTCTTCTTCTGAGTGACTTCTAATAAATAAAAAGTCAGTCCTCCTTAAGTTCACACAGGTGTAGAGAATCACATTAATCATCTTCCACTAATGCAGGGTTCCTCTAATCCGGCCCTGAAGATCCAATGCCACGACCCTGATTAAAGACACCTGAACAAGCCAATCAAGGAGGAGTTTGATCAGGGTTTGAGCTGAACTCTGCAGGGAAGTGGGCAGATTTGAGGAACCCTTCAGTAATGCTTCACAGACCTTTTCTCTGTCATGAATCCAGCAGGATGCCACTGGCCCGGAGCTGCTGAAACGGCAGTGCAGTCGAACGCTTCCTCCGACACGGACCACAATCTGCTGCTGAGGATCCAAAAACTCAACCACTGCACCTGGAAAACAGTCTGAATTACTACAACAAACACAGTCTGACTACTGACACAAAGATTGAAGTAGTTCAGGTTCTCAAACCACAATAGAGACGCTCCACCTTTACAGCTGTATCCCTTTTCTTATAAGAACGCATTGCTATCATTGATTGTGGCCTAGTTGCTCAATTCCTGTAATGGTATTGAATTCATTTTGAGGATCTGAGTTAGTTTAGATCTGAGTGTTATTTTGGTAACACTTTACAATAAATTTAAATTTTCTAACTAAACTTCTACGGCACTTATTAATCTTAGCTAATGTTAATTTCAGTGGTATATGAATATTGAGTTCAGAAGGTGCATCTGTAAATGACTGTTAATCACTGTGAACTAACAAAGGTTAATAAATGCTGTAAAGATATATTGCACATTGTTAATGTTAGTTCATGCATTGATTAATGTTAAATTAGCCCTTATAAAGTGTTACCATTATTTCAATATCATTGAACTCATATAGTTAATATTTCTATATTCGGTTTTCATTTTATTTTAGTGGAGGTTTTAGTTTCTTTAATGTCTATATAGTTATGTTTTAGTCAAATAAGTATTGCCTAGCTGAAATAAAAGTAATTTAATCTTATTTCAATTAGTTATTTTTGAAGTAATAAATGTTTATGGTTTTAGTTCATTATAATAACTATCTAGCCCAATAAAGTTTGTAAATGATTTAAGTGTCCATCCAGTTTGTTCTCTTTACATTCTAAAACGATTCTAAAATGTAAAACAAAAGTAACACCTTCAGTCTTAACTGATCAGTGTTACATTAGCATATAAGCAAAAGTAAAACTGAAGAGTCCTTTATCAGAAATCACACCCTCACCTGAGCTACTGCTGGCGGTTGTGTTCAGCGTGACGTCTGCAGAGAAACACACAAACCGAATAAGACGCCTACATATAGAGAACTCAGTCATGTGACTTGCTATGGTCAAGACAATGGGGTAAATAAATCTGGCATATAATTGGCTAGAAAACACATTAGGCCTCTGTGATTGGCTACAGGCATAACGAGACCCAAGTGAATGAAATTTAAACAAATCTGTTTCCAAACCCACAGTCTGCGTTGACGTTTAAGCTGCATCTGAAATCGCATACTTTCCTACTATAAAGTAGGCGAAAAACAGTGTGTGAAAAAAGATTTCTGAATTCACAGTACTCATAAAGGAGTAGGTAAAATGTGCATACGATGAACACTTTACTATCCCATAAGGCCGAGGGAGAGCATTTGTGAATAGAGGTGAAGGGACGTAATTTACGCTGGTAGGTCACATGATAATGACAACATTGTGACGTCCGAATCATACTACACACACTCATGCTATATAGAACATACTTTTTAGCAGTCGTGTAGTAATCGCTTATTCAAAATAAGTACCTACTCAAGAGTGATGATGATTACACCCATGATTTCGGACGCAACCTTATGGTATTTTTACACCACAATGCTGTACTAAAAATGGAAACGTTTTTCCTTTGTGTTTTTCACGTACAGACGTCAACTATATCAATATGATCCCCATTCACACAGATCCACGGAAATGAATAAAAACGTTGTATTCTGCTGCCAGGCCAGTAGATGGCGATGTCACTATGTACAGAAACACTTCACGCCTGTAGACTGAACACGTAATACGCATGACGTCACCGTTTTCATAAATTCACGTTTTTGTAGTTTACGCGGAGACAATAACAGTATCGTTTTCAAAAACTTGCACTTTGAACCCCTTTTTCAAAAGTTAGCATTTTCAGGCCCCCAAAACGCTGTCGTCGTGTAAATGAACGGTCACACGCATAAAACGTTTTCCGTTTTAAGTTGAAAGCGGTGTCATGTAAGCGCATGGGGTTCCCTTTAAAAAAACATACTGTTATTGTTTCCATGTAAACTGCAAAAACATGAATTTGTGAAAACAGTGACGTCATGCGTATTATTTGTTCAGTCTATAGGCGTGAAGAGTTTCTTTACATAGTGACATCGCCATCTACTGGCCTGGCAGCAGAATACAGTGCTTTGGTCATTTTCACGGATCCATGTGAACGGATCGTTTTGACATATTTGGCGAGAAACTAGTACACCGTTTTTAGTACATTGTTGTCAAGTGTAAACATGCCCTCAATCATCAAATAGTAGTGATTCATATATATATATTTTTTTATTAATCTGTCAACTTTTAAAATCTTGAAATGCTGTAATATTCTTGTATAGGTCTCTGTAGTTTGTAAGGTTCATACCTGTACTCGTCTTCACTCTGTCCAGGGTATTTCTAGGAGACTTTTTCTCTACATCAGCAGTTTCTGTTTGAAAGAGTCATAATGAAATGTTATTTTAACTGCACAGATATCAAAACCCATTAAGCTACAGGTGAATGATAAAATAGTTCATCGTTTTTGTTTTTATAAAACGCTTACACACAAAACGTGGTAATTGAGGCTCACTTAGCGAAACCATCATGCACCTAATCAAGTCTGTAAAACTGCAAGCACATTATTGCAATTGTAAAACAAACTTTTTGCAAAACTCCAAACACATTTGGTTTTTACATTAGACACATCATTCAAAATAAACAGCTGTTGTGTTTCATTTGGAAATCACTGCATGTTAAATGCCACACTCATTTACTGATTACTTACACCCAGTGATCATGTGTGAAAACCCAATAAGTTCCCTAACTCAATGTCAATCAAAACTCAATGTTTTGAGAAAGAAATTGCTTTTTACCCCCTTGCATTTCTGTTTATAGTGTAAATATACCTAATTTGATTACTTAGAAATCAAAACTCTGTTTTGAGAGACAAATAAAATGATCACCCTTGCATTTCTGTTTATTTAGTAAATAAATACTGAATATGCATACAAGTCAAAGCACCTTAGATGACAGATGGTTTTAAAGCAGCGCCACTATATAGCAAATTCAAATTCTGCTGTAAAGCAGCTCTAGCAAGCCAATATTGTCATTATTCAGCTCAAGCGAGTTCATCAAATGTGCATGCATACTGTATGTACAGTGTATTTGTGCGTATACTTTACACAATGTTTGAGTGCCATGATAAACTCATGTGCCCTCCAACAAGCAAAAGACACAAGATAGTCGTGTTTATCGTATGTGTGTAGTTTGGCGTATAAGTGGCTATTCATTTAATGGTTTGTGTGTAGAGTTACTATACAACATAGCCTACCATATTTAGAAAATAGTTCAAATAGATTTGAATGAAGTGTTTGCTTTTGCAAGAGATGTGTGAAGTTTAGCATTTTCTGTGTAATTTGATAAATGGAGCCATAGTTTCAGAAACTGTAAGCAATTAAAAAAACTGTAAAGATATTTTATTATGTTGCAAAAGATTTCTATTTAAAATAAATGCTGCTCCTGTCTCATGGTCTGCACAAAAATAATAATAAGAAGAAGTATAAATTGCATCAAATCATCATATTAGAATGATTTCTGAAGGATCATGCGACACTGAAGACTGGAGTAATGATGCTGAAAATTCAGCTTTGATCACAGGAATAAATTACATTTTACAGTAGCCTATATTCAAATAGAAAACAGTTGTCATCATATTTCACAATATTACTGTTTTGCTGTTTTTTAAATCAATAAATCCAGCCTTGGTAAGCAGAACTTAGCTAAAAAAGCAAAACAATACAAAAAAACATTTAAAAAAAATAGTAAAAACCTCAAACTTCTTGAACATATTTACAAGAAAACATTTCCTATATTTCCTATATAATGTAGAGATACCTCTGAGGTGATTTACCTGGTTTGACACAGCTGTCCTCTCTGGGCGTCAGTTCGGCTCTTTTCTCTGTCCTCCTCGGCTCAACCGGTGGAGGCTTTAGCTCAAACCTGAATGTTGAAATGTAGGTCTTCTTTTGACTCTTGGCCTTTTCAATAAAGGCCATTATTATCGTGTGATATAGAGCTCTCTCTGAAAACTGTCCGTCTCTTCCTCAGATGTGCATGTCTCCTTTCATTTCTATAACTGGTTAATTTATAGCATTCTTGTTCTACTTGACGTCCCAGGAATGAGCAGCTGTTATCAGGTTGATCGTAGGAATGGTTTGAGAGCGAGAGAGAGACGGGGAAAGGTGAAAACTGAAGTGATTTAGATGAAGTGGGCGGGGCTTCCACACGTGGCCTGCTGTAACCGAAAGCTGCTCAATTACTGTCACAATCCACAACAACAAATACATATTTTAAAAAAACCTGCACAAATGTGACGGTGTCACTGATAGAACACTTTGTTGTCATTAAAACTCAGACACTCATGTTTCCTCTGTTCATGGGTGTGTGACATATAATGACATTCATTGCAAATGTGGATGAGCCTGTCTGTCTGCTTGGGATTATTTTGGTTTCTTTGGCCTGATGTGTTTTAAACCTCATATTTTCCAACATTTGGGAATATATAATCTATATATTCTAATTGATTCATCTTGCATTTCAGATCACCATCACAAAAAGCAAAAATGTGTTTTGCATTAATGTGTTGGGTCTGTGAGTGTGTGTGTGTGTGTGTGTGTGTGTGTGTGTGTGTGTGTGTGTGTGTGGTGCTTGCATGTGTGTGGTGCTTGTGTGTGTGTGTGTGTGTGTGTGTGTGTGTGTGTGTGTGTGTGTGTGTGTGTGTGTGTGTGTGTGTGTGTGTGTGTGTGTGTGTGTGTGTGTGTGTGGCACCAGGATGAACTATGGGAAGAAAGCAAGCCGGTGGAGGCAGTGTGATGCTTTGGGCAATGTTCTGCTGGGAAACCTTGGGTCCTGACATCCATGTGGATGTTACTTTGACACGTACCACCTACCTAAGCATTGTTGCAGACCATGGTCACCCTTTTAATGGAAACGGTATTCCCTGGTGGCTGTGGCTCTTTCTTTTTTTTACCCTGACACAAAGCACAAATGGCTCAGGAATGGTTTGAGGAGCACAGAGTTTGAGGTGTTGACTTGGCCTCCAAATTCTCCAGATATCAATCCAATCGAGCATCTGTGGGATGTGCTGAACAAACAAGTCCGATCCATGGAGGCCCCACCTCACAATTTACAGGACTTAAAGGATCTGCTGCTAACATCTTGGTGCCAGATACCACAGCACACCTTCAGGGCTCTAGTGGAGTCCATGCCTAGACGGGTCAGGGCTGTTTTGGCATCAAAAGGGGGACCAACACAATATTAGGTCATAATGTTATGCCTGATTGATTGGTGTATAGCAAGTGTGAAGTTAGTAATTTATTTGTTGTCATTATACACAACTGGATATAGCCAAAGTTAAATTAACGTATTATTGCTCTTTCATAACTCAGAAGTCATTTTAAATTCTAAATTTAGTTTCTTCTAAAGTTCCTTGGTAGAAATAATAATAGAATATTTATAAAATGAATATGGAAGTCTCCATTTGTGTTAAAGACATCTAATTGGGCCATGCGATTTCTGGGAAGCAGAATAACATAAACACTGTAATTAAAGTAGATAATAGCTGTTGCATTTGTTCATGCATAATGCAGATTATGCAGTTTTTAGGGTGAAGATGACACTGGTTGTGATCTGATTACACACAAACACACTATCCGACTAAAAGTGTCTTTTCATGGGAAAATAGCACGCATGTTGACGCCCTCGGCATTTTTAAAGGAATGGGGAAAGAAAGAAGAAATTGCTCAATCCAGGAAAAGAGGGTGCGAGCGAGTTGCCATGTCAGAAATATGGAAAATAGCTGAATTCAGATAACAAGTTCATTTTTGACATAAGCATTTCCTGCGTCGATTTTCAGCGGCTGTCTCGTGTGTCATTGTAGTCCGATTGACGAACAAACGAATCTTTTGGGTGATTCTTTTGAAGACTCGTTCGAAAAGATTAAAGAACTTGTATCAGTTTGACGAATCCTTCACTGAATCAACGTATGGCTCACTTCACTTTCTGACCCGCTTCTTCATCATTATGTGCCAGCAAGAAAGCAAAAATGTATTGTCTATTTATCTCCATACCTCAAGCTCATGCCTTTATTCATGTTCCTAGTTTACCACAAGCCTTCTGATAATGCAGTGGAATTGATAGGACTACATTATAAAGGCCTACCTGTAATAATAGGCTGATATGAAAATATGTTTTTCTAACTCATATTTTGCTGTGGAAGTATAGTATATGGTTATGATAAGTTAAAAGCCGTGTATTGTTTTGAAAACTTCTGACGTGTAGGATGTTACATTTCATGTTGACACAAGGAAGAGTACAAGACGAATCAGCAAAATATATATATATTGACGTTCTGTTATTGTTTACATGATATTCTCCAGTTGCAGCTCTGGGAATGACAGATGCCTCCATTACGTCATAACATAGCCTACAAACACATGCATAATGCCAATTTATTAATAATGATATAAATTAGAAAAAATAACAAAAATAGCAAGTAGCCTACAATTTAGATTTTTAGACAGGTGAATGAACCACTTATTTTAGTATCATTGAGTATATATAATTAATATTTTAAAATCGTTTTTAAAAAATATATTTTCTGTTTTCATATTAATTTTGTTCTAACTTCTAATATGTATATTTTTTATTCCAGTTTTTTTCTTCTTTGTATTTTACTTAGGTTACAGTTTGTTTCAAATAAGTGTTTGTAGGGTTTTAGTTATACTTAAAGATGCAATCCGTAACTTTTTGCGGTCTAGCGGTTAATAAACAGAATAAGGGTTAAAACTTAACCTAGAAATAAACGTTTCTGTCCCTATAAAAACAAAAATCACAAGTCAGACTTTTAAACTGTATTCGGTAGCAACTAAATAGCAAGCAGACCAAGAATGAACAACTCAAAGCATGCTATTCAAGGGTTTATTTTCATCTTCACCTGATTTTACCAAAGACCACAAATCTACACCAATAGTCATCTTAGCAGTAAAATGATTCCACATAAAAACCCAGGCTGTTCTTTTCATGCTGGACAGCAGAACTGGAGCAATGTCCTGCGTTCTGCTCATCACTAAAGCTCAAATCAACACACACATTCAGAGCATTCAGAGATTTTCAGGAGATCTTCACAGCCTGCTTGCCATTTTGTGGAAGGAGACACATTTTTTAACACCACACAATTGTAAAACATCACGTGTGTCTCTAGAGTTACTGGTTTCCTTATATTTTTAAATATCTGTTTTAACCATCTTCCAGAACTGCCTGTTAAAAATATGACAGGTTATGCTCGATGTCTCAAATGACCACGACGTGTCACTTTCAACACCGAGCAAAAAGCAGAAGGATGGCGTGAGCATTTCATATGGACACGGGCGCTCGTCCCATTCCACATTCCTTATTGTGACAGGAGGGATTTTCTCTCCTTTATTTTTCAATTGACTGTTGTGTTTGTGTTAATCATCATCAGAGTTTAATTGAGGTGGGCTGCCGTCACAGGTGGTGATGAAGCTTTTCTTGCCCGATTTCTGCACATGATCTTCATTTCTTTTCTCCAGGGATTCAATCTGCAAAAATGCATGATACCGGTCACATATAAATGCCAAATGTAAACAAGCCCTTTGTTATCCATCATATTGGTCACATTATCATTTTACAAATGCAGGTTGTGAGTAACAACCATTTAAAGTCCAGACCTGGGCTAAGAAATCAGCCTCATTGTCGCTGTTGATCTGCAGTCCTGACACGGTGTTGAACAGCTCGAATATACTGAGCGCCTCGGCCACACCAGCTTTCTGGAAAAACTGGAGAACAGAAAAGAGTGAGCATTAATGAGCAAAACCTTGCTTTATAGCATCACTTTAATTTACCACAAGATAGTTCAGACACTTACTGTGGACACATTCCTGCAGTCCCTGAACAAGAACTCCAGACCGTGAGGGTGAGTGGGCTCTATGGACTGACTCACATCAATGAACCACACCTTCATGAGCAAAAACAGAAAATAACTTCAAGGGGTCATGATGCATTTGATGAAAATTTATTTACTCACCCTCATGTCATTCCAAACCCAAGACTTTTGTTCATCTTCGAAACATTAATGAAAGATTTTAAATCAAATCTGAGAGATTGCTGAAAGTCTCTTCACCCAAACCACTGACGCTTCAAAATGTTCATAAAGCTCTATATGATTTGAGCTGTTTAATCCAAGTGTTCTGAAGAGACACAATCACTTTATATGATGAACAGATTTAATCTAGGCTTGTATTCACATATTGATCAGCAAACATAAACAGAAGCTCAAGTGTACTTGCGTGGCGCACGGGAACAAACCTCATGCTTGAACTTCCGTGACCAAATTTGAATGCTGTAAACATTGTTTGCTGATCAATGATTATACGTATGGAATGTCAGGGCTGCCAATATTAAAAAGAAATAAATATACAAAGAAATATAAAAAAAGCAAAAATAAATATATATATATAAATAAATATACATAGAAAAACAAAAATGCATTTTTTCCATATCTATTTATTTATTATTTTATTTATTTCTATATTTATTTATTTATGCATTTATTTATTTCTATATTTATTTATGCATTTATTTATTTCTATATTTATTTATTTATTAATTCATTTATTTATTTATGCATTTATTTCTTCCAACATTTATTCGTGGGTAGGGTAATGAGGAGGACGGGGTATAAAATAAATGTATAAATAATTATTCATTTTTGTTTTTTTTGCTTTTCTATGTATATTTATTTATCTATTTATCTATTTATTTTTGCTTTTTACATTTCTTTGTATGTTTCTTTATATATTTATTTATTTTTAATATTGGCAGCCCTGACATTCCATAATACGGGAATAAAAGACTAAATTGTCTCTAAACTGCTCAATTCATATGGATTTATTTTACGATCTCTTCATGAACATTTTGAAGCATCAGAGTTTTTGGTGATGGAAGAACAGAAATCTCTCAGACTTCATTAAAACATCTTGATTCATGTTCAGGAAATGAATGAAAGTCTTAAGGCTTTGGAACGATACAAGGGTGTGTAATTAATGGCACTATTTACATTTTTGGGTGAACTATCCCTTTAAGGGCTCTATTGTAAAACCAACATCCTTGTACACTGCTGTTCAACAGTTGTTGTTTTTTTGTAAAGCAATTAATACTTTTATTCAGTAAGGATGCATTAAATTGATCAAAAGTGACAGTAAAGACATTTATAATGTTATAAAATATTTCCATTTAAAATAAATGCTGTTGTTTTTAACTTTCTATTAATCAATCAATCCTGAAAAATGATCATAACATTGTCTACTTAATAAAAAATAAAAAAAAGATTTCTAGATTTAATCGATTCTCATTTTTACGAACCGATATCGATTCTTAAATCCCATGAATCGATTAGTCATCCTGTTTTCAGTTGATGAACGGATGGAACATTGTAGCGCGCCCCATCCAATTAATCGCAATAATATTTATGCTTTGTCACTATTCATATGAAACAAAGTCTCAGATTTCAAATTACATCCATGTTATTATGAAATTTTAAAATATAAAACCGCTTTGGCGCTGTGGTGTGAGATCGCTCCGGCACAGCTCAGCTCAAGAAAAGCGGCAGTGCGGAGCCCATGTGAACTCCTCCGCTTTAACACCAGTTACAGCACAAAATAAACATGAATGAACGATCTGAAAGTGTGTTAAATGATAGCGTACAACTTATTTTAATCCGTATCATGTCACATGGAATCAGTCAATCAATGTTTCAACTGCGGAAAGACGTCAATAAAACATAAACAATGTCATGTAATGTCACATTTACCTAAAAAAACATATTCAGTGACCATAAACATTAGTCCGCCAGAAAAATTAACTCTAGAGAGGAGAATTTTGCTAAATATATGAACCATATTACATATTAATTATAATTTTTTATGTTCTTCAATATATAATGCATGTTTCCTATAACTTTATTATTAAAAATATATATAATTGAGTGTAATTTAAGTGTTTGTATAAAAATCAGTTAATTTTTACCTTCAATATTATAGTAATAATGTAACCTAGTAGGCGACAACTGAGTCCCATAGTTTACAGCATTAGTTAAGAGATTTGTTTTCCTTGAGAAATTGACACGTTTTGGACCTGATATATATCCAGAATAATTGATATCGAATCGAATTGCAAGCTTGTGAATTGAAATCGAATTGTAAAATTTGTATCAATACCCAGCCCTAGAGTCTACAAACAAATTAAAAGCAGCACAACTGTTTTCAACATTGATCATTTCAAGTTTTTTGAGCAGCAAATCATCATATTAGAATGATTTCTGAAGGATCATGTGACACTGAAGACTTGAAAATTCAGCTTTCGTCACAGGAATAAAGTACATTTACATGAAATAAATGCAGTCTTTCTGTATGGAAGCTTGTTACTGCCACGGAATGAAACAATTAAACAATAATTGTAACTTATTGTCTTGAATTATTGTCTCAGAATTGTGAGATATGACGTTGCAATTGCGAGTTATAAAGTCATATTCTGAGGAAAATTCTTATTTTTAGAATTGAGTTTATATCTTGCAATTTTGACTTCATAACACACAAGAAAAAGTCAGAATGGTGAGATAAAAAGTTTCAATTACTGCGGTTTTATTCTTTTTATTTTATATTCCATGTCAGAAACAAGCTTCCATATTTGGTGAGCATATGAGAATTCTTTCAAAAACATGTTAATGGACTAAAACTTTTGAACAGTAGTGTAGTTCATGACAACATAAAAAAAACTTGATGTGCAGAATTTAAAAAGATGTGCTACTAATAATGTCTGAACAAACCTGTCCATCGTGCCAGAGCATGTTGTATTCGCTCAAATCAGCATGAACCAGGTTACAGTCTTGATACAGTCGCTGCATCATCTGAAAAACGGTCAATCAAAAAGTCATATTTCACACCAAAATACTAAAATAAGGCATTATATTGTGCATAATTTTAAATGTTCTTTAATAGTACCATTATATACATGATGATTAAACACTGCAATATCCACAAAAAATTAAAACTCTTATTTTTTTACCCAATACACATTTGACATTTGAGTATTTCAGCGCACTCACGTTCAGCACTTGGTAGTATGCTTTCTTCATATCCTCAGAACTCAGAATGGCGTCCTTCAGTTTCGGTGCAGGAACATGGTCCTGCCCAATGAATGACATCACGAGGATATGCTTCTTCAGAATCACCACCTCCGGGCACGGGATCCCTGCTTTCTTTATCCTACACGTACATTTATGCGTGCATAAAAGAAAAAGAACAGTAGCACATAAATAAAGTACATCAAACAATATCATATTGTAGTGTCATCCTAATTTGTCCAAGGCATTCGGTCACAGTATCAAATGTATCAAATATCTTTCTTGTACCTGGTGAGGTTGTGCATCTCCTTCTCAGCCCACAGGCGGATAATTTTGCGAGGATTCAGCTTGCTGAAGCGGTCTTTGAAGCGGTAGTCGTCCTTGATATATTTGTCCCGGTTCTTAAACTCATTCAGGGTGGTCTTGAAAACCTTGAGGACGCACTCTTCCGGAACAATCTTCTCTTCAAAGCTACAGGAAACACAAGAAGAGTTGTGTGGTGTTGCTTAATAAATGCACAGTTGTGCTAAATGGTGAGCACTTCGGTGAGTTCGCTGTAATCATAAGCACCCACCTCCCGCCATTAGCATGGAACACCACTGACTCTTTTCCTGTGCTGATGCAGCCATTGATGGTCTCCAGTATCCCAGCATTCACCATTTTGTACATTAGTAGTCTGGTCTTGGGATCCACAGCTTGTTCCTGATCAAAAGTGAATACAGTACATTTCTTATACAGTATGTTGAGTCTGAAAACCCCTAAAGCAAACTAAGATACACTGAAAATGAAAAGAAATAAAAATAAAATAATAAATAAAGAATGGGTCGGGGACTTTACATAACATTTCTACTTCAGTTTAAAACCCCTAAAATAAAATATAATAAAAAATGGGTTAGGCTCTTGAGATCAACATGAAAACAAATTTTTTTTAAGTAAATGTCTTTACTTTTCTTACTTATTCATGCACATCATTATTTTTATTAAAATGTATTCCCCTCTCTTGCAGCGACATCTCTTCCCTGATGACGTGTTTACTAGCGAGTGGGCGGGGCAACCTGTCACTCACCAATAGCAAACCACAACCATCCAATCAAGTTCCCTATTGACAAAATCAAGTCCCGCCCAACATTTGTTCTTGTTTGAGAAGCCGTTTCACTCAGATATACACCACACAGCAAAAGAATATCCCAACTTTCCTTTCATGCCGACTTTAAATGGGAAAACTACTCACAGCAGTAGAGTGCTCTTTCTTCTCGTGAAGTCGAGCGCTACGGCGCTGCTCTGTGTGACAGTGGCGTTTTAGAGCGTTGTACACTTGGTTGGAGAGCTTCAGGTCCATGCCGATCCCATCTCCCACCTGCACCTCCGGGGCAAACTGCATTCAGAGAACAAGAAGATTACATTTTAAAGAATTCAGAAAATGACATTTGGATAAAGTGTGAACAAGCCTTACATTATCCATGCGTGCGGTGTTTTTCCGTCCACAGACCTCCTCGTCGTGTTTGGTGGTGATGTTCTTGCCTTTCCCAATAAAGCCCTTTTTAGGGGTAGTAGTTGGTTTGTCTGAGTAAATGAAATGCAGTCAGGTCAAAAATAATTAACTGTTAAAGACACCAAATATTACGATTTTATGTGTAGCACAAACAAGCAGAAATAGCTGCAAATTCAAGAAAATAGAAATATTACATGAGAAGCTTGGACTTAAAACTGAAGTTACATTGAAAATTGAAGATTAACTAATCAGAATGACAAAAGCACATAACAAAATGACTAAAATTGAAACAAATTGAAATATTAAAATAAAAGCTAACTGAAAATATTAATAAATACAATAATTTTGTATTAATAAAATCCTCAAAATTAAATGTAAAAAATGTAATACAAAAATATATTAATAGTAATAATGTAATAATAAAATATGACTAAATAACCCTGTTCTTGTAGCTCACCAGCTCTGTATGGGTCATGTCGAGTGTCCTGCCAGTCCACCTCATCCTCAGAGCTGTCACTGTCCTCATATGGATGAACCATGCGGTAGTTCTCAAATGATATGGAGACTGGAAATAAATTGTTCAGGTTATTTATATATTTAGCACTAAAATGTAACCATTAACCATTAAAACGTAACCCAGAAAAATATACATGGAAGTATATACATCGAATGAGAACAAAACATGGATTAAAGGGATAGTTCACCCAAAATGAAAATGTGATGTTTATCTGCTTACCCCCAGGGCATCCAAGATGTAGGTGTGTTTGTTTCTTCAGTAGAACACAAATGTAGATTTTTAACTCCAACCGTTGCTCGTATAATGCATGTCAACGGGGTCTATTTCTATGAGAGCCACTATGAAAGTAAAAACACACAGATATATTAATCCATATTAAACCCTGTGGCTCGTGGTGACACATTGATGTGTTAAGACACGAAACGATCGGTTTCTGCGAGGAAAACGATTAGTATACAAGTTATTTTTTTACCTTATATTAGACGAACCTCGTCTAGGATTCTGAATGCATACTTCCGCCGGAAAAGGTCAAAAGAGCACGATCATATATATATAGATGCCTCATTAGTGCCTGCGTGGATTGCGCATATCGGTCGAATGAGGAATCTATGTAAATATATGTCTATGATAGCGCCGCAGTTTTGACCTTTTCCGGTGGAAGTATGCATTGGGAATCCCAGATGAGGTTCGTCTGATTTAAGGTAAAAAAATTACTCATATACTGATCGGTTTCTCGCAGAAACCCATCCTTTCATGTCTTAAGACATCAATGTGTCACCACGAGGCACAGGGTTTAACATGGATTAATATGTCTGTGTTTTTAACTCTCATAGTGGCTCTCATAGAAATAGACCCCGTTGACATGCATTATACGAGCAACGGTTAGAGTTAAAAATCTTCATTTGTGTTCTACTGAAGAAACAAACACACCTACATCTTGGATGTCCTGGGGGTAAGCAGATAAACATCACATTTTCATTTTTTTTATTGAATATTGCAGTATTTATTATAATTGAAGGATTAATCTGTGCACGTCATACATTTTTTTATTCTTGTGCCTTATAGTCTTTAATCAATATAAGTTCCCCACTCTCTTGCAACAACATCTCTTTTCTGATGATGCGTTTACTAGCACGAAGGCGGGGCATCCTGTCACCTACATGAGATCGACCAATAGCAAATCACAACCCTCCAATCAATTCTCCGTCGACAAAATCAAGCCCCGCTCTATATATTTCTTGTTGGAGAAGCCATTTCACTCGGATATACATCACTATAGGGAAGAAAAAACAATCGCGCCTTCCGCTTCATGCTGACTTTAAATTAAATTTTAACTTCATGGTGTTACCTTTGCTGTCTCCATTAAACTTCTTCTCCTCCCTGCGCAGCTGCGTATCAAACTCGCGGTCAAACTCCATCTGAAGCATCTGGGCCAGTATCAGGTCGCTGGCCGTGTCCGCTTCTGAAGTGCAGGTCAGCTTCAGGTCGGTACTGAAAATAATATGAAGTAAATGCATACAAAAGATGTTTTAGCCATCAGAAATTATGAAAAACTTGCTTCAAATAACTACACTTCTTGTGATGAAAATGCAGATGCTGCCTTAGTAATATTTGGAAGTCAAACTAGATAAATCGTTATTTGAAGTGCCAAGTTACTTTCAAATGGTGATGTGCTCTATTTTGATCGCTTCCGTAGATATCATTGCTTATCCAAGCTATAAACTTTTATCCCAGTACTTCTGTGATATGAATATTTGTAACAGACAGAAATAATGATACTGTGTGGTTGAAAAGACGGTTTCATATCTATACATGATAACTGGGTCAGTGGCAATGCAGATCTGAATGTTCTGGTGTGATTCTGTCAAAGGATTAATAGACAAGTAGTCCTTAGAAATGAGTGGTGTGTGTGTGTGTGTGAATCAAGACTGGGATCTTTTAATGGTTAATCGCGCCGCTCTTCTTAGTTCACTTAGTCACTATACCATATATTACCATTGTAGAAATAATCTACCTAAGATGGTGGGGTACTAGACCCGTAGTAATTTGATATGTAGGTTTGTAAGACTCACTCTGGGCATTCTGGGAAAGAGTTGCCGTCCTCATCCAGCTGTCGGGCCAACTGCTCACTCATAACATCAGCCAGAGAGCAGGGAGATGGTGCCAGGACGGGAGCGCCCCAGGGGCTCTGGGAAAACAAGAATATTCACATGAATGACTGATACACCCCATCACCAAAAGTTAGGCTTACGTTCCAACAACTAACACCATCAGAATAAAGCAGAATAAAAGCCTTGTCATGGATAGTAGTTAAACTTATATGTACTAGCCAACTTTAAAACAGTCAAATTGAGTTTTATATTCATAACAGTTAGACATTGTGGTAAGACATTTGCTCTTTTTAATACAGGTCTACAGGGTGATGGGAATGCGATGTGCAGTGCTATTATTGTTAGCTGAAACTAAAACGACAAAAACTATGTTTTTGGTAATTAAAATAAACCAGCAAATAAAATATAAATATTACATTAATATTTATATAAATAATACAAGCTTAGACTTTAAAAAAAGTTTTTAAAAAAGTTTAAAAGCTAAATAGAAATATAAAAAAGAAACAAGAATGAGAAAAGCACATACGCGGACACATTTTAAAACAATAAATACTACAATCAATAAAAAAACTGTCAAATCGCGATTAATCGAATCCAAAATAAGTTTGTAATATGTGTGCTGTATAAAGTATAATTATAGTATATATAAAATGTATATATTTAAGAAAAAAAGTTGTATTTAGATAAAAAATATTGATATTTATACATCATATAAATTATATAAAAAATATATATACAGTATATACATGCAAATATTTCTTATATACATGAATGTGTGTATTATATATATATATATATATATATATATATATATATATATATATATATATACACATAATGATTTATAATAAAATATATATTTACACACATTTTATTACATGCGATTAATCGTGATTAATCGATTTGACAGCACTAATAATAAAATTATTATTTTAAATGATTTTATAAGTAAAAATAATAATAATATAATAATAAAATAATACTTAACACTGTTCTTAAGTAATGTAATATTTATTTGACCTACTTATAGACCCTCAACCCTTATGACTCAAGTCCAGATCAAGAATTTCAAAGTCCACATGCTAAAGCTGACCTCACCCATTAACTTTTGCACCAGGTGAAATGCCTTCTAGCTGGGTAAAGTTCAACTCTCAACCCAGTGGTCAGAGTTTGAGTCATCACATGTTAGGCAGGTTTACACTCACATTAACGTTACTCACCCTCCTGTTGTATAATGCTTGACAGGGCCTGTACTAAACCAACTAAACCAACAGTCAACATTTCATAACTGGCAGGTTTTTTCCCCCCAGAAAAACGATAACATCACATTGTTAGGGAATCTCACCTTAGTTTCTTGTGTAGATACTTCAAGTTGGTCCATGTTGATTGACAGACGGTTTAGATTCAAGAGCGTGACGCTTTTAATACTTTCTTCGGTTAGATGATTCGGTAAAACCTGTTTAAGGTTCGTCAATATCGGCTTCAATCCACTATTTAACACTACTTATTACTATATTTGACCAAGACCGCTAAAACATGGCATAAAACAAGAAGTTAATTCGGTTACCGACTGTGTGTCAGATAAAAATAGATGTGAGATACAATGGTTGGTGGGACAACCCCTTATGACGTCTTGACTCGGTTTTTCAAAATAAAAGTGCAACAAAAACACACATAAATTATATACTTTATAATTACGTAAAATCTGTTTAAAAACAGTCAAAGCACATTCTTTTATGTCCACTTCCTTTTCCTTTATGTTATGAAAACAAATTTTTAGATTATTATTAATTTCTTTATCCTTTTTTACATTCGAAAAACATTCTTTTCATGGTAAAAACGAATAATTATTTATCTAATTTATAATTTAAATAGTTGTAATTAAAATAAAATTAAAATGTAGGAATTCATTAATTTATTTAGTTTAACGTAAATTATTTAATTTAATATATTTTATTCTAGTAATGTCGTCATTGTTATTTGTAAATTTGCATTAAACTATTTTATGTATACAGCAGAATGCTGATTTTTTTTGTATTATTGATATATAAATTAACAATATAAATGTACAAAATAGGGAATAAGAATGTATGTGAAAAAATACACAAATAACAAGTTATTACATCTCCATTCGATACCTGTGCATATAGGCCTATTCTTAGATAGGTTAATGTGTCTGAAATAAACAACAGCATATTTAGTACAATAAACAAAAGCATAATCTTCAAATGGAATGCTGATTATTAATTTGTATTAATCAAAAAATAAATAAATGGAAGAATAAAAGGCATCCGTGTTGAAATATTTAATTATGTATCACTAATAATAACAAATTATGTTATAAGTACTAGAAGATTATGCTTTTCCGGTTAATATTTATTTATTTATCTCTCATCTCGCATTTACACAAGATTTCATTCAGGCTTTTATTGGTTAAAAAAGTGCTGCGTGTCACAGTGGGCGTGGCCAGCAGAAGAGAGGAAGTGCAGCTGAGATGTCAGAACATTGGAGAAGAAGAAGAAGAAGAAGAAGAAGAAGAAGAAGAAGAAGAAGAAGAAGAGTGTCAGAGGAGCTGTGCACGAAACCAAAGTTACTGATGCATCCAATCCAATGAATGTGGCTCGAGTGATTCTCGCTCTAATATTCTGCACACTTTTCATTGCATCTTATTTCACAAATAAGGTAAACTGACTTTTATTATACTTTGGACAGAACCAGTGTGTGTTTGTCCTGTTGTTTTTGGATTGCATGTACTGAATTTTCTTTTCAGTACATTTCTGAATGCTTTTAAAATGCTTTTTTGTGTGTCCTAGATTGATAGTAATGCTCACAGGTACCATAACCCACAACAATGTATAATTGTTATTTGCTTTACAGTATGTTCTGTCTATCTCAAAGTTTACATTTCCAACCATTTTTCAGGGGTACGTATTTATTAAATTATCCCTCTGCTATAATCAGATTTGAGTTCCTAATCATTTACATGATATCTCAATATTTATTATCTACAGGTGGCAGACCTCCACTGGAGCTCTGCTGCTGCTGGTTACATGGAAACTGGGGTTGGTTGAAATCAAAGGATTCTCCAGGTAACTAAATATGCACTTATTATTATTTGTGCATTATATATTTATATTCAGATTATTATGATCTGTTTATTAATATTTTTTCTCTGATTGCCGTGTTTGTTATCTAGATCTGGAGCATTTTCCCAGCTTCCTGGATCCTTTTTATTTATTGGAAACATTTATGCAGGGTCTAAAGCACTGTCGCTTTTGGTAAGTACACAAAATATGTTTAAATATGAACCGTAGGAAGACTTCACTATGCTCAGACTGAGCACAGCTTATGTTTAAATATGTTTGTCTTTGCTCTCTCTCTTTTTTTTTTTAGCCCATTCCTTTTTTCTTTGTGCTACAAAATGTCTCTGAAGTCTTTGCTTTTCTCATGGTAGCAGTAACTCACAGAGAGGTACGTCTGAATCCTGCTTGGTTAGTTTTGCTTTAGATTAAAAGTCATAATGCAGCTTGTTTTTATAATATTCTCATACTTTTTCAGATATGATAATAATTGCCATTCTTATTTTCTTTGCATTTGCATTATTCAGAAATCATCATGGATGAAATTATTAAGGTATGTTTCTTTCAACCAAATAGTCCAAAATGATTAAAATGACAACAAAAATTTTACCTCCTGAGACCCAGCGTCCTCATATGAGGACATTACATTTTTGCCTCTTGACACAATGATAGTCAATTTTGTAAATCTTAGACCTGTTGGCCACAATTAGGGATACTGCCCAAACCATCTTGTGGTGATATCACAACATTACACCACTGTCAGTGAGAACAAAATGGCTGGAATATCAGCAAAAAACTTCTACCCCAGTTCCCAAAAGAAAAATGACCCAGGTAAAAAATCTATTCAAATTATATGAATGATATAATTATATCATCATATTGGGATTAAAATTTGACATATTTTAGTAATAGTAGCAAACTATGACATCAATTCATGTGAAGTACTCGTTTGAGGACATTGGGACTACATAACGTGATTTTTTTTCTACCATGTGGTTAGCTAAACATGGGAATATTTAGATGGATTGCATTAGCATTGAAAAAACAACAACATTTGTGTGTGTGTGTGTGTGTGTGTGTGTGAGTGTGTGTGAGTGTGTGTGAGTGTGTGTGTGTGTGTGTGTGTGAGTGTGTGTGAGTGTGTGTGAGAGCACGTGTGTGTGTGACCAGAGTAAATCATAGTAAATAATACTACAATATGGTTTATCAAGGTGAATCGTGCTAGAATCCTGGTAAATCATTCTAGTAAATAATACTTATTGTATTAAGCTGAAAATTTGAATTTTGACTAATTAGGACCTTCTGGCCCCAACACCAAATAATATTTATTTTAGTTATGATAGACCCACTGTCCTCACATGAGGACATCTTTTTCTGCAAAAACTACTTCCTGTACAAAAACAAATTTTAGGTATTGTACTTATTAGGTCCTACATATCCCAAATAGCAAGAACAATTATAAAAATGCACACCAGGCAAACTTTCGGGTCTCAGGAGGTTAAAAAAAGCAAAAACTAAACTATAGATGCTTTTAATGAATTGACGTTGTTTATAGTGTGTGTCTGCTGCTGGGATCTGCCGCCAGCCTTGTTCTGTACAATCCTCGGGTATGTTCACTCTCACATACATAACGCTGATGTTCTGTCAGTTTATCAATGTTTCCTGTACCAGTAAAAATCTCCATGTCATATGTCCTCTTTATGGTCCCATACGTCTCAGTTTGGTCCCAGTGGCTACACATGGGCGTCTGTCCATCTGTTCTGTGTTGGTGAGTGTGTATTTATTTGTTGTGTGAAATACGAGTAACGATCTGAACCCTTTAGAGAACTGTGCATTTTACCTGTGTTTTCTGATCTCGTCTCTTTTCTAATTTAGGTGCATATAAAGTATTCCAGAAAAATACAAAGACAAGCCATCTGAGGTGGTTTACTGTTTATATACACCACCATTCAAACGTTTGGGGTCGGTAAAGTCTCTTCTGCTCTGCAAGGCTGCATTGATTTGATCAAAAATATAGTAAAAATAGTACAATTGTGAAATATTATTACTATTTATCATAACTTGTTTTCTATGTGAATGTATTTTAAAATGTCATTTATTCCTGTGATCAAAGCTGAATTTTCAGCATCATTACTCCAGTCTTCAGTGTCACATGATCCTTCAGAAACCATTATAATATGAGGATCTGCTGCTCAAGAAACATTTATGATTATTATCAATGATGAAAACAGTTGTTCATCTTATTATGTTTGATATATCTATATTTATATATATCACAGAACTAAAATATCTTTTATTACATCATACATAACATACTGTCACTTTTGATCATTAAAATTATTAAAAACTTAGTGACCCCAAACTTTTAGAATGAGACTGCATGTTGTTTTTGCTTATTCTGCAAGTAGATGCCTGGGACCATAATAGAAGTATTATGTTATCTTTTAAATATCTCAGTATAAGTGACTTTTTCAATGTGTAATATTACAGTGATCTTGAAGAGCAGTTCATCAACTATGTGACCAGGTAAATGGATAAATATGAACATTAATGTCATAATTTATATATGCACCCTCAGATTTGGGAATGCAAAAATACAGTATATAAATGTACACTGTAATGACAACATGTTTTTAGATTGCTTTAACTTGTGAAAATAAGTTAAGCAATTTTCTACCCTTTTTGCAGTTATGCAAGATCGAACTCATTTTTTTAAAGTCAGTTTAATGTAATTTAAGTTGATATGACAAACATCCAAGTTGATTATACTTCATTTAAGGTAGCAACTTTTTTTTTACAGTGTACTATAATATATATTATGTATGTGTGTGTGTGTGTATGTATGTATGTATGTATATATATATAAAATACTAAATACAATTTTATTTTAATTAATTAAAATTGAATTTGTTCATTTTACACTTCTTTTTCAGTGCATTGTTACTTGCCTCACTTGCATACTCAACAGGTAATAATGCATTTTCTGCTAACATTATTTTTGTCTACCGCTCTATAATGTCCTGCCATGATCCTTGTGTAATTATTGGTGTCCTGTCTTTTAGGTGACCTGTCCGGTGCCTTAGATTTCCCTCTCCTGACCTCATACAGGTTCCAGACTGGCTGCTTGGGCAGGTGAGACAAACATTCAGTGGGAACTGTTGTACATACTAATGCATTAAGAGTTTTTTACAATAAGGATTTCAACTGCAAAAAGTACAGAATGAGTGAGTGATGTATTGTCATTTTGATATAAGGAATTTATTGTTTTTGCAAATCTTATGTTCATTAGAAATCAATTTCCTTTCATAGCGCTATATTCGGCTTTTGTCTGATGTTGGCAACTGTCAAATTGAAGGGCAGTCTGTCTCAGGAGCACTGTGGAGTCTGGTGCTTCCTGGCCAAGGTGAGACAATATATCATGAAGGACAATTATTCTTTGTTTAGTGCAGGAGTGGAGTTGATCTTGGAGGGCCACTCTCTTGCAGAGTTTCGCTCCAACCCTGGAAAAACACTCACCTGCCTGTAACTTTAATCATTCTGAAGACCTTGATTAGTTTCAGGTATGTTTGATTAGGGTGGAGCTGAACTCTGCAAGAGAGTGGCCCTCCAGGATCAACATTCCCCACCCCTGTTTTAGTGTCTCTTTTAACCTAGTGTGTCCAATCAGGACTGTTAGAGCATATGGACCCTATCAAACACCCGGCACAATGCGATGCCAGGCGATCCTTTTTGCTAGTTTCAGCCCGACGCAGTTATAATTTTCACGCAGCGCCACGTTGTTTAATTGGCAAATACACTCATGCCCATCTGTTCACCTATGTGTTTAGCGCATTGTTGGTGTGTTGCTATTTTGAGGAACTGAAATCGACTGCGCCATTGACCAACAAAAACCTGCTCTGAAATCAATAGTGCAGTATTGTTTGTGTTATTTAAAGAGCGCATTAGTAATATGCGTCTATAGGCGGGTCCAAAACACGTGTACACACGCTTATTACACACAGGGACGTGCAGCAGCACACACACATTTTTAAATATGAAAAATAAAAGGATTCCTCTCTGGAGAAGCGTTCAGTCTTTTCACTCGCAAATTCCGCCATGCAAATAGTGAATCTGCCATTGTGCAAGCGCAACTGGCTTTTAAAGGGAATGGGAGATGAGACTCTGATTGGTTTATTGCATGTTACGCCCAAAACACACCCATGACTCTTAAAGAGACACCTGCGCAATGTGTTTCAGAACATGCTCTCAGATAGTTAGAATAGGGCCCTAAGGCTGGTTTCACACCACATGCACATAAATTATTACATTGTTTATTAATACATTGTTAGCTAACTGTGTGATTTGTATATGTACTTTTCTGAAATCCATAACTTGGACACAGTCACCTCTGATAACAAATCACTCTAAATTGTAATGCAGACTCATGCATTTTCAGTAACGCTGCTTTGAAACTATATGTTTTGTGAAAAGTGCTATACAAATAAATGTGAATTGAATTGAATGTATTGCAGTACTTGCAATAAAAATGATACAATGGTTTTCTGTTTTTTGATTGCGTGCAGGTACTGGCTTCAGGTCTTTCCCTTTTCACTTTCAACACTGTGCTCAGTCCGGTGACTCTGTGCTGGTGAGTTATATTGAGTTATAGAGACTTATAAGTAAAATAATAATGAAATAAATGTTGTTTTGTTTACTTAGCGTCATCCTGAACTACACCGGAGAGGCCTTGTTCGTGTATTCTGACCGATTTCATTGAGTTTGTTGAAGAATATGGACAGTGCCTTTGAAGATTCTCCAAGGCTTTATTAATTGACCAAAGCCAGTTGCCTCAATGAGATTATTCCACTGTAAGCCTCACAACACCCAAACCTCTTTTTTTACTCCTTTTGTATTTTCTGTATTATTCTGCTTACTTTTTTCAGTCTGAGACACATTCAACCAAATATTGCAACAGCAAAAAAATGCGGTTGTTTACTGTAATTTCCTACATTTTAATGTGGCCTGTTAATTGTGGTCAACTGTTTCAGATTATTCTGTTCTGCTTCTGTTTTGCACCAATGATATTTTTCGAGATGCACTATTTCAGAAGCAGTGTTTGTATTTGCTGTTAGTGTTCGACCTTTCCACATCATTGTCATGCAGTGTTGACTTTTAAGAGTCCTGGATCACATCCTGAATACTGTCCCACCTTAAATCAGTACTCTTTATGGGAATTCATTAAGATAAAATGGGAACACATCAATGCATGAGCCCTCTGTAACTCTCATGTGGTTTAAAAAAATATTTTTGTTATGTAATGAAAGTCACCTTAAAGATATGGTAAAATATGTTTACCGTAATTATTGCAGGCTGATTGACTGTTATATTTATTATTATTATTATGTTAAATAATATTATATTGGAGTTTCAATTAGAGAAAAAAAATGAGTTCTGCAAAAAGTACTGTGATTATTATGTTTGAATGGCATTTACTGGATCATAGAGCCACTTTGTATAATATTGTATTTCTAAAGTTTCTATCATTGAAATTGACCAAGTATTCTATTATGAAATAATTCAGGTTTCTTAGTATTTTAAATCGCTTTTCACTAAAGAAAGGAATATAATTGACCATTTTTCAAATGTTTTCTGCTGAAAAATCAAATTAAACGATGTAACAGAATTTGATTTCAAATATTTGTAATCACACTTCATCTGTAATTTAAAAAGCATACAGCACGAGCTCTACGTGTAGGTTTTGAGGATCCTGTGTGGTTTCAGCTGGTCTGCAGCAGGCGTCTGTAGTGCGGGAAGATCTCACGCTGTGGCAGATGCAGTTTAAACTCGAGCGCCACCAGCACAGGAAACTCCAGTGATCAGGCGCAGTCTCTCCTCCAGTCTCTAATGGACGTCGACAGTGAGGAATGATTGAGTCTCTTGCTAATTCAAATTATTTCAAATGTGTGAAAAGACCTTATAAGAAAATCATGGAGCAAATATTAATATCATAGTGCTTTCCTCACATCTATAAGGTGCTTGACCTCTGGCTTCTTGAGGTCATTGCTTATTTTGGCAGCGAGTAGGATACAAGCTCCAGCGCAAAGGTTACGATTCTGCTTGTCCAGTTTACCGTGCAGGGCCAGTTTTTCAAAATAGACGTAAGCCATAGCAATTGTCGATTCTTCATACCCACAATCCTCTAGGGCCAACTTTCGGATTTTTCTTTTCAGACTGAGAATGTCAGAGCACAAGAAAACAATACATGACGTGGTTAGACTGTTTCAAGACATGAGTATTCATGGGAGCCGGTACCTTCTGATTTTGCTGAGGGTCAGTTGAACATGAGGAAACTTTTCTCTGAATGTTTGGTTCATGTCTTTCTTCAGGTCGGAGGGCTTCACATACTCAATGACCGTTGTCTGAACAAATCAACACACAGGAAGGAATTTAGTGCTTTTTTATTACTATGATGCCATTTTCCTCAAGAAGCATTAGTATAAACATTGAAACTGTCATAAAATTTGACCTTTATGTAATATGTAATATGACATTTGTAACAACTTATTTAGCTCTTACCATATAAGATGGAAAAACAATCACTCGTTTGTGTTTTCCACACGGCCACTGAGGATCATCCAGAAGATTTGGGTCATAATCATCAGTGTTTCTCCCTTTGAATCCTGCATGTTAAAAATATAAGGGAATTATGGACATTAAAAAAAGAGAGAAAATAGGATAGAATTTTGGAAATAATTTTCCTGATGTGCAATAATATAAATTTGTAATAACACTTTTAATTTTAAAAAGTAAAACCATTACCATAATTCCTTTTTTAAAGAGAATTTTAGAGTGAAAAGAAACAAGGAGATATGTTTTCAATATCTCTCTCTCTCTCTCTCTCTCTCTCTCTCTCTCTCTCTCTCTCTCTCTCTCTCTCTCTCTCTCTCTCTCTCTCTCTCTCTCTCTCTCTCTCTCTCTCTCTCTATCTCTCTCTCTCTATCTCTCTCTCTCTCTCTCTCTCTATATATATATATATATATATAATAAATACAATTTATTTAAAATTTTAATGACAATATTTTTTCTACTACTAATAATAATGAGCTGCTTTTACAATTTTCACATAAAATGTCACTTATTAAAATAAAATAAATAAACAAAACAAAATATTAATTTATAATATTTTTAAAAAATTATAATATTAATTTATAATGTATTAACTGCTTTAACAATTGTCACTCAAAATAAGATAATTGAAATAAGTTTAAATCCATAAACAAATAATATTAATTTATAATACAGTACTTTTACTAATACTAAAAATATACATTTACAATTTATGAACTGCTTTTCCTATTGTCACTCAAAATAAAATAAGCTATTCATTTAAATGCATAAACACAAATAATATTAATTTATATTTTTTACTAATACAAATAATATGAATTAATATTTGATTTACTGTTTTTGCAATTGTCAGTCAAAATATACAAACAAAAATATACAAACAAAAAATATTTATTTATTAAAGATAAAATATATTAATAATATTAACACTAATTTATAATTTATGAACTGCTTTTGCCATTTTCATTCAGAATAAAATAAAGTTATTAAATTTAAATTTATAAACAAACAAAATAATTTATATTTGTACTAATGCTAATAATGTTAACTTAGAATTTATGAACTGCTTTTGCATTTAACTCAAAATAGAAATAAGTTATTACATTTAAATGAATAAACTAATAATATTAATTTATAATATATGAACTGCTTTTGCAATTTTCAGTCAAAATCAAATAATTAAATTAGTAAATTGAAATAAGTAAATGAATAAAGAAAAAATGATGATGGTAATCTTGAAATCTCTTTGTGCCAGTCTGAGAGAGGTCAACACCGCCACTCAAGGCATTCGTGTGGGACAGGAGTTTTGTGTACGACACTGTCTGAGGGTTGGGAGGATGATGTTATTATGTTATTGTCATAGACAGTAGTGTAAAGCAGCATGGTTTGAGTGAACCTCACCTTCCCCTTGACTGCACTGTCCAGACCGATCCCTGTGTCTTCAGCCGCTCCACTGAAGCTCTTCTGATGTCCACAGGCTAACCTTTCATCACTACAGACAACAGGTGACTTTCACAGCGTCTATATTCAAATGTGGGCCTTCTGATGTAAAGAAGCAGGACTCACTTGATCTGACTGAAGTCTCGATAGGGGAGGACAGAAAACATCCCATATAAAGCTCTTCTAGCACTGATCAAAACAATCCTAATCAGACAGGAACATAAACACAAGGCACAATTTACTATCATTTAAAGGGCACCTATTATGCAAAATTCACTTTTATAAGGTTTGAACATAAATGTGTGTTGGCAGCGTGTGTACACAACCACCCTATAATGGAAAAAATCCACCTACTCCTTTGTTTTTAATCCCCATAAATCATAAGCAGTGTCTCAGAACAAGCCGTTTCCAGATTCCTGCAGTGTGACGTCACACTGCGGAGGCCCCGCCCACACACGTTGATGGACACTGACATACTAGCACAGACCCCGCCCTCAGAGAGCTGAGCTGTTCACAGTCCGCCATGTTTATCTCCTCCAGAGCATTAACAGCAGCATTCAAGTAAGAGATGTGTTCTTATTAAAGCTACTGAAGTTCAGTCAGTCAAGAGCCGTGAGTGAATTTCTGTTTATCTTCTGTTGTTTGATAGAGAACTAGTCTAGTTTAATAGACTACTCACGGATGTGCTGACATCAGCTCTGTGCGCATGCAACAGGAGCATATGTGTGTGTTTAAGTTGAGAGCGATAAGGCTTTCAAACGCATGCAGATGATAATATTTTTTATGATGATGAAGAACTGCTGTCACATGAACGTGTCTGCAATAGAGGTGATCATTAAAACAAACAGATATCATGTTTCAGTTTTCATTTGCTGCTGTGAATGAGATGAATAGGCTCCGCCCTCACGGGTGGGGAGCAGCAGCTCATTTGCCTTAAAGGAGCCACGCACAGAACAGCTCATTTTTCTTCAACCCCAAAATTAAATGATCTGTTAGGAATTTTGATCTGAAACTTCACAGGCACACTCTGGGGACACCTGAGACTTATATTACATCTTGTAAAAAGGGACATAATAGGTGCCCTTTAAGAATGACTTCAGTGTTTACATGCGTTTCATTATTCAAACTGCAAATCTTTCACCTTTATTTATCTTCCTTCCTTCCTTACACATCCAACACTTTTTAATCTAAATAAGGGGTTTGAGAAATGTATTTAGTCAAGAGTTTGTGTAGAAACGCTGTCATAAACATTTGCTGTTCTCCTCAGAAAAGCCACTTGATCCTGCGGTCTGTGATTTCACATCTCACTGAATAAATACTGCAGAATAATAAATAAGAACAATTCAAATGGCTTTAATCATTAATACATCTTATTGCTTTAGATAATATTTAACAGCTGTCACTTTCTATTGGTATCTTGATGAAGACGATTGTGAAGCTTGTATCTACAACCTGGCATCTTTGGGTTATTGCATAACATATCTTTATTGAATTTATGTGAATATATCTTAATCAAGAAAATAATAATATATTTCAGTTATTAGCATTATTGGTAACACTTTGAAAAAAGCTTACATTTGTTAAAATTTGTGGACATGAACTAACAATGAAAAATATTTTAAAGCATTCATTAATTTCAATATTTACTAATACATTACTACAAAAAATTATTTTGTATATTTTAATCTTATCTTTACTTATAAATTAATAATACTTTTTTATTACTACTAATAATTCATACAAGTGTCACTCAAAATGAAATGATTTATTTAAATGTAATAACTTAATTAACAAAATCACAGTAATTTATTTATTTATACATATTTTACTAATAATATTAATTTTATGAACTGCTTTTACAATTTTCAATCAAAATTATTAATTTAAGTAAATTAATAAATAATTAAAATCTATTAATTTAAATGTTATTTAAACATTTAATGTTAATACAAAATAATAACAACATTTATTAATTCATTAATAAAATCAAAAGTTGTGTCTTTTAATATTATTTAATGGACGTGAGCTAACATGAACTAACAATTAACAGTTGTATTTTTATTAAGTAACTTTAACAATAATTATTAAATACTGTAACAAATACTGCATCATGTTTAGTTTAAACTAAAACTGAAATGGAAAAAATATACACTTTTTTTAAAAAGCAGAAAATTTAGATTTTATTTATCTACGAATTATGATACTATAATCGTCTTTATTAACATTTTCATTTTAAACTGTACATTTTCTGCAGTTTTTAAAAAAGTCTACATATTTTTTTATTATTTTAGTTTTAGTTAAAACTAAATGAAAATTAGATGTTTTTGGCAACTACCTGAAATAAAATACATTTACTTTTAAAAAAATTAAGAGAGTTTATCCAAATAGAACCTTATTGTAAAGTGTTTCCATATTTTTAGTTAATAGTTTTTCCTTGTGGCACCTTCCATTGCGAGTGTCATGTTGTCTCATGTTTTTGATGAAATGCACCCGTCTGCTTCTCCTGGGCCGTACAACACTTGTGCAAGTCTTACTGTAAGAGAACACAGCAGTAAATATCCATTTAAACTGCAGTGCTCACATTCTTAAAACAAATGAATCTGTTGACAAGGTTATTTAAAATGTCTTGAAAGTATTTCAATATTCCAGTGGAAAATTGCTGGACCTCTGAAGCTCTTTGCATTCGCTGTCCGGAAGAGATGTTTTCAGGGTTTGGCCTCCACACTCCTCTTTCCTGGAGTGTTGTTCTCCTGAATCCGTTTGTGACTTTATGATTGGAGCAGATGCTGAAAGCGTGAATCGGGCACTATTCTCAGCTTTATCATGAACCACCTTCTCCTCCACTGGTTTCCCATCCAGTGAGATGGCATTCAGGAAAGAGAGAGCCACCTGCCTCTGTCTGCGATCCATCCCAGCAGGTCACAGTAAGAACAGAAACCCTGACTGAAAGTGCTGCTCCCTGCAGCTGTCGTCACAATACCCCCTCCTGAACTCAAGCACACTTCAAGAGTCACACATGGCCTTCTTCATAATAACACATGAATCGTATCATTAGTCAGTAATCAAGTCAGTGGTGTTCAACTGGCTTTGCTTCAGGAGCCATTTTTTCATTGGGCAAAAATAGAGCCCTGAATCTGTGCTGTGGTATCTGGCACCAAGATGTTAGCAGCAGATCCTTTAAGTCCTGTAAGCTGTGAGGTGGGGCCTCCATGGATCGGACTTGTTTGGTCAGCACATCCCACAGAATTTGGAGGCCAAGTCAACACCTCAATGTTTTGCTCCTCAAACCATTCTGAAAGAGGCCACAGCTACCAGGGAATACGGTCTCCAACAAGGGTGTATGGTTTGCAACAATGCTTAGGGGTAAGTGGTACACGTCAAGGAAACATCCACATGAATGGCAGGATCCAAGGTTTCCCAGCAGAAGATTGCTCAGAGCATCACACTGCCTTTGCCCAGCTTGCCTTCCTCCCATAGTGCATCCTCTTTTGATAGATACTGACCACTGCAGACCGGGAACACCCCACAAGAGCTGCAGTTTTGGAGATGCTCTGACTCAGTCTTTGGCCCTTGTAAAACTCGCTCAAATCCTTACACTTGCCAATTTTTCCTGCTTCTAACACATCAACTCTGAGGACAAATTGTTCACTTGCTGCCTAACATATCCCACCCACTAACAGGAGCCGTGATGAAGAGATCATCAGTGTTATGTATGTATGTATATATATATATATAAACAAGCCAATTTATTTTGCTACTGTAAATGGACTGCAAGGCGCTGTCCAGCTCGTCGGGAGCAGCTGTCTTGCTCGTGGACAACTCGACCGGGGATAAAACCACGACCTTCTGGTTTGTAGCCAACCCACATGAACCAGTGAGCCACTGCCACCACTGTAACTACGCACAATCATATGTTCTGATGCAAATATGATTTTATTACAGGATAAGTTCCATTTAAAGATATACAGTCAAAATCAAGCATACAAAATTACTTTTACTAAATTACAATTAACATATTTCTAAAAATCCTCTAGACAAAATAAGGTTTGTTTATAACTCAAAATGATTTAAAATCTGAGGACATTGAAATAGTGTAACACAAATAAATTAAAATATGCAGCTGTGATTCAGGACACCAGCAGATCGAAGAGATTCACTTTCAATCAATGCTTCTTATTTATCCATTCAGTTCCAGTGGGGTTCTGAAATCCCATTGGAAGGTCGACTCAGTGCTGCTTTTTTTGGGACTTGACTTTCGGTGAGAACATGGCTAGGTACGGTCGTCTCCTGCGTATCCGCACGTCCGGCTGGTCGTCCTCTTTGATGTATCCTGTTGTGAGAAAAGCAATGAATGTTACTTAAAATGCTTCAATGACCAAGATAAACTGAAAAAAATTAACATTTTTTTTTTCTTCCACAGGAAGTCTTCATTAAAGAGGCAATATTATGCTCTTTTGTTTTTGGGCTCTACTAAAATAGGTTTTCATGCTTGAAAAAAATGTCATATATCACATATTTGACATAGGCTGCGTCTCAATCAGCTCCTTAGTTCAGTAGTCAGGACACTGATCAGGACATAAGTCAATGGGCTGACTCCCTGATCAGTGCCCTGACTACTGAACTAGGGAGCTGATTGAGACGCAGCCATGGTTTCCGCTCTTCTCTTCCTAGTATATCAGTAATGGTCTGTTTAGTTCCCGTCTCTATGAAACCCCTTTATCTGAAAGGCACAATGTGCTCTGATTGGTCGGTTGGACCAGTGTGTTATGATTGGTCAACCGTTTCGAGCGTGTTTGGGAAATGTCCTGCCTCTTACAATAACTGCAAGTTTTAACACACTACTAACTAACTCAACAAGGCCTTGCTGCCCTTTTTGCATACGCCTTAGACGGGAATTATTTAAATGAGGAATATTGTGACGCGTTTGTTCCTGAAAGAAAACTCAAGACGACAATGGAGTTTCAGGGAGTTTAGAAACACTGATATAGAGAATAACTCCCGCTGGAGTGCCTTTGTGCTTTTTCATGCTCAAACAGCAGCATTACAGTAAAGAAAATTTTAAAAATGCTCTTTAAAAGTCTCAGACTCTGGGAAATAATGCATCAAAGCACTTTGAGTGTTATATAGCTCTTTATAGTGCTGTGCAAGACTTCAAAGTTACATCCATTACTGTCTATTTGTTGATGAAAATGACATGATGCAGAACCTCTTTCCACACAGGTCTGTGTTGACGGGAAGCCCACTTCCCAGAAGTTCTCCGGAGTAGAAGGTGGAATGTAGCGGTAGCGATGCCGTGAACAGGAAGACAGTTTTTTCTGCCTCTCTTCCTCTGGAAGGTGTGCATAATACTGAAACAACACAATGCTCTTAATTACAACACTTTTAATTATCAATTCTATGACTATTTAGAAAAAGGAGATATATAGTTGGTCATATACAGTAGAAACTGACTCACAATTTCACACTCTTTACAATAGTGGCCTTTTAGTTTTCTCCTTTCGTCTTTCTTACGCACAACTTCCACACGAGCAAAGGACTTATTACTGGAATAGAAAGCAAAACATGTACAATGTCTTTAAAAATATACTTCATGAAACATTTTTGCAAAATTTGTTGACATTAAATCACTGTATTTTTTAAATATGCATTTAAAGTTCTTTAATCTGAAGTAATTGCACTAAATGAAATACATTTATAAATACTTTTTCAACACAGTTATTTTAGTTAACTAAAACCATTTAAACAATGTGTGACTTGAAATGAAAAAAAACTTTAACTGAAATAAATAAATATTTTATTTCAGCTAGTTGCCAAAGCAACATTTTTATTTTCATTTAGTTTAACCTGATGTACTAAACTAGTTAAAACAAAAATAAAAAATACTAAAAACTACAGACATATTTATTTAAAAATATATTTAAAAAAATGGACAATATTACTAAAACTTTAAAATGAAAAATACAAAATACTAAAATAAACGTTATATATATATGTATATATACACACGTCAAATTTTTGTTTACTATTTTTTATGTTTTTGAAAGAAGTCTCTTATACTTCAAGCCTTTAATGGAAGAAAAAAAGTTATATTGTGAAATATTACAATTTAAAATAATGTCTGTTATATTTAATATACTTTAAAATGTAATTTATTCCTGTGATCAAAGCTGTATTCTCAGCTTCATTACTCCAGTCTTCAGTGTCACATGATCCTTCAGAAATCATTCTGATATGATGAATTATTATTAATGTTGGAAAAATTGTGCTGCGTAATGGTTTTTTTTATGACAATGAATAAAAAGTTAAAAAGAACAGCATTTATTTAAAATGGAAATATTTTGTAACAATGTACACTACTTTTCAGAAGTTTGGGGTCAGTAAGTTTTTCTTTCTTTTTTTTTTGTTGTTGAACAAAACAAGGATATGATGAATTGATAAAAAGTGATAGTAAAGATTTCTATTGTTATAAAAGATTTTTATTTTGAATAAATGCTGTTCTTTTTAACTTTTTATTCATCAATAAATCCTGAAAAAAGCATCACAGGTTCCAAAAAATATTAAGCAGCACAACAGTTTCCAAAATTGATAATAACTTATCATATCATCATATTAGAATGATTTCTGAAGGATCATGTGACACTGAAGACTGGAGTAATGATGCTGAAAATACAGCTTTGATCACAGGAATAAATTACATTTTAAAATATATTAATATAGAAAACTATTATTTTAAATTGTAATAATATTTCACAATTGCTGTTTTTATAATCTCAATGATGTTAAAACAACACCGTTTCAAACTATGTGTATAGTAATGTTCACAATATAAATCTTTCCAAAGCAGCTCAACAAGATTTATTACACATAAAAGCATATTACTCACCTGCTAGATATAGCATCGTCAGACGTCACTCGCTTCAGGTCTGCAGGCCGGCGGAATAGCTCTGAACAATCGCAATATGTTTATTAAAAAGGTTTAAAAGATGAAGGACAAATACAACAAAGCTACAGGAAAACGGTGTCTGCTATTTGGAAATGATTGGAAAACGAAACCTTACCTGCTGCCTCTTGTTCTTCTTCATTATCATCCTCTCTCTCCTCCTCATACGTACTGTCTTGTTTTAGAACGGAGCTCTCGTCCTGTGGACAAGACTCATATTCTCCGAACCCGGTCTTATCGAAGATGTCAGCAAGGCTGTCGTTTGCCTTCTGCCCAATTCCTGTAGATCAATCACATGTGGAAGTTGTCTATGGGTGGCTCAGACATTAATTCAGATTAATTCTAAATCAAATCAGCTGTTGGTTCACACAATACCAGTGTTTTGGGATTGTCCCGTCCTCTTCTGGCCCCTCAGCAGAAGACTGTGACTCACAAATGTGCAGTCAGTGTCCAGTGTTTCCAAGTCTGTTCTGAATCTGGCCTAGTGCAATTTGGGAAAAAATGTCACTAATGCAAACATATAAACATAGTAAATGGGTGTTAACTATTTTAGATATATTTGCTTTAGTGACAAACTGGCTGCATATATTTGTATATCTACATATAAATAAGAATATTGTGAAATATTTTTACAATTTAAAATAACTGTTTTATATTTGAATATATTTTAAAACGTAAATTATTCCTGAGAATTTTCAGCATCATTACTCCAGTCTTCAGTGTCACATGATCCTTCAGAAATCATTCTAATATGATGATTTGATGCTCAACAGACATTTATGATTATTATCAATGATGAAAACTGTTGTGCTGCTCCATATTATGGTGGAAATTTATGATGAATTCTTTCAGAATTCGTTGATGAATAAGAAGTTCAAAAGAAACGCATTTAGTATAGAAATCTTTTGTAAAATTACATAAACACCTTTACTGCCTCTGTCTGTTGCAGTTGATCAACTGAATGCATCCTTGCTGAATAAACATATTCCCACTTGGCATGTTTGGTTGGATTAAAACGAACCCTGGTGTGATTTCTCTGTTGCGCCCCAAAAAAGTGGGCCGAGACCGCTGAAAAGAATGGACTTGATCCACTTCCGAACGAAATCTGGTGCGATTTGAATAAAATATGAACGCAACACAGACCAAATACATGATGTCACCAGATGAGACGCTAAAAAGGACAGAATGCACATGCGTGTTTTTTTCTCGTCATAGTGGCGATGTTGCCCATCTCAGTTCAGTACAGGCATCAGAACCGCGTCTCCTCGCAGCAGATCTTGGTTTGTGTGTGACGGAGGGATTCCTGCCACTGTTTTGACTCCTTTACACATTTTATAAGCTCTTCACGAGTTCTCAACTGGTTAAAATACCATCATATGTAGCTACACACACAACGAGCGCATTTATCCCAGCACAACCGCATTGATTGGATGTTCAGTATGTTCTGTCATGAAATATATACGTAATAAAGGGCGACCAATCGTGTTGTGAACATATCCCTATGCCTTTGGGTTCTGTATCTTTAAGTATCTGTGTTAAAATGCCAGTGTGAACGCTAAGCGGATGAGGAGTAAAGTTTTTTTTTTTTGGACCAGACTAAATGAACCAAGCGAACTGAACTACAAGTGTGAACACAACCTTATTGTTAAAAAAAGGTAGTATAAATATGTTGGTTGAAATTAAAATAGTTTCAGATTTCATTTTCAGTGTATATCAGTACCTCTGGTTGAGGAGAGCTCTCTGTATCATACTGAGCCAGATCAGCTCCTGGATCCACACTCCAGCTCTGATCTGTCATCAAATAAAGACCAAACATCAGCAGAATGACTCACCCTAAACTACTCAAGATTATCAGTAAACTATTATGGCATAAAGGCATACCGTATGGAAAATGTGTGTGAAGAGAACTTTTGCGCGGTGTGTGCTGGTCCAAACATTTTCTCCTCTTGGAATCCTGCAAAAATAAAATAGTTACATACAATTCTTAAACTTTTATGTGAAACGGTTTTGAAATGTGTAAATCATTAGGTGGTAATGTGGTGTGTCTGTATCGCTTCTGTCTGATTGTGTCTAACCGTTGTTTCCTGTTTCTTGCTCTCTATATGACTATTATCTGGAGTGGAAGCAAATATCATCCCCTTGATTTCAGTCTCATCGGGATCATCCAGTCTGGAATCAGAAATCTTCTCTTCTTTTTTCCTGCCATCCGTTTGTTTTCTCTTTCCTTTAACTGACACACACGTGCTGTTGTTTGAAGGTGTGTGTTGAATGTCGTCTGTGGGCGCCTGCTGCTGCTCTCGAGAAACCAACGGACGACAGTGCAAAACGGACGGCGAATCATCATTCTGGACGGCAGTGATGCTGGAAGAGATATATATATATATATATATTTCATTTTCAGTGTATATCAGTACCTCTGGTTGAGGAGAGCTCTCTGTTTTTTTATTTTTATAAAAATAAAAAAAACAGTAAAGGTTTATAAAAGTATTTCAGTTCCAGACAATATTTTTGTTAGTGAGAGTTCAAATGCTAGTTTGTGTGGATTTAAGAGTGTGTCGTTACATGTTTGTGCAGTCATGTGACTCAGGTTGTTGGCCTCGTTCAGTGTGAAGATCATCATCATCATCATTCTCATCAAACTGAAAGAAAAGTGGATATGTGAACACACACACTCCTGAATACTGCCGGTGTGCATATATAGAGGTTTTCTGAACTTAAATAAGCATTTTCTGTTATCTTCAAAATGCACAACTGAAACTTAACCTGAAAATGCATATTGGGATACAATAAATGACTAAGATGTAGAAGTCAAACTTTAATTAAGACAAGGCAGGACCTGTTCTGGATTGACATCTATACGGCAGGTCTCGGGAACCACAGTCCTGAAATGTTTCTTGTTATTAGGCTCTAAAATTAAAAATCAAAAACAATGAATTTATGCAAAAGAATATAATCTAAAAACATATGGCTTCAAGAGAATCTTACAACATTCTAGAAACAAATGCTTTTTTAAATTTGTGAAGGGAAATACATTTAAACTCACACCTGAATGAAATCTTATTGATTAGATATAAAAATATGTATCAAATTGAATTACTGATGAAGATGCAATACCTGCAATACAGGTCACATCCATTTCACATGTCTCAGCGACCAGCACACCTCTGCCATTACAGCCGAAGGGAACTGATGGGTCTCCTCGCCTGGGTTCTGTTCAAATCAATAAATAAATACATATTTAAAACAACAATAATATACATATACAATTGTTATTAAAATAGCTGTTAATTAATTAAATGAATATATGTATATTTAAATTAATGTACATTTAAAAATGTATAACTTAATACATTTATATATATAAAATGATGTATAATTTATTATACATAGAATAGCTATGTATTTATATACTATATTTAAAAACAAATATATACTGTATATGTAAAACAATATTTTACATATACAGTTGTTATTAAAATAGCTATTAATTAACAAAAATGTATAGTATGTATATATATATATATATATATATATATATATATACAATAACTATGTATGTAATTACTGTTAAATAGCTCATTTAATTTAATATATATATATATATATATATATATATATATATTTATATACTATACTTGAAAAAACTAAAAAACACACACACAGTATATATATATATATATATATATATATATATATATATATATATATATATATATATATATATATATATATATATACAATAACTATGTATGTAATTACTGTTTCTTTTCACTCTAAAATTCTCTTAAAAAAGGAATTATGGTAATTATGGACGAAGGTCAGAGGTGATCTCCCAACACACCCTAAATGGTTAAATATGGCTTTTGAAATCTAATTAGCATAGGTCATACATAAAGTCAGAGTCATTTGAACAGTGCAGCTGAGCCTTTTTCCTCTTTTTTAATTTCTCACGAGTGTCTAACCGGGATGTGAGAGTGATAATGGTGTCTCGGCGTAGCGGACGCGGTTCGGTTCTTTCCGTCGTTTCATCTTGCTGGCAACAGGTAAAGACAGCGGACGGCGAGGAGAGTCAGGGATCATCCCCTCCTCTGTCTCAGAAGGCACATTCTGTGGAGAACTACACACACACACACACACACGTGATGCACTTTATCAGTATTCATGGCATGTTTCCTTTGACTGAGACTCACCCAGACTTTCTAAGTCGCTCTAGCTCAAGACTCAGTCTCCTGTTTTCATCTTTCAGAGTCTTCCTCTCTGCCTCTAAACTCAGCAACACACACATTATAGCAGGGCTGATACTAACAGACTGATAGATATAACCTCACAGATGAGTCACAATGATGATGCATAATAAACAAAAATCCTCACCTAGTGCAGATATGACAGGTAGATTTTCCTGATTGTTATCTTTAAGCTCAGTTTTTGTTTTTTTAACGTGCTTCTCCGTCACAGCACAACGATCACATGGTCCGGACCACACCCTAAACACAGAGACAAAGAAAACAGCAACTTAACAAACTTTAAACAACAACAAAAATAAACATCATTAATATGTTGCTAAAGCTTTTCACCTGTCCTCTAACTGTCTGATCTTCTCCTGCAGGATCTTCTGTTGTTCTCGTAACTGCTGGTTCTTGCTGTGAAACTCACTCAGTCTCTGAGCATCTCTGAGAGGGAAGCCGTATTATTACAGTTAGAGATCATATTTGACATTTATTACAGAATTATTCAACCAGAAGTTTAAAAGTCCTTCAGAATTTTAATGATCAGTCTATTTATAAGTCATTAAAACAAACTGATGTATTAAAATCTTCATGCAGCTTTGAGCAATGATATGTTCTTATACAGTATAAGCCTTAGACTTACAGACAGCGCTCTTTCTTCAGTTTGGTTATCTTTGCCTGTAATTCTGAAAATGAGAAAAGTTGATGTTGTCAGTGTTGTCTACTTAAATTATTGTTAAATAAACTGATTTCATAGGGCCCTCCATGTACATTATGAACTAGTATTTACAGTATATTTTTTTAATTTAATGCATTAAGAGAATAATGCAATTAGAATAGAATTGAAATAGAATAGACTTTTAGCAGTTCCTGAATCAAACATTTTTTTTTTAATTGAAGCCCATTTCCGTAAGATTTCCAAAAAATCTTGCTTTAGTAAATCTTATATATGACATAAAAGTCAAAATCATAAATCATAATGATGACTAAATTATGGGTGTTACGGTACATTGTTATATATAATGTATAATAATGCAATGGGGGAATATTTGTGGGCCCTGATAATAATACAATAATAATACAATTATTGTAATGATAATAAAGAAATAATAAAAACTTATTTTCTTTATTTTGGCTTAAAATATCACATTAGTAACGTATCGTGATTCGTGAGTTCAGTAGCACGATTGGTAGCGAATCGTGACATGAGACATGAGATAAAAGGTGGAAATTATGACAGAAAAGGTCAACATCATAAATTGTAATTATGACTAAATTAGGGGTGCAACGGTACATCGTTATATATGTTGAATATAATGTAATTCAATGGCGGAATATTTGTGGGTCCTGATTATAATAAAATTATTTTAATGACAATAAAGTAATGCTAAAAGAACACTTCTTTATTTTGGCTTAAAATATCGCGATAGTATCGTATCGTGCGTTTAGTATCGCGATTTATATTGTATCGTGCCATGAGTGTATCGTTACACCCTTATATTTATGAAATTATGACTTAAAGTCAATATTATGACATACATTTAAATCACAATGACACACTAAGATGAATAAATAATTTGTATCGGTTGATTTCCTATGTGAAGGAAATAGCAGTTTTTTAATTGTATAACTTAGTCAGATGAAGGTTCAGTTACCTTGCAGTGCAGAGTCATGGAGTTCCTTCACGGAATGCAGCAGATCCTGGAGTTTCTCCCTGGAGTCTGCAGGAGCGCTGGAAGCAGGACTGTGCCCACTGAGATCTGAAGCACTCATCCTCAAACAGTGTCTCAGTCTCCTCCTTCAATCGGATCGACTTCAGACACAAGTGACAACTCTAGTTTGAGACAAAGACATAAAGTTTGCGTCCACTCTTCGCACAGCTGGTAAACTAATATATTCCGTTCGGTTGTTTCCAGAACGACACCATGTGCTAACTGTATTCGCCTATAAGAACAGATCAAAGCGGGTATATTAAAAATAGAATTGCGCGTCGCAGAGCTCATGGGATTTCTCTTCCATCATGTAAATATTCGGATTCCGCGCCTTCGCGGTGGATTCTGGGAGTTCAGCAGCGGCGGCTCGTCAGAAGGGCGTTCCTGCCATCTAGTGGCCACTCTGAAAACTGCAAGAATCTCAAAAGTTTAAAAGTTGATGTTTTTGAAAGAAGTCTCTTCTGCTCATCAAGCATTTATTTGAATAACAGTAATAGATATCTAAAATAATGGTTTTATATTTTAATATACCTTTTTTTGTGATCAAAGCAGAATTTTCAGCATCAGGATTCTTTGATGAACAAACAGTTATTTATATATATATAAAACAATAGTAAAGATTTATATTGTTAGACAATGTATTCCATTTTGAATAAATGCTGTTCTTTTTAACTTTCTATTCATCAATAAATCCTGAAAAAAGAATCACAGGAGGTTATAAAAGCACATCTGTTTCCAACACTAATAATAAATTATCATATTAGAATGATTTCTGAAGGATCGTGTGACACTGAAGACTAGAGTAATAATGCTGAAAATTCAGCATTTTAAAGTATATTAAAATATAAAACCTTTGTTTTAAATTTTAATAATATTTCACAATATTACTGTTATCTCTGATGATATAAATTGAGTTTTTTTCTTTCAAAAACATTAAAAATAGTAATGTTTCTACTCTAGTCCTGTAGGTGTCGTGTGATCACACGCAAGCGCAGCGGATCTGCCGAAGAAGACCCAGCACCGGAAGTGAGCCTAAACTTTGCTCCACACAGCGGAAAACAGCTGTTGTTTAGAAACAGGGAAAGATAGGTAAGTTCGGTACTCCGCTTTATTACTGCTCTTTCTTTTTCTACTTATCATAATAGTTATATTTGAGGCTTATTTACTTATTTGCAATATATAATCGACAGTAGTGAATGTCGTTGGCTTTATAAGGAGGCAGCTAACGGATTAGCCAGCTCTGCTAACTTTCTTCTCGACGTCAGACTGATGAGACACTTCAATCTCTGTTTACCTCCAAAAATGTGATTCATTAATTTAATTTATCTATACACTCTTCAGATCATCATAGCATGTTGTTATACACTGGGAATGGGAATAAATGACACGTATTCAGTTCATACTTGTCATCTTTGGAGAAACAGACTGAGCACTTTGACGTGTCGATGTGTTTAAATTAAGATTATATGATTTATTTCGCGTTGCTTTAATACATTGTGGACCGAGATTATGGTGTTATTGATGATACTGAGTGTAGGAGCGTTTATTGTAAGTTTAATATTAGTGAATTGCCAGCTTTTGTCTCAGCTGTCACTTATGAAATCCCTTCTGTTGGATGACAGCTGCTCATCTTCTGTTACTATAAGTACTATATTGTATTTCGATGAGTTGAGTTGTTAATTTGTCATTACTTTTCGATGCATGGGTTTTGTTTCCTAATGTGTATCATTGCAGGAATTATTTGTTTTATACTTGCATAAAACTTGCTTTGTTGTTTCTCCTTAGGATGCCTGGGCAAAAAAGAAAGATGTCTTCTTCTGAACCTGATGTAAAGAAGTCAAAGATGGAACAGAGTCTTGTGGAGTCAGATAAATCTCACATGCCCAAGAAGTCTTTGAGAGGAAGACCCCAAAAAAATAAAGGGTCGGAAATTCAGTCAAACCATCAGACACAATCAAGGGAAGAAAATGGGAAACCTGTTCGGCGGTCCTCTCGCTTGAAAACGCCTCAAAAGAAGGGCGCGAGAGGAAGACGACGGAAAGATGGGGTGAAGCCGAAATCCTCTGGAGATAAACCATCTCAGAATATGTCTGTCCTGAAAAAAGGAAACAAGAAATATGTTCCACGGGTAAAGAAAGAAAAGCCCTCCATCTCGGAAACGATCAAAACAGTAGCAGCCTTGTTCCCTGTGCAAATAGAGCACAATTATGGGCGATTGCTCGACTTGCACAGTGAGGAGATCACGTTACCCAAACCTGACAAAATCCATGTGGCCAATATAATTGATCTGGAATCAATTCACGACCCGCGAGCAAGCAAAGTAGAAGAGCATAAAGAGCTGCCAAAAGACTCTATTGAGAAAATCACAGTCAGTGTGGATGCAAAAGTTGACGTGATGAGCAAATCTCCTCCACCTTTAGAGGCTCTTTTCAAAGTCATTCAAGAAACCAGCATCACGAAACACTCATACGCTAGTAAAGACATTTCTGATATGGATGAGTTAGAGGTGGTGAACACGTGTTCCTTGCAGGACAATGTACAAAGTACCGACATGGCGAAAGTGTTTCTTCCAGATGCGGAAGCGTTTCTGGATGATGACATTGAGATTGAACATTGTGTTGTAGAGATCGAAACCTATGAGGATTTGGATGACAGCAGTCAGCAGTCAGCTCAAAGCTCTGAGGAAGAAACGTCAAAAAAGCAAACAAGTGAAGCTGTGAGGTGTAACATCACCTCTTCGCCCTCTTTGCCACAGGAAAGTGCGACGGACTCCTTACAAGAGCTTCCGAAAAAGCAAGCAATGAACCCGCAGGCTCGGACGAAGGCACGCCTTGCGGCTTTGGCCGAGGAAAGGGCGGCTGCCGCCAAGAAACCCCCACCGCGACAGCTCAACCTCCTTGCTCTCTGTGAGGAAATTGCAGATGATATCGCCTCCGATGCTCCGGGAGCTTCAGACGAGAAAGATATTGAGCAGCAAAAGGAGGAGAGTGAATCTATGGAGGTAAGCGAAACTGAGGAAGTGCCGTCTGACAACATCGTTCCCGCTGAAACCCCTGAAAACGAGGAGCCCTCTGATCCCAAGCCCGAGGATGACACGCCCAAGAAACGTTTTTTCCTCAGCCAGGTGTGTCTTCCGCTCAAGACCCAGGAGAAGAAGAAGCTATCCCGTTATCAGAGGCTCAGGCAGGTGGAGCTTCAGCGGGATAAGTTGACCTGGACCCGTGTAAAGAAGCTAAAGTCGGATCAAGCGAGTCAGGCTGCTTCTCCCAAAGAGGATGAGGCTCCATCGATCTCGCCCAGCCCGGCTACCACCCCTGCGCAGGTTCCTGTGCCAGAAAGCGTGCCCAAAGTGGGCTCGATTGAACCCAGACGAGCACTTCCAGCTCAGGCACCACCCATGCCTAATGGAATCACCAGCCCGAAACCCAAACCAGTGGTGGAGTACAAACCCTACACTCCCAGACGCAAGTATTCACCAGATGACTTTGAACTTGACTGTCTTGAAGATGAGACTACCAAACCAGCAGCCAAAAATGAGGTAAAACACTTTTTATTAATTCAGTGGTTCCTTAACTTTTTCTTCTGTAGAGAAAAATATTTTCAAGCCCTCAACTCACATAAAGACACTCTCTGACATGAGCTTGCTCGCAAAATCCTATTGGATTTATTTGAAACATTGTAATTATCACAGTACCACAACTTCTCAAATACAGTAGGCTTCTCTTTGTGTTTGTGATTTGAAGACTCTAAGTGCTGTCTTAACCTGTTTGACTTTATACTGTCAGAATTTAATAGTTTAAGGCACGCAACACACTGTGGTCTGTCTTCATTATCCACCGTTGTACTGGTGAGTCCTAGAGCGAGATACGCCTGCACTGTCATTGTCTGCTCTGGACACATCAAAGCATACGCAGGAAATCCATTTGTCCTTCGTGTCAGACGTTGAGTGAGCGCCTGCAGTACGTCAGAAATAGAACGGCGCATCAGTTTAGTGTCGGGATCCAGTGTGAACAGCATTATTGATTATTTGGCACGTCGTGCTGTTCGTGTCATTGTTTATGTAGTTGTGACGTTTAAAGTAGATTCATCGTCTGCCTTTATGTTTAAATGGCATTGGCAGTCCTTTCACAAACTTGTCCATGCTCAGTGCAGAACCATGTAGCTTTTATTTATAGCTTTACATGGCTGCCTTCAATACTTAATACTCAATTCTGATTCTTCAATCATGTCATAAAGCTGTCTGTTACTCTAGGACAACAACCACTACAAGTGATAAACTGCTTAAGTGGGTACCTTATATTGAGGTAATAAAATGTCATATTGATATTTTGTGTTCAATTATTTACTTATGTGGCAAGTAGTGGTATATTAAGCAGGATCATTTTGCAGTGGAGTCTGAAGAGGATTCTTAATCTGCTGACTGTACACTATCCTTTAGCCTTGCAATGCCCCTCTTTTTATAACAACCACTGCGTTCATTTTGATCAAAAGTAAAGACATTTATAATGTTATAAAATAATTATATTTCAAATAAATTATTTTCTTTTGAACTTTTTATTAATTAAAGAATCCTGAATAAAATGTATCACAGTTTCCACAAAAATATGAAACTTTCTTGAGCAGCAAATCATCATATTAGAATGATTTCTGAAGGATCACGTGACACTGAAGACTGGAGTAATGATGCTGAAAATTCAGAGTAAAAAAAATTAACATAACATTTGAAGAAATGTCTAAATGCTAACAATCTAAATAACCATCATATTTCTCACAGGTCAAACCAGAGCAGTCCTCTTCATCAGCTCCAGTGCAGCCCAGACCACCAGTGAAGAAGAAGCCATGTACGCCCACTACTGCAGGTAGACATTGTATTGATCTGTTTGTTTTTGTTTTGAGTTTCATGGTAGGTGTTTGTAGAGCTTATCATACCCAGATAGTGTATCAAGTTTTAAACACATGCTAAACTAATTCTCTTTGACAGTATGATTGATACTACAGAATGTGCTTTTTAAAAAGGAATTATTACCTTGTGGTGTATGTGTCCACAGATAGTAAGCCGAATCCCTCTCCCCAGCAAGAACCTATCCAAGAGACACAAACAGAAAACAGCAACAGGTAATCAAATGTTGAAAGATTTGAAAACTACATGCAACTACAAGTAAGCTATGGCTTTATTTCCCTGAACGCTATGTATCTGCTATGTTTGTTTTGTGCAACATTGATACAACCAATGCCATGAGTTTGAAGTGGGGCTGTCCTTTTGTTCAACAAATAGGAAGTGTTTGAGAGTAATTTTTTCAATTCCGTTTGGTGATGCTAGTTGAGCAGAAATTACACACTTCGCCTTAAAATGTATTGTTAGAATGATATTCTCAAAGGAATCAGTGTCATCTTTGCCGTAATGTATATTCACAGTCCATTAATAATTTTAGAAAACTTTTTGGTGTCGTTTCAGGGGAAACTCTGATGTTGAACCTGAAGCAGAACAGAAGAAAGAAGTCAGAAACAGTCCCAAACCTGCAAATACAGCAGCACAATCCAGCAATGCTAGTCAGGTATATCCTAATGAACTTTCTTTGGTTATTATTTAATCCTAGTTTAATTATATTTCTTTCTTTTTCATTCTTTAACTTATGGTTTGTGTGTTAAATATACAATTACTATGTTACAACTTTGAGATTGTTTTGAAATAAACAATTAAACCAAGAGAAGAAAACATCATAGCCATCATTATATTATACATTGGGGCATTGATGCTCATTAGCATTTTGTGAAGGCTGTTTTTGTGGTTTGCAGGATGCTGGTCAGAAGGCTTTTGGTGCGGTGGCGTGTAACGTGTGTGGGATGCTGTACTCCCCTTCGAGTCCAGAGGACGAATCCCAACACCTCCTCTTCCACAACCAGTTCATCAGCGCTGTCAAATACGTGGTGAGCCACATATAACAACGATCCCCAATATTTAGAATTTGGACTGAAGTACCTATATCAACCACTAGCTGTCAATCCTACATACCGCATCTTTAAAGGAACACTCCATCGTTTTTAGAAATAGGGCTTATTCAACATCTTTCCTACATTTAGTTTAGTTTTTTTTTGGATCACTTTTACTCAGGACATGCTAGCTGGCGTCATAGGATTCCATTCATTATGCTAAGCTAAGCTAGCGGCAACCCTGCCAAACTAAAACAATGCATGCACTGAGACAAAAATGCATTTGCCCACATATCCACCTAATTACTTCTTGTGGCCTGCGTATTCACAACGAATACAAATAACGATGCAGAAGATTAGGCGATTTCCTAGGCAGATATTGACTTGGGACTATATTATGGGGAAGCACAGGTGAAGCACTGCTACTTGAGCGCAGAGATAGCACGCAACACACATGAAGTAATTAGGTGTTTTTTTTGTTTTGTTTTTTTGATCACTTTTACTCGTGATATGCTAGCTGGCAACAAAGGATTCCATTCATTATGCTAAGCTAAGCTAGCGGCGACCCTGCCAAACTAAAACAATGCATGTATTTGCCCACATATCTAAATGTAGGAAAGAAGTTAAATAAGCCCTATTTCTAAAAACGGTGGAGTGTTCCTTTAAAGCACCAAGCAGCCTTGAGGGGCTTATTGCTTTAATAATCTTATATGGTCAATGTTTAAAATAAGACCATATATAACAATTCAAAAACAGTTCTCTCCCATGTTTGAGGGACACAATTATGTGTTGTTTTAGGATGGGAGTAATACAGTCTCAAAATAACTACAAACCCATGTCTCAAAGTCATTATTGTAATATGTGGTCCAGGGCTGGAAGAAAGAGAGAATCCTGGGAGAGTATCCTGATGGCAAGATTATTCTTGTTCTCCCTGATGATCCTAAGTACGCATTGAAAAAGGTACTTGTTTTTTAATCATTTATTTCCATTCACTATCCCTCAAACTGTCTGCTGCTGCCATACTGCATGTTTAGAAGTTTTCTTCGCTGATACATATTATGTCTGTTTATGATATTTGTCTTGTTTGATTTAAGGTTGAAGAGATCAGAGAAATGGTGGACAATGACTTGGGCTTCCAGCAAGTGGAGACCAAGGTCCCATCACAGACCAAAACCTTCCTCTTCATTTCAAATGATAAGAAAGTCGCAGGCTGCCTTATTGCAGAGCACATTCAAGAGGTCAGCTGAACATACAGGTGTTTAATAGCATGTTTAAAGGTGTATATCCGCATCTGTGTTATAAATTATACAAAATCTCCAAATTATTTGTTAACAATTGTTTAACTTTTATTAATAACATTTAAGAAACATTATTCCTTTATAAGCAATACTCAAAACATAATTAGTTCTTGCTAACTATTTTTCATTAAACATATTATCATGTATTAGATATAGAAATGACTATATATATAATTAGTTTGTGTCCATATGTGAATATATTGAACTGCATATTTGTTTTGTTTTTTTGCATTATATATCATCTAATTATAGAATTAATCTTTTCCCTCAGAATTTAAAGTTCTGCATATTCACCACATCTTGCATTAAATCTTGTACAATTCTTTGCATATTTTAGAAACCAATAAGAATACAGGACTCTAAGCTCTTTAAAAAAATATATTTTACAATATCTCAGATATTAATATTTCGATACATCACAATTTATGTGGTTTTCCCCTTAATTAGCACATAAAATTAGAGCTTATATTCCATATGGGCCTATTAACTCTTTCCCACCATTGATGTAAATTTCACTGTTATACGTTAGGGGGCGCTATGAGACATCTTCTGAAAGAGTACTGAAGCTCTGGATCAAAACACAGGTGAAAAGAAGCAGAAACAATTGATATCGTATGTAAGCAGATGCATATGTAAAATAACACGATCATCAACATTAAACAGCCTATAAATCAAAACTGCCTAATGTTACTGAATTAAATGTCGACCTAGGATAAGCTTTAGGAATGTGCAAGAATTAGGGATGTTGATGGACTGTGAAAATGATCAGAAAGGCTGGTAGTGGCTTGCAACTCTTTTAAAAAATGCTGGCGGGAAAGAGTTAATAACCAGTTGAAGTCATTGTAAAGTGCTGCTAGTTTGTGTAATGTTCATCTTAGTCTATTCTGCATCTGATGGGTTTGTTTTGGCTGCTGTGTGCAGGGATACAGGGTTATAGAGGAGTCCATTCCAGAAGGTTCAGAAGGAGAGAAGGTCATGTACGAGCGTCAGAGAGCCTGGTGCTGCTCTACCGTACCTGAGCCGGCGCTCTGTGGCATCAGTCGCATTTGGGTGTTCAGCATGATGAGACGGAGAGGCATCGCCTCACGTATGATCGAGTGCCTCAGGTAAAACATTGGATAGGCGCATATGAATAATTGTAACCATAGTTATAATATTGTAGTACATAAATGTTGGTAGTTACACTTTTAAAAGGTAAAATGCATCAACACAATTATTTGCAGTGCAATGTGTTATTACACATACTATGAATACATTTAGAATACTTTAGAATAAATACCTTATATTACACAATATTCAATTAATAATAATGTTATTCAGCAAGGATGCATTAAATTGATCAAAAGTGACAGTAAAGACATTTATAATGTTAAAAAAGATAGATTTTTAAAAAACGTTTTGGAATCTTCTATTCATCAATAAAATGATCTCCAATTCTTCAAAAAATATGAAGCAGCACAACAGTTTTCAACATCGATTGTTTTCACTAAAACATCATATTACAATGATTTCTGAAGGATCATGTGACACTGAAGACTGGAGTAATGATGCTGAAAATTCAGCTTTGATCACAGGAATAAATTAAATGTATTCAAATTGTAAACCTTTATTTTAAATTGTAATAATATTTTATAATATCACAGTATTTTCTTTACTTTTGATCAAATAAATGCAGCATTTTTGAGACTTGTTTCTAAAAACATTAACAAATCTTACCAAACGGTAGTGTACTTTCTACAGATTTCAAGTTAAAGTGTTTTCTGAGACATTCTTACAATGTTCATTCACCTTCTTTTTCTCCAGGAATAATTTCATCTATGGGTCTCATCTAAGTAAAGATGAAATCGCCTTCTCCGATCCCACGCCTGACGGCAAACTCTTCGCAACACATTACTGTGGGACCTCTCAGTTTTTGGTCTACAACTTTGTAAGCGGCAATCGCTCAACCTGACAGGACGTGGACAAAGAAACAGAGCTCAGTTTTAAAATATTCACATTTAAGAAGAGGACTGGACTTTATTTCACTATACCAAACAGTGCAAAAATGAGAGAACACAATGGTGAGAGACAGAAACAGACACACCGTAGGACTTTTGTTGAGAGTCTTGGTTTGAATTGGCAAAGACTGGCCTAGTCTCCTCACAGGAGGTGTAGGATGCAACGTTAGAACTGATATCTAACACTCACGGCCAGGTGGCGTATTTTAATAAGCCTGCACAGTAGCTTATACCTGATGAATTGTTTAATCAAAGACATCTAAACTGTTCTCTCAGGTTTAGGTTGCAGCCTATCTTAGGACTCACCGTTTAGTGGAAGCCATGTAGTCCAGTGCACAATTGCAGAATCAGTGTAAGTACTTCTTCCTGGAACATTTTGGAAGACGTGTGAACTTTTCTACTGTAAGCAATGCCTCGGTCATGAGGCGACGATTTTTGAATCTCAGGTTGAAAAACATCATGAATTTGTCATCGAAATCTCCCTTCGACCCTTATGTCATGTCAGCTATTTTCAAAGAGAGCATATTTTCCTGATACAATGTGTGTTCCATGTGCATTTTAAAGAGGTTTACATGCATGGCGTTGACATCGATAAATGGCAGAAGATTTCATAGAAGTCGCTGGTTTTGCACAACACAGTGCGGAATGAATTTGATTCATTTGTTTCTAAAACACAAGTGTAAAAATTCAAAATGTTTGCCTGGTCATAGTATTCCATCTCATTTTAATATTTTTAGAATGATTTTATGTATGTATATGTATTTTGATTGAATTATATTAATTTACCCCTGGAAATGACTACAGATGGATCTTTTTTTTTTAAATCTTTAATAGCAGGACGTCTTAAAACAGCCTAACCAAAATGTTACTGTTACTCTTTTGTTAATATTATAATTTTGTTCTCTGCAGCTATACATTTTACAAGCCTCATAAAATTATCAGGACATATCGGTTTATCTCATATATAAGGGATTTACCTCATTTAAAAATTGGGTTATTTGCTGGGTTATTCTTTACAAACTGTGAAGAACAACAGCTTACATTAGTTAGTCATACAAGTTACTTTTAACCTTATAGTAAGAAGCAATCGAGATCCAATGTTAAAATAAGATGGATTTTGTATTCTTTATTTTATTTTAAAAGGGACAATGCACATTAATTAACGTGAGCACTCAAGTCCGTCATGTAAATGTGCCAAATTTAGCCATACAAGCTATTTTATTTTTTATATATTTTATTTATGTTTTATAATTACCTATGTACTTATGCTGTTTGCATCTTCAGCATACTGCACAAAGTCTCAACTGTGCTCAGGTAAACTTTTTTCAAGTTTAATTTTTTTCCCCTAGCTTTGAACCATATGCCTATTGACTTTTGTGATAGGGACTCTTATTATGAAGTATTGCATTTTTTTTTTTTTTTAGCTTTGAACAATATGCCTTTTGACTTTTGTGATAGGGACTCTTATTAAGAAGTGTTGCACTATTTTCCCCTTGCTTTAAACAATGTTCGGATTAACTTTTATTATGACAGGGACTCTTATTTTGAAGTATTGCACTTCCGGTGTCTACACGTTGCTGTAGACATGAGAACGTTTTCTACTTTAAAAGGACTTTAATGTTTTAACCTTTTTAAACTAGGTATAACCGATTTAATAATATAAGTAATTACATATGAGGGACAGTGTGTAATTTGTCTCTTAAAGACTAGTATGAGGGACAGTGTGTAATTTGTCTCTTAAAGACTAGCTATGAACACGTGTTTTGTAGTCATGGGGGATCATGTCGAGATAATCGCTGGCTGCTATGAACAGATAGTGTTTGGATATCGAGTGTGCACTAGTGACGAGGTAATTATCATGTTCATATATTTTATATAGTCTTGATAGTTAAGATGTAATTGTGTCTTGGTTTATTTCAATCTGTGTGTGCTTTTTCATGAGTACAATTTTGATATTGATTAATTTTTATACTCATAATTTTAATAACAGGACCATTACTTCAATAATAATAATGACTTAATTGTAGATACTATCTTAGTTATGTTCTTTATGTCTATTTTAGGAGTGGACACTTGAGCCCAACTTTACCCATCATGCACACACAGCATCCCTGACTACAGTTTCATCCAGTGATCGATTCATCGCCACAGGAAGCAAAGATGAAACCATTCAGCTGTATGACATGAGCAAGAAAACTGAACATGGGGCTTTGTTGCACCATGATGGTGAGGACATTCGCTTTTTCTCTGTCTCTCAATTTTGGTTTCTGACATCAAAGATTCTGCATCACCAACATTTAGGTTTCATGTGACGCATACAAATCACGACCTCACCTTCTCGACAGGCACCATCTCGTGTCTGGAGTTCTACGGCACGTCCCATTTGCTCAGTGGAGGGCAAGACGGTCTCATCTGTGTGTGGGGCACCCAAAAATGGGAATGCTTAAAATCTATCAAAGCTCACAAGTAAGTAATATGAACACACTGCATTCAGCAGGGTTGCATTAAATGGATCAAAAGTGACAGTAAATACATTTATTACGTTACATTGGATTTCTATTTCAGTTCTTTTGAAGTTTCTATTCATCAAAGAATCCTGAATCAAATTATCACTGATTACACAAACATATTAAGCAGCACAACTGTTTCTTAAGCTGCAAATCATCATATCAGAATGATTTCTGAAGGATCATGTGACACTGAAGACTGGAGTAATGATGCTGAGAATACAGCTTTGATCACAGGAATAAATTACATGTTAAAATCTACTGCAATAGAAAACATTATTCTAAGTGGTAATAATATTTCACACATATTAATGTTTTTACTGCATTATTTAATGAATGCAGCCTTGGCGAGCAGAAGAGCCTTGTTTCAAAAACCTTTTATTTATTTATAAATGACATAATCTGGGTTTTATTTCTTAGGGGTCATGTTACTTCACTGTCCGTACACCCTTCTGGGAAACTTGCGCTCTCTGTTGGATCAGACAAGACTCTGAGGCAAGTACACAGATGTTTTTATGTCAACATGAAACAAAAATGTTGGTCAGATTGTTAAGCTGTGTATGTTAATTCATTGTTATGTTTTGATTGGTAATGGATATCATTGGGCTCTGTTTGGTCAGAAAAAAAACAAATTCTTATGACAAAATAATTTAATTTCTCCTATTTCAGGACGTGGAATCTTATCGAAGGACGGTCAGCTTTCATCAAGAACATCAAACAGAGTGAGTTAGAATATAATGCTATACTTTGATCCTGTGTTTTCCTTCCATTTTTTATTATTTTTATACAATTATTGTAATGTATTCAGAAATGTATACTTTTCAGGTAAATCAAAAACTTTAATAACAAAATGTCTTGTATAGAAATGGATTGGTGTGTAATGATGTTTTGCAGCTGCAGAGATCGTCTTGTGGTCACCAGACGGAGAGCAATATGCAGTGGTTGTGAATAATAGAGTGGATATTTACACTGTCAGCACTGCCACAATTATTGGAACCTTTGCATTCCCAAAAAGGATCTCATGTCTGAAGTTTCTGAAGGTGAACAGTCTTACAGTGTTGCAATATATGTCCATTCAGCCAGTTCTAGTTTAGTTTGCAATTAATATGTTAAAATGCCCCCATTATGCAATTTTTAAGTGTTCCTAATTTTGTTTTGGCGTCTCCTACAACAGGTTTACATGCATGCACAGTCAAAAAACCCTTTAATTTTCTCATAATATACATTGCAGCGTCAGCTCTTTTCTCACGGAGTCTGAAACAGTTTTTATAAAGGATTCAATCTCATTAAATTCCTCCTTCCTGAGAACTTGGTCAGATTGCTCTGATTGGTCAGATGGTCCAGTCTGCTGTGATTGGTCTGCTCTGATTGGTCAGATGGTCCAGTCTTTTGTGATTGGTCTGCTCTGATTGGTCAGATGGTCCAGTCTGTTGTGATTGGTCTGCTCTGATTGGTCAGATGGTCCAGTCTTTTGTGATTGGTCTACTCTGCTCTGATTGGTCAGATGGCCAGACTGCTCATTTGATTATACTGCATTAAAGTCTTGTTCTCTCTCTTCAAGAACACACTCTTGGCTGTGGGAGGAGATGACGAGAGCGTGGGTATTTATGACGTGACCTCACAGAAGTGTGTTTTTGAGTTCAAAGCACATGAGAACAGGTATGACCGCCACTTCATTATGGGTGCGTCCCAATCTCACAGAGTCATTTCTAGAGCTGTTCCATTATCAATATCATTCTAGTGCATTGAAATTCCCAGATAGAAGTGAACATCGGCATGGAGATAAGTTGTATTTTTAATTGCTTTATATGTAAATGTTGTTGTTTTTTTCTCTAGAGTAAAAGCCATTGAGAGCTTCATGAAGGATGATTTTTGTGTTCTTGTTACGGCGTCAAACGATGGATTCATTAAGTTGTGGAAGCTCAATCTTGAGGTATTGTGCTTGACCTGTTAGAGCAGAAAATATATCACATTTCCACAACGGATTGACTAACATTAAAACTCAATTTCTGCTTAAGAAACAACCTTTAAGTTGCTCTTCTAAAAATATTGTCTACATTCTCACTGAAACTCAAACTTGTATCCAAATATGTTCCCAGATATTTTAAATTTTCCACAAAAGTTTGATTATTTAACTTTAATTTCCCTAATACACGGTGTTCTCTAGAACTAACATCATTGTACAATCTTCACATTGATTTGTGCTCAATTTACTTAATTCATATTTTATCCTCCCTCCTTCATATACAGAAACTTGAGACTCCTTCCTTGCTCGGCCAGGTGAACACCACTGCCAGACTCACCTGTCTCTCCGTTTGGATACCTGGTGAAGCGAAAGAGACAACTGTGGAGCAATCGGCCCAGCCTGCAACTTCTAAAGGTGTGGGCACATTTGCCGTTGTTCTACGAGTTTTCTCAGGCTAAATCCTGTCATTTCAATAGGAATTTGTGAGAAAGTGAAAGATATCCCTGCACAGACTTTACAACGGATTCAAGATTTGGTAAACGGAAGCTCAAGCATGCTTGTTTGACATGCAAGAACCAATGAGGTTCATTCTTGTGTTACGCGGCACGTTTGAGCTTCAGCAAGAACCAATGAGGTTCATTCTCGTGTCAAGCAAGTACAGTTGAGCTTCTGTTGACCATATTTGAGTCCTCTATATATGTTCACTGATCAATGTTTATATGTGAATAAAATATATAACATAATAAAACAAAAAAACATCTATGTCTTTTGTCAATACAGCTGTTGTGGAGCCCCCTGTGCCGGCCAAAGTTAAAAGAGTGAGGCTACCAGGAGAGGAGGTGATTCTAGTGGAGGAAAGCAGCTCCACAAAGAAAGGAAAAAAGAAGAAAAGACAAAAAGTGCAATAAACACATTTATTGAAATTATTGGTGGTGTTCTGTTATTTACATTTGCCCTTCAGTCTTGTTATTATATAGCAGTGCATTTATTAATGTCAAGAATACTGAAGAGTTGTTTAAAGTGAGCATTTTTCCAAAAAGTAAAGGAATAAACACTGAATTCCAGCGAACTGAAAGACTGTATATATATATATATATATATATATACATATACATATACATATATATATATATATATATATATATATATATATATATATATATATATATATATATATATATATATATACACACATATACACAGACATGTAAAAGTCCTCACTTGCACTGGTTGACTTTTATTTTGAAAATCGCTAGTATGCAATGTTTCAGGAAGTTAAAAAGTGGAGAAGATTTAGCTTTTTTCCCCTAGCAATCTTCACGTCTTTCTGTTTTACTTGAGAGATAATCAAACTTGCAGATATGTCTGTGGATTGGCTTGGTTATGGTTATGCAGCTCTAATAACGATAGGAGGGATTGTTGGTTATGCTAAAGCAGGTAAGGATGCGTGGGACAAACGACGGTGTTTAGTACTCTGGTTTAGTTTTAGGGTAGCTAGAATATGTAAAACGATTTGTAAAATATTTCAATATGAGTACAAATGTGTTAGCACATTTTAATTGTTTAGATGTTGTCGAGCGTTTAACTTTTTATTTTATTAAATTTTACTTTTAACTCGCCTTGAAAACTTTAATGAATTATCTCACCGATAAATGTGATTAATATGTAAATGTAGATTATAAAACATTTATTATACTATATTTATTTTTGTCAACGTTTACCTGAACTTTACCGGAACTTCCTAATATGGTCATGTTCCGGCTGTAGGTAGTTTTATCTCTTTGGTTGCTGGGCTGATATTTGGCATTGCAGCATTTGTTGGTGCTTATCAGATGTCAAAAAATGACAAAGATATCTGGTTTTCACTGGGTAAGTCTCTGTCTCTATTTCTATTAATTTTTACAGCCTATATATTCTACAAATAACGATCAAATATGGCAAATTGGACTTGTTTTTATATGTGCAGGCACCTCTGGATCACTGACTGCTCTAATGGGAGTGAGATTTTTGAGTTCATGGAAGATTATGCCAGCTGGACTCATGGCAGGAGCAAGGCAAGAATATTTTGGTTTTATATTAATTTTTATTTATTCAAAATTTTTGAGAGAAGCTTTGGTAAAACATCCCAGATATCACTGATGTTTTCATACAGACAAAGGATAAAATATGTAGATGTAAAAAGCCCTGTATATAATATAGATTGTTTCTCCCAGGGAATAAAACATAAAGGTAATTGCAACTTTTTATCTTGCATGAGAAATAATCTCAGACTTGTTAGATATAAAGTTGCAATTGCATGTTTTAAAGCACACATTGTGAGATATAATCTCACAAAAAGGTTGAAATTGTGAGATTAAAATTTGCCTTTTTGTTCTGTGCCAGAAACCAGATTCTATTGATATAGGTATGTGTGACATTAACATGGACAAATGTATTATTTTAGCTGTTGAATAATGTTTTGTTCTTTGGCTTTCTTGCAGTTTATTGATATTCCTGAGGATTGGTGTTAAAGTGCTGCAGAATTCACAAAAAAAGAAAAGATGACACCATTCAGAAAGTACACGCAGATCCTGAGGACACAGATATACTGAAATAGTTTCATTAGACATTTTATACAATATAATAAAGTTCAATTCGGGGTTATAGGGTTATGCGGTCATAACTGTAGATGAACAAATTAAAGCAAATCAAATGTATTATACTTCAAATATTTGTTGATTTATGTGCTTTTACACTACAGAAAATGTTTGCGTTCTCATCTTTACCAGCTGGTAATTCTTCAAAAATGTTTATTAGTACAAGCTCTTGATTTATAACTTCTTGTATAAAAGTCTTACAACCAAAGACATTATTTTGTTATTCACAGCCTGAGATGTATTTACTTTGACCTGTAGAGGGCCCAAAAACCTAAAAATAGTTTTTTAGACCACACAAATGGCTGTTCTTTTTAAAGGATATAAAGATGCATCATATTTGTAACATATGAATAAATGTTCATTTAAAAATGACTCATTGTTATTAAATTTTAACTAATGGGACTTTATTGTAAAGTGTTACCAATTTTTATTTTTAAAATATGCATTGTTTTTTTCGCACATCTCTGCTGCTTCTGTAAACGGTGTAAAGTATTACAAGTAACGCAATTTACATACTCAGATTACTTATTCAAATAAGTAAAGCAAGTTACCCCCATGCATTGACTGACTGCAAACCTGCAATAATTAAATATGAAATAATACAAATATAGTTATCCAATGTATTTGCTCCTGATCGCCTAGATGATGCAATTCAAAATGCGCCCTCTACTGCACAGTTGACAATGTGTACATGTCCTTCAACCTGAGGCTTATTCATTTCACTTTTGGTGGGAGAGAACCTTTACATTTGCCAAAAATAGAACTATTTTTGCTATTAAAAACAAACAAACAAGCCAGCCGATGTTATAAAAAAGTAACGCAAAAGTAGCGTAATGCATTATTGAACGTTCCTTTTGGGGGGAGTCACGAACGCAATATTGTAATGCGTTATTTTTTATAAATGACTTTCCCCAACTCTGGCTGTAGGTAAATGTATGATTTTTGTTTAATATCTTATTATGTCTGGGACAATTAAACTTATTGTTTGTTACAATCACATTGTTAGTGACTCGCTGTTGTTATTATAATGTTCCGGTCTCCGTCCGAATAGGCTACTTCAGGTGTGCTCATTAAATGTCTCATTAGTGAGCCTGCAGGAGTCTCAGGGGAATAAAGCAACCTCCGTGCTCAAACAGTCTAGACTACGATCCATCCACATCCCTCAACGGGGATTTAAGAGCACAAATCACCCAGCGCGAGGACAAAAACGCACCTAGATGACCCCACATGTGTCCACCGGTTTTGTGCGGCTGGGCTTTTGGTTTCATTACGGTAAGGTGGACCTGCACTGTCAGCACAGGCAGATGTCAGGTGATCCACCGACTATTGCGCGTAGGCTGGACTGTAAGAAATCACAAAATGGCATTTTTTAAATACAAGAGCATAATTTTGGGATTACGCATGGCTGGAAAATGCACCATGTACTGTCAGCTCATGTGATGATGCGCTAAATCACTGGGAAATACAGCGTTTGTTGTGTATTTATGATCAACTATCAGCAGTGAGCGCCTGGCCAGATCATGGGGCTGTGTTACAGTCTGCGTCCACGCTTGTTTGGGGACCTCAGTGGATCCATTTCCAACGCCAACTCGGAGTCAGATCACCAGCCTCCGGATCCTGGAATGATGATGATGCCGTCGTGCGTCCGGGGCTCCAGGCAGCGCGACGAGGACTCTGGAGGGAATAGCGGGAAGACATCATCCACCTCCCCTTTACGCACCGGGGACGCCGGCAAGATCCCGGCCGGGGAGCTCCGCCGTAGCGACGCGGACAGAGCGCTAATCCAGAACGGTGGAGGTGGAGGTGGAGGAAAGAGGAGGCTGCAGCTGCTCCAGACTCCCAGCAGCGCACAGAAAAACAAGAACTGGGACAAATTGGTGGTGGAGGAGAAGGAGGCCGAGAAGGAGGCCAAGAAAGTCAGCAAGAACATTGACAGGGCCTTGAAGGAACTCAAACGGGAATATAAACAGACGCATCGGCTGCTGCTTTTAGGTGGGTGATGCTGCCATACCTACTGTATGCTGGCTTGCTTTATTACTATTATTGTGCTATTGAAAATATGTAGGCATTGATGTCAGAAAGCATTGGTTCAAATGGATGCACTTGAACCTGAATACAGCCTAACATAAATTCTTAATACTTTCACGCATTTTCTTATTTACCTGTTATACTTGTAATGCAATGAATTAAAACAAATGACAAATACACCTCCAAATAGTATGAATATTTAATTCTTCTTCTTCTTAAAATATTCATAATGTACTTCATGTTTTTATTGTAAATTCGACTGATATACTTACAGTCATTTAATCTGCAAATCACACCGTTTGGAAGCAGTGTCATACCAAAAATAATATTGGTATATATTAATATTACTATGAAATGCTTATTTTTATGACTGATACCGATTATTTTAATGTTTAAATGTCTATATATACCAATATGCATTTGACATCATTAAACTAGACTGCACCAATAGAATAAGCATTTTGTATTAATATTAATATAATAATACCAATATTATTTTTTGGTATGACACTGCTTTCAAACGGTGTGATTTGCAGATTAAGTGGAGATTAAACTCACTGTATAATGAGTCGAATTTACAATAAAAACATGTACATTATGAATATTTTAATAATAATAATAATAAGAAGAAGAAGAAGAAGAATGAAATGTCCATATTATTTGGAGGTGGATTTGTCATTTGTTTTAAGTATAACAGGTATATAAGAACGTGTAACTGGGGTTACAATGAATAGTTACACTTTATTTGGTAACACTTTTTATTTTACAGTGTCCTTGTCACACGTTACACGTAGTTACTCTAGTAATAAATTATGCATAATTACATGCAACTAACCATAAACAAAACCCCAATCCTAACCCTATAGCATGCTGTTAATTAATATTACTCAGTACTTAAATGCATAATTACACTCCAACATGGAAACATTAAAATAAAGTGTAACCCTTTATTTTAAGATGTCATTGTTACAGTATAATTATATATTTAAGTACTGAGTAATATTAGTTAATATGTATTTACTGTAGGATTAGGATTACGCAATTATGCATAATTTACTATGGCAAGTACATGTAACATATGTAACGAGGACACTGTAAAATAAAGTGTAACCCAGTTATTTATTAAACGATAGAATGCATTGCTGTGTGTATTACTGGGCATTAAAATTAATACTTCTATATGTTTAGGCTTCAAGAGAAATTATTTTGCTATACGTTATATTATGTCTATTTGATGTATCTCTTATTTACAGTGTTTTCTTACCAAGAAGTCTGTTTTATTAGCCATAACACTAGGGCCATTAAATAGAGGAGAAATAAAAAAGGGAATGTTCCATAGACAATATATAGATCTTGTTGTGAGTTAAGTGAGTAAGATATCAGAAAATAAAACTGAGCTCATATAGTTTGTCAGCAAGTACATGATGCTTTGATAAGATACTAGTATAAGCCACAGTAAAAGAATCTATTACTTTGACCTCTGGGACACTGATAGCTCACACACACTATCCTAGTCTTTCAGTGTAATTCTTGGAATTAGCTAAACAACCTGCAAAACTACACACATGCCCCTTTGATTTTAAACAACGCGCTACAGAAACATACTGAATATGCCTATCTAATTAGTTTGAAATGCTCTAAAAGCATTTCCCTCTGTCTAAATAACAGCTTTCCACATGTCTTGAGTACTGGGTTGCCATTTTAATTTTGACAGCAAATTTTGATTTAGTTTTAGTCATAGTCTTTTGACTAAAATGCGCTTTTAGTTTTAGTCATATTTTAGTCACCTGAATTGTTTTTAGTTTTAGTCGACTAAATATCAAAAGATTTTAGTCGACTACTTATACTGTAATGAGTTTAGTTAAATTGTAATGCATTAATTGAGCATTTAAAGGGGTACTTCAGCGCTGGGAAGATGAATCTGTGTTTAAACTGGGTCATTAATGTAGTAGAAATGTGAAATTATTTTTGAATTTGGTGCCTTCTAGACTGAGAAAACACAGAACATGTATTTTTGTCTCATGGGGATGAAAGACAACAATTCCCAGAACGCACTGCTTCACTGCCCTACTCTAGGCGCGGCTAGTCGGCTACAGGATTACTGGATCACTTGCCCACCGTGTTCATTTTCATAAAATCAGTTCAGTTAGAGACACTACAATTAAAAACTGAACGTGTCTTTTTGATATAATGCGAGCCGATTGAGCGTCACGGCACAAACGCAGCAGGATCGGATTACATTCATCACATGAACTGAGGTAATCGCGTGATTTGCGGCTGCTGCTGCATTCACAGCGCGTGATCAGTCTGGCACGTGTTAAGTTCATGTCTTTGGAAGCTTAACTGTCATAGGAAGTTCATTTGAAAAGTTGAAACACTCCCTTTGGTCTCCACCGCTCCGTTTACATGAATCTCCGCAGCTCCCGAGCCGAGCGCTGTGAGTGCGATGTTGAAAACATGTGGAAATAGTGCCCTCTGCTGGCTGTAGTCTTCAGCCTCTGGCCAAAAACTGCTACGATGATGCAAAATGACGATATTTGCGTCATCGGAGGAATTTTTCCAGAAATAAAATACATAATTATCTCGTCTCAGGGTCATATGAGGGGGGAAAGTACGATAATTTGAATATACTCCTGGGTTTCTACAGATACAAAGCTTAATGCTAATCGCTGAAGTAACCCTTTAAGCATTAAATAAAACCGACTGTTACTTGAACTGACATTGTGACATCATTGTGTTTTTGACATTAAAAATACACGAAAGAGAGCTCAATTCACTTTTTTTGGTTTGTTTAAAAAAAAAAACATCTATATAGTTTTTATAACTTTGTATTTCTGTTTTAGTTAGTATATCAGGTTAAGCTAAAGCTTCAAGTTTGTTTATTTATTTAAGTAATGGAGATTTTTAAGGGTTTTATGTAGGTTCTATCATAACCCTGATATTAAATGTGTCAAATTGGTCTTTACTACTGACTATGAATTAAATGGGAATTAAATTAAATATATTTTATTATGTAACCAAAAACGAATATATAATGCGTGACTTTTAATTATAAACAAGCTCGGAATACACTGTGACTCTTATTTTGAAACGCCTTATTATTGCAGTTGCAGCTGCTCTTTCAAGTTCAGATGAGGGAGATTATATATGCATTGTTACAGTCTAAAACATATTACTATATAAACATCGTAAAGTAAACATTGTCCTCATTCATCAGTATTAATTCATAAACAATTGCGTGTAATAAATGTGTGCTATTCATTGATTGAGCCGCTCTGAAGCGCGCATTGGAGATGCGTGAGTCTGTGGACTTAAGCACAAAAGCTCCGTGTTTTCCCGTTACAACACAAGGTTACAACACAAATGTGCGCATCTGTTACACAGGACATCATTTCTGACTGGATCTCTTCCCTAATCGTCCCTCCCAGACATTTTTGTCTCGTTTTTAATTGTTGACGAAAATGACAGTAGATTTTCGTCATAGTTTTTGTCATCCAACAGTAGTTTTTATTTAGTTATCGTCTCGTTTTCGTCAGTGAAAAAAGTAATTGACGAAAATTATTAGTCAACGAAATTAACACTGCTGGGTTGTAAAGTTTGCTATGTTGCTAAGTGGTGTCTGAAAACAGGTTTCTAGAGGCATGAGTCATTAAGACTAAAGGTATTAGACTTCCTGTCAATTTTGATTTCATTCATTTATTGTCCTTTGCTGCTGATAACAATGGACTGGCTAACTTTGTAATCCACACCGGGATTTATAATCTTTCCATATTCTTATATGTTGCTATATCAAATGGCACTTTACATAAAGAAAGACAGAAGGCTTAATCTACCCTAAACGAAAAAGGTTTGGTGGGGGTCTATATATAGAATTCTAAGGTTCACTGTAAACCCGAACTCTCAAAATAATGAATTTTGAGCAAACACAAATTAAATCAGTCAAATGAACTTTAGATGAGTTTTTAGAACTTTCTTTTTCTTTTTTTAGTTCACAAAACATTTTAAGTAATCTGAATTATTTCATTGTTTTGAAGGCCCTACTTTATATTAGGTGGCCTTAACTACTATGTACTTACATAAAGAAATAAGTACAATGTACTTACTGTGTTCATATTGTGTTGCAAAACACCTTTGCTGATATTGAGGTGAGATACGGGTAGGGTTAGGGACAGGTGTGGTGGGATGGGTAGGGTTAGGTGTAAGGGAAGTGTCAACTGTGTAATTACAAATGTAACTACAGAAATTAATTACAGATGTAATTACATGCAGGTATTTTTTTAAATGTAAGTACAATGTAAAAACATGTATGTACACAATAAGTGCAATGTATCAAATTATGAATTAAAATGTTAGTACATAGTTGTTAAGGACACCTGTCACCTAATATAAAGTGGGTCCGGGATGCTAAAATTAAATTGTATGATTTTATGCGCAAGATTGTTAAAGGTGTAGTGTGTAACATTTATGAGGATCAAATGATATAAATGCAATATAATATAATATATGTTTTCAGTAGTGTATAAAGACCTTACATAATAAACCATTTTGTTTTTATCACCTTAGAATGAGCCATTTCTATCTACATACATAAGACGCTGTTCCCCTTTACAGTGAGGACATCATTTTGCGCCGCCATGTTTTTACAGTAGCCCTAAACGGACAAACTTCCTATACGACATCTTTGTTCTCTGTCGGACCTCTTAGCTTCTCTGTGCTTCGAAAGTGAGGAGTGAGCGTTGGGCGGTTGCAATTCACAACCTCACTGCTAGATTATGCGGTGAAAATTTACACTCTGCACCTTTAAGGGCACTGTAAACCATAACTCTCAAAATAATCAATTGATTTGAGTAGAGACAACTCCAATTAAACAAATTATTTCAATCAAATTAACTTTTATGAGTATTTAGAACTTTAATTTTCTTTTGAGTTCACAAAACTGACACATTTTAAATATGAATTAAGTAGCCTAATCAATTGTTTCATTGTTTTGAGTTTTATGAACTTGTTTCTTTTCATTTAGACTAACTTACATTTAACTGAAAATGGGGTGGGATTTCAATTTCCCAGCATGCTTTGTCATGACACTCAAAAGGGAGAGTAAATGCTAGAATCAAATGTTATATAATGTTCTTTTTTTTGTGTGCAAGATTAATGTTAAGTGGGAGATTTTATTAGTGTTTAATGTTTTGTTATGCTTGTTTAGAAGAGTTTCTGTTGTTGTTGTTGTTGTTTTTTGTAGCGTTACCTTCATGGTGATGAGTGGAGCATGAGCTTAGTTTGAGAACAGATATATGTGATCCTGTACCACAAAACTGTCAAAGTCTCACTGGTATATTTGTAGAAATGGGTATTGTATGGGTCAAAATTATCGATTTTTCTTTTATACCAAAAGTCATCAAGTAAAGATTATATACCATGAAGATATTTTGTAAACTTCCAACTGTAAATATATTTAATAGTAGTATTAGTAATATGAATTGCTAAGGACTTCATTTGGACAACTTTAAAGGCCATTTTCTCAAAATTGAGATTTTTTTTGCACTCTCAGATTCCATATTTTTAAATAGTTGTATCTCTGCCAAATATTGTCCTATCCTAACAAACCATAAATCAGTGTAAAGCTTATTTATTCAATTTTTTTACCCTTATGTACCCTTATGACTGGTTTTGTGGTCCACATATGTGAAATGTTTTATATTGATGTACTTATTCAGCAAGTGCTGTGCTGTGCTGTGCTATGCTAAGGCTATCAAAGCATTGTGTTACCAATTAACAAGGTAGCATTTATTGAATTAGCTAGTTAAAGCCAAGCCTGTAGCACTCATGTTAAAAACTGAAGCCAAAGCGTCTCCATCGCCCCCAGGTGGTTGGTCCCAGTATTGCTCATAAACCCCGCCCCCTCCATGTATTCAATTTGGTGGCGAGACAAATTAAACAATATAATTGCACTTCAAAACATTTTTACCCAAAGTTGGTTTCTGTCATTTTAGGCAGTTTTTATCACGATGATTTCATTTCAAGTGTTCCTTTTTTTTTTTTTTTATAAGTTTGATTTTAGTTAATTATCTGATGCTATAAAAACGGGGTGTGTGACATCACGCTTGACAGTTGAGATTGACAGCTTCTCTGAGTTAAGTTGTCACTGAGGCACTAGCAGACTTTTTTTTTGGGAGGAGATTGGAGCTTTAGCTTTAATTTCTACATTTTGATAACTGTTTATTTCACACCGACATAATGAATTGTTCTCCATCTGTAAAGGGTGTGGGCTGTTTTTTATATCGCGCCGCTACTTCCTGCTCTCTATTGAGTGGACTCCGGTCCCGAGGTTACTAGACTCTGTCCCAAATCTGCAAGATATCAGCGCTATATTTGGACCTCCAGAGGCTTCACTTTTCTTCAGCTGAAGAGAATGACGTTGCGTTGTCCATATTTTTTACGGTCTATGGTTAAAGCTAGCAAAGTTTCCGCTACTAAAAATATTTAAGTTGAGATTACATGATAATTTTAAGTTGAATGTATGAATTAGTCTACACAAATATTTCAAATGTGAGCAATTCAAATGTGTAAATACAAAATAAATATCTGCAAATCTGCTTACTTAAACTTTACATTTCTTAACTTAAAACATTTGATTAAACTGATTATTTTGAGTTTTGCCAACTTATTTGCAAAAGTTTCGCATTTCGCTGCGTTCCAATGTTCAGGTTTGGTGAACTCTGACCTGCGACATCGCATCACGTGAAGATGTGTGACCAGTAGAAGATGGATACGTCACCGCCTGACCTCTTTGCTAAATTAAAAGAACAATATTTTTGCAGGAAAGTCGAGTAGATTGTACATTTTCTACATTTTGAGTGTATTACAATTTGTTATATGTTGAATTCATGTAAATTCCACATGCTCAAAGTCTAGTGTGATCGCGCTTAACATTTATCTAAAAATGTTTCTAGTGATAAAGTATGTGTGCTGTTTAATTCATAAAATGTAATCAAAATAAAAACGGAGTTATAACAAAACAAATTAATATTAAATCCATAAAATGATGGGAACCCCTAAAAGGTTCTTTATATGAAGTGCCTGACAGAACCTTTTAGAGTTCTATATAAAACCGCTTCTTCCGAATCCAGCAATGATTTGGGATCTATTTATAAGGAGAGGGCAAATTTGCATGTTTTACTGGCGCGTGGCTCATTTGAACTCTGGCATAGTTGGCCAAAGACAAATACAAATACAGAGTGGCATCTCAAATCCTTGCGCATTCAGTGTTGTGAGATTGAAATTTCATAAAGGCCAATTAAACAAGTTTGGCTGCAGAAAGAGGTGTTGTCAGTTTTTAGAAATTGGTAATAAAAAGAGACGTGATGTGAACAAGATGTGGCTTATAAATTAACTTTAATGGAGTATCATACTGAGTTATCTTTAAGCTTTATGATAGTTATTTTTAGTTCAGAAGAATGACACATCCTTGGAAATGTCTTTGTACAAGTTGTACTGTAACTACTTATATCTGGTATATCAAGTAGTAGATAACACCGCCCTAAAGTGAAAAATCATTTCCTTATAATAGAGGTAACAGGTATTTTTGCCTATGGGCTAAATAACATGACTATAGCTTATATTTAATGAAAGTGCAGAAATAGCCTATTTTAATGACCTATATAGCACATTTAGTCTAATAATGGATGCATCACCCGCATATAGCCAAAAGGGGTTTAGGGCTCCTATAAGAGTTGAATATTTTGTTTATGGTTGTACCATAGGGACTCCTTTAGGGCAAAAGCAAGAGATTGTCATGCTTCCACACAAGTTGGTATTGTTCCTTTCTGTTGCATTGCAATGTGAAGTGTATGTGGTCTGTAAACTGAACTTTGTCACCCTGTAAATAGGTTTTATCATTTACTGAACGTGTACTTTGGCTCTAGCGTGGCCCTAACTGCATATCGCTAGCTAATTGTAATGAACGCATTATGCAATATGCTCTGTTGTTTTGAAAGATTTGAGCTTTAGGTCAGAAACATACATGTGGCTTTTGTCCTTGATTAAATACAAACTTCAACAATTTGGCCAAAAATGGTTTTCCATTTAATCAAGTGCAGTATCACTATGTTACAGGATTTTTTGAAATAACTTTTTAGTTGAGTTGCTGCCTTAAATTAATTCAATTTAAACTCTTTTTATCAACTTTTTTATTTTTAACTCTATGTAGTTAAAAATATTTAGTTAAAGTAATGGAAAAACATATTGCCTTGACTTATTGATCCTATTTTTTTACAGTGACACTTCTTGGTTATGAGAGAAGTTGGTTTATTTGAGTTGTTTAATATATCCATATTGCCTTTATCAGCTGTTAAAGTAGGGCTTACGTAACATAATGATATTTGGTATGAATTGTTTTGTTGTATTGTTTGAAAATAATAATTCAGACATCCTTCAAAGGTGAGCACAACTATCACACATACATTGAGATATTAAATAAATAATAAAACTAGAAGTTTCTGAATGAACAAAACATCACATGGTATTGCGGCAATGGCGAAAAGTTGTCAGCTTATTTTAATGTCTTCCTTCTTGTGGTCCGCAAATAGTCGAGCCTAAAGGTGTGTGCGTGCATGCATATATATATTATATTTAAAATCCCTAATAGTGCATATTAGCTTTTGTTTTCTATATTGTTATACCCATTTGAGCCACTAGAAGATGTTTTCCTTTATGTTTTGACCTTTCATATCTCGATGTATGTGCTGGAAAAGATGATTTGACTTTTTTTTTGTTCCTCAAAATTTCACGTTCGATTGTATTGGCAATCAAGGAGTTAGTGGTCATATATTTTATGGTATCCCCACAGTTGCTTAATGGTTTAACAAAACACTCTTCAGTTCACTTGAATTTTATGAGCTTTTTTTAGAATTTAAATGAGAAGTGAAAGTCATATGTTTTCTTAAGTATGAAATAGGAGAACTGCAATTTCTAAAGAAGTCATTTGGTGATGTGGTATTTTATGTGATTATTTAATCAAATATTTCTGTTTGATGCTGATTCAATCCAGCCAGGCCAAATAATTAATGTTATAAAAATATTAATACAATTGAACAAGGAAGACTTTCTTGTTGAAGTCACTGTTATGGAAACAGTTTTGTTTCCTTTATATTATACATTTAGTGAAACCCATCTGGTAAATTCACTCATCGGAGTGAAAGGGCTCAATTTGTATTGTAGGATGAATTTGTGGTTGGTAAACAAAATGAGTTGAAATAGTCGGAGTGATAACACAACCTTCCTCCTTTTTATTTTAATCAGTGTTTTTAATCTGTCACATTTCTGTACTGGCAATATCATGTCTAAATGACTAGTTAGGCAAGTTATGCTTATTAATTTTGAGAAAAGAAAACCTATACAGTATATGCACTTGTCTGGGTGTGTGTTTTTTTTAGGGGGCAGGCGTATTTTAAAACCAGCAAAATCAGCTTAGACTAGTTTAATGTTTCCCCCCCAGTATAAAACTTGACAGACTTTAGGACCCAGCCATTCATTTGCTACAATGATGTAGCAGACCATCTTAAACCATTTAAGATCAGCAAAACCTGCTTAGACTAGTTAATGTTTTTTTCCCCAGTACGACAGACTTTGAGACCCAGCTATTCGTCTGCTACATCATCAGCACATCCGCTACTCTTTACAGTGTAACATTCTAAACTCGCGCTGTTACATTTAAACATCCGTTCGATTTCGTTCGTTCCAGCGTTTCGTCAGTCAGTCAGCGATACTTTGTAACAGTTTTCCTGGTTCCGGTCATTACCATGTGTGACAGACAGAGGCAGTGCTGAGTTACAGACTACAGCAGAGATACAGGCAGAGAATATCACATAGAAAAAATACAGAGAGGGCGAGAGAACCGAAGAGAAGGGAAGAGCGCCTGGCAGGGGCTCACAGAGACCCCCGGATCCAGATACAAGTTCATATCCCACCTTACCGATCGATATGTGATCAATTTTATCAATCCCGTCGCTTGAATGACGCCCGGACTGCTTGAGACATTGTAACAGGGAGGAGAAACCAAAGCCTTCCCGGCGACCTTTTTTTCTGTCTATTGTGGATCATTTTCTCTCTTTGGAATCGGAATTGGATTGATCATTCATAAGGACAGCGCACAGATTGGCTTCGAGGGAGTAAGATGGGGTGTTTGGGGAGCAGTAAAACCGAAGACCAGCGCATCGACGAGAAAACACAGCGAGAGGCCAACAAGAAAATAGAGAAACAGTTGCAAAAAGAGAGACAGGCTTATAAAGCCACACATCGACTGTTGTTGTTGGGTAAGAGGAGACTTGAGGCGTTATATCTGACATACGAGACCCTTCCGAGGCTGTGTTTTTAAACGCGCCGTGTTTGACAGCTCAATCTGGCATGTCGGATTGTACATATGAAGAACACACACTGAAGTATCTGAGAGACTTTGCATGTATTCTCACGGCTGTTTTTGCTTTCGTAGGGGCTGGTGAGTCGGGCAAAAGCACTATCGTGAAGCAGATGAGAATTCTTCATGTCAACGGGTTTAATGCGGAGTGAGTACATGTTTACTGTACTAATGACATATGTGTGCATGTAAGGGCGGTATATGAAGGTTGGGCCCTGTGTTCAGCCTCGGCATGGCGAAGGAAACCCTCGTACATGCTGAAGCAGATAGTGATGTAGCACTACGTGCTATCGGCTAGTGCTTCACTGCAACATCACTGCTAGAATCTGGCTTAGAAGTGACTAAAATCGAATCCCAAATGTTTATAAGGCCTCTGGGTGTTAAAGTTTCTTCAACACTTTGTGCATCATAAAAATAATTGTTATGGCATGTCTTAATGACAACTTTTTGGTGGCAAGTTATGACTGTTTTGTATATATATTACATATATATTGTATAATATTATATATATTAACATTTACACTGTGGGGGGGAATAATAACTGTCAATTTAAAGGAGTAGCTCAGCCAAAAATGAATATCCTAATGTCGTTCCATGCTGTTATTTCAAAATGAGAATCTTTACATGGCACTTTTCCATTTAACTGTGTCCGGCTCTAAGAAAGCAACATAAAAGTAGTTCAGATATGACAATTCAAAGTCTTCTGAAGTCACATGATCGCTGTGTGTGAGCAACAGACTGAAATTCAAATTGTTAGTCACTGAAAATCTTTCCATTCATCTCTAATATCTCGTTTTCCATTTCATGATACGTCACGTTTGGTTATGATTTGCTAGAAGTGGCTTCATCGTATGGCTTCAGAAGGCTTGAAATATAGTGCTGCGGTCATATAGACTGTTGTCATAATTTAAAACAATACTGTATACAAGTTTGGAACGACATTTGAGTGATTTAAATAATGACAGAGTTATTATTTTTGGGGTTAAAAATTCCTAGAACCAGTAGTTGCATCCATTTACATTTCAACATTGCATTTGATTAAATTTTTTATTTGTCTGCCTTTTTACTCATTTTAAATGTTTTCATACAGGGAAAAGAAACAGAAAATTCAAGACATTCGCAAAAATGTGAAGGACGCCATCGTGGTAAGTGAGCCGCTCGCAGTCACGATTTAGTTTCTAGAAGTTTTCTATATCTACTCTCGGTCTCATAACTCTTTCATTTTTATTTCTAGACCATAGTGTCTGCAATGAGCACTTTAATACCACCCGTCCCACTCGCTAATCCAGAGGACCAGTTTAGGATCGACTATATCAAAAGCATAGCGCCGCTCTCTGACTTTGATTACACACAGGTAAGGACCCTCGTTTTACCCAAGACATTTGAATTTGTGTAAATGTGTTGTGGTTTTCGAACCGCTTACCGAGAGGTTTTGGTTTGTATTATTCTTTTGCATGATTGCAGATTTATGGAAATATGAATCTTTTGCTTGGTCTTTTTTTAAATCACGTACCTGAGGTGAAGTGCCTGCCACTAAGCTGGAAGTTTGAATATGTTTCTAAGGAACGTTGCTTTATGGGAAGACCGATGTTGTTGTTGTTGTTTGAGTTTGCAATGTGAATGTGTGGTACATATTATAATATTTTATGAATAAAAATATAAACAATGCTCAATAATTTTGTCAGCATTGTGGGATAAAGTTCTAGCCTAAAACATTTTTAAAATGCATTTTTAACATTTAGCAAATGTATTTACACACATTTTCAGCAGTACTCAAAATATTGTATTTATATTAAATAGTCCAAATATTTTTATATTGTGCATATTTTGATATGATTAGCATGTTGCTATGATAGCTTGCGTTCAGTTTGTGGTTTGTCATGCATTGTTGTTGTCAAGTCGAATTAAACCACAAGCTTTTAATGTGAAATTACAGGTTTGTGCGGAGTATTTCGAGTTCATATGTAGGATTTAATTTTGAAATTGACTAATCCAGGAGCCCTTGACTAATCCACGGGACAGAGAAACACAATGCAGGTTTTCACATTAAATGCATTTGCATCATTTGCATTAGTCATCAATAAACGGAGTGTAACTCTGGACAAATATAGTCTTTTTGAATTTGTCAATGAGTGATTTTTGTAATGTAGATATTTTATGTTCTTTAAAGTAGCTGATATTTTTACCAGTCATCAGAAGACAGAAGTCATGGTGTTTTCTCAGCTTTGCTCGTTTTAAGGGATCAAGTTAAAACTCTTGAATGAAAACTCTTTTTTTTTTTTTTCAGTGAAATACAAAGAATTCCTTCTGATCTGTCTGAATCAGACTGAAACTGACACTAACTTCTCTCTCGATCATATCTATCTGCTCTGCTTGAGTTTTGTTTGTTAGCATTAGACTGTGCAATAGGCTCAGTTATTTTCATTATGATTTTGTTGTGGTATTCTTGCACGTTTGACCCCTTTGCAGAAAAGTTGAATTGTAGTGTTGCAGACGTCTTCAGCCTGTGACTTTTAATGTTAGCTCTGTTTTTTCAGATTGTCATTTTTAGACCGTGTGGATTCTGCCGAAATGGAGATCTGTAATTAGACAGTTTTTTTTAGACCACAGATCGTTTCTCAGCTCAAATTAAGTCCTGGATTTCTCTTTAATTAATTAATGGCAGACATCATCTATACTCACCCGTCAATTTTAGAATATTTGTACCGTTGGATTGTAAATACTGGAACTTCCAGTAAGTTCAGTTCTTATTTAGAGAGTAGTTTGCTGTTTACTCTTGGGTTCAACAGGTGATAGATACAATATTGACTGCTAACGTGTTTTATTAGTTTATCTTAAACGTGCGTCAAATTTGCAAGATTTCACTGGTGGAATTACTGAATCAAGAGAAGTTTCGGTAACACTTTACAATGAGGTTTCATTTGTTAACTTTAGTTAGTCAACTACATTAGTTAGTATGAACTAACAAGAAACAAAAATCTTAGCTAATGTTGTCAATCTCAACATTTACTAAAATATTTGTAGCTCAAGTTGTATCTGTTGATATTAATGCACTAACATTAACTTTTTTTTATTCACTAACATTAAAGATTAATGAATGCTGTAAAAATATTTTGCTCATTGTTAGTGCATGTTAGTTAATGCATTAACTAATGTTAAAAAATGTACTGAGCCAATAAAGGGACATGAGGAAGGAAAAAAAATGAAATGGGAAGAAAAATGTATCATACTTTAGATTAGGGTCCAATTCTCACTATTAATAAAGTTTTTTTTGTGCTACTTATTAATAGTTAGGAAGTTAAGTTAAAGTATTGGGAAGGATAATTAAGAGATGTAGAATATGGTCATGCAGAATAAGGCATTAATATGTGTTAATGAGTACTAATAAACAGACAATATCCTAGTAATATGCATGTTTATAGTGAGAATTGGACCCTAAACTAAAGTGTTACCGAAAAATTATGTGTCCATGTCCTGAGAAACTTTGCGTTCGCTAGCAAAAGTTTTGTTCTATGCGAGTGAATGCAAAGTTTCTTTGGGGAACGCAAAACTTTGGTGAGAAAACGCTCTAAAAAATTTTCCCATCATGTACCTTTAGGGGCTCCGTACAAATGAGACCTTGTTGTAAAGTATTACAGAGATTTCAAGCATTGACATGTTGCTTTCTTCACTAGATATTTGACAGTGATTCAGGAAAAAATATATTAAAATTTTTTAGGTCTGCACGACATGTAAATACGCGATATGCATATCGCAATGGCTTGCGATTTACTGCATGATTTTGATACTCAAAAATTTTTTCAAAAAGTTTACATTTTAGGTCGACACAGACCTCAGAGAGTAGACAGCACACACATGACTGTTACATACGTGTGATATGATTAATGTTATTAGGCACAATTAGCGACCCACTCACTTGTGCAGAAAGCAGCCTACAGCGTGTGATCCCGAATTCAGATCCCGAAAACTTCTCTTCCACAGCTTATGTGGCCAAATACACATCAAAATATGTCCCGTCTTGGTGAATGTTCACGTAAACATAGTCAGTTATATCTTAAGTGGAGTAAACAGTTGAGAAAGAAAGTGCCTGTGTAATGATATATTGGATCCGTGCATCTCTTAAAGTGACAGTATGAATGCATGAATGAGGCATTTATATAGCGATTTTATATGTACTACTGTACACCCAAAGCGCTTTACACTCATGTCAGGGGTCTCTCCTCAACCACTACCAGTGTGCAGCATCCACTTGGCTAATAAACCTGCTTCTGTCTATGTGCTTAATGTTAATTAAACAACAAAAGTAGGGATGCATGATATATCAGCCAACATATCGGTATTGGCTGATATATGTTCATTTTTAGTGTAATGGTTTTCAGCCTGATTAGAAAATGTTATATATATAAAAGCAGATAAATAATGTATTATTTCCTTCAGCTGAGACGGTTAATATGGGCACTGTTTGCCGTGCCCATGATGGTTGGAAATTGCTTGAAATATGATTGAAATCACTTCAAAAAGGACAATACAGTTAAAAGCAACATGTGCAACACAAGTCTGTCATATAGGATACATAAAATTATAATGAGAACATTGATTTTAAAGGTGAGACTTTTGTTTTTCTAATCAAGCTCTTAAAAATTTTGATTTATTAGCCAATATATCGGTTATTGGCTTTTTTAAATATCAAGAATTATCGGCATTGGGCAACATTTTTATATCGGTGCATCCCTAAATAAAAGACAAAGAGAAACTCACCCACTGCTTGTGACTGATTCTTATTAAAGCTACAAAAGTTATTCATATAACTGTGTATATAGAACTGTATATTCAATTCATACATTTATTTTACACACTCTTGCTGCTCTATTTTATACTAATACTTGGTTGTAAGCTCTGAACAGTACATGACTGTGAAACGTAATAATCCTTAAAATATATATATATTTCTGTACATTATATAAAGTTGCAAACAAACTAAGAAAAGACTCTAGCGTTTGCATGATGGGATGTGCTCAGAGCAGCGCTGAATCCACAGTGGTGGGCCGGTGTGATCAGTCAGTCTATTTCCAGAACAGCCAAAAGGCTTTTAACCGAAACACATTTTATGAATGTAGCCGGAAGTATGTAGTGGTATCAATTCAAGAAATATCTCTTAAATGAAGCGATGCAGACATTAGCAACAGTGTTAGCAACAGTAATAGTGTTCCAGTGGTTGCGTTTTTTAGCATGCATACATGTAAACATTTATTTATTTTTTCCCACAGGAGTTTTTCGACCATGCAAAGAAGCTCTGGGATGATGAAGGCGTTAAGGCGTGTTACGAACGGTCCAATGAATATCAACTAATCGACTGTGCGCATTAGTAAGTATACGGTTTATTGTAGTAGTTAACTTTACCTGAAGCCTATGATGATGCTGCCTTTTTGACAATAGTTTTATGAACTGCCATAATTAAAACTGAAGGTGATTGCATATTGCTTAAGCTACAAAAATGCCTTATGCAAGAGTTTTTCTCTGTTTATTTATGATAATAGCTGTTTAAGTGGTTCCTTTTATTTGTGCAGATAGTTATGTTAGTTGCAGTCAGTCATTTGGTTTTACTGATGTTTTGAACAGAATCTCTTAATCTGAATTGTATTTAAAGGGAATATATTAAGTAAACATAGCCGGACTTGTATGGGCCTGTTTAAAAAGTTTGGGGTCGGTCATAAATGGACATGTTTTTGAAAGAAGTCTCACCAAGGATGCATTCATTTGATTAAAACTAAGTAAACAGTAAATACAGTATACTTTATATTTTTCTATTTGAATCTATTTTAAAATGTAATTTATTCCTTTGATCAAAGCTGAATTTTCAGCATAATTTCTCCAGTCTTCAGTGTCTCATGATTCTTCAGAAATCATTCTACTATGCTGATTTGTGGCTCATTTCTTGTGGCTCAAAACTCTGACCCTTATTGTTGTGACACTTATTTTGTTTTTTCACTGACAGTGTGTGCTGAGAAAATTTCTTGGAAAAGTTGTGTCTATAAATCGGGGTCAGATAAACCTAAAACCAGTTCAGACTACCAGCCAATTAGTCTGTTTTGAAAATATGTAGTTTTGCACATCCTTGTAAGGAACATGCCTGATCAGGTTCAGATGAACCTGAAACCAACCTATTTATTCAGAGCTTCCTTAAGACGTTCAGGCAACCCACTGCAAACATGTCGTATATGTATGCATTTAAGTTTCTTTGCCTTTGGAGATGGAGACATTCTAGATGCATAAATGATCTGTTTTTACATCCACTGTTGGCTTTTTTTAGTCCAGTGCAGACGTTTGTCCTGTACAACAGTGGCCGTGTGTCAGGTATGAAAGTGTGAGGAGGGTGGTCAGGTCATGGGAGTTGGTCAGCCGCTTTGTAGGACGCAGATACCATCACCAGCTAGTGCAGTGCCTGACACATAATGGCGACTGTTGTCTCTCAGTCAGAAAAGGCCCGGAGATACTCGGAGAATCATACAGACACCCAGCTGCTCTCAATACAGGCTTGTTCTTTGTGGAAGACTTTTACAATACTGAGAATTCCTCTGTTATACAACTTCAAATCAATGTCTGCTAAGATATGTTTGCTGTTATCCAGGTCGATCCAGGGTGTGCAGTCGTTGAGAGAGTTTTCAGATAAATCTAATTGATTCCACTTTGTTGTCTTTTTTGTCAATATTTGGAAGAAAATGCGAGCGTTGTTTGCCCCTGCAGAACTCGATGGCATGGTTCTAGGGTAGAGAAGCGCAATTAATCGCGATTTATATAAATAAATACATGCACTGCGTGTTTCAGAGGGAATCACGGCACTGTGTTCGTTTACACGTTCGCATTAAATGGTGCTCCTCAACTCCATCTCTGCATCTGAGTTTATACCGCTTATAACATTCATTACAGGTTGCCGCATTTTGTATTCACTAATGAGAGACGCTCCCTGCGGTTTTCTGTCAAAATAAAAGTTTGATCGTTTAACATTTGAAAATAAAGCAGTAAAGAGAAATGAATAGTAGTATTGTCATTTTACAGATCTAATGTAAATGTAATGCAAATTGTTCTAAAATATTATATTATTATTATTAGGGATGCACCGATATGAACATTTTGCCCGATAACCGATAATTCTTTATATTTGAAAGCTGATAACCGATATATTGGCCGATAAATCTAAATCTGACACATATGCTGCACATGTTGCTCTTAGCTGTATTTTCCTTTTTTGAAGGGATTCCAATCATATTTCAAGCAAATCAAAACCATCATAGCAAACAGTGTGCATCTGAAGCGTCTCAGCTGAAAGAAATAATACATTATTTATCTGCTTTAATTTATCGGCCAAATTTTCTTATTAAGCTGATAACGCTAACATTAAAAACTAACATATATCCGCCGATGCCGATATGGTGGCCGATATTGTGCATCCCTAAATATTATTATAGTATTTTTCTTAATTATTAAAAAAAAAAAAACATTTTACACCAAAATTTTGCAGTAGTAATAGTTCTTATTTTAATTATAGAAGTGTCCACACCAGCGCATAATATTGTTCTGTTGCAGTTTTGTCATCTGCCGCTTTAAGTCCTTAAGCTCTTTAAAGCAGGATGGATTCTGATTGGCTTTTTGATTGTTTTTTATTGTTCATCAGCTGGAAAAAATAATTCTGAAAGTGATTCCGACGATATTTTTTCTCTGTGCCGCTGTGGTGTGGACTCTGCTATTCTTTATATTTGCTATTCTCTTTATATTTAGAATTATTTTTATAACTATACGGGCCTTATGTGTATATATTACAGCTGGGTAAAAAATATAGATTTCTCGATTTAATCGATTCTCATTTTTACGAACCGGTATCAATTCTTAAATCCCAAGTATCTATTAGTCATCATATTTTCAGTTGATGAATAAACGGAACATTGTACCGCGCCTACCATTTAATAAATCAATAATATTTATGCTTTGTTCATATATATATGAAACAAAATGGACGTCATTTGAAATCTGAGACTTTATTACGAAATTCAAAAACATACCGTTTGGCGCTGTGGCGCGAGATCGCTCTGGCATAGCTCAGCTCGAGAAGCACATGAACTGATCTTCTCTTCCGCCTTAATATCAGTTACAGCATGAAATAAACATGAATGAGCGTCTGAAAGTGTGTTAAAAGAGAGAGTACAACTTATCGAAATCCGTACATGTCACATGGTGTTTCAACCGCAGAAAGACAGCTTTTAACGTCACATTTACCTCAGTAAAACCCTTTCCAGTGTCCATAAACTCGTTAGTTAGCTAGATAAATTAACTCTAGAGAGGAGATGTTTGCTAAATATATGCACTATTTTACAGATTCATTATAATTTGGCCATTTTATAAAAAAACTAATTGGAGTAGAAATATGATTATGTACTTGTAGTTATGTAATAAATATTATAAATGTATTATTATAAAACAATCATTGAGTTTAATTTAAGTGTTTGTATACAAATACACCTTCAATATTATAGTAATAATGTAACCTAGTAGGCGACAACTGACTCCCATAGTTTACAGCATTAGTTAAGAGATTTGTTTTCCTTGAGAAATATTGCCATGTATTGCACCTGATATATCCAAAATAATCTAAATTGAATCGAATTGCTTGTGAATTGAAATCGACAAGATAGAATAAATAGAATAAATCTATGCGACTTTTGCACCTGTTTTTATCCACACAGGTGTTAATTAAATTGCCTGGAAAACTAATAGCTAACATTTCCTCAACAAACCACATGATTTGGATATGACATTCATACAGCACAAATGTTGCAGGACGAGTTATGCATGATATTTAATACTTAATATTTAATAAACTTAATACTTGGGGTTAATGGTTAGTTCAAATCACTAACACTGAGTGTGAACAATTATAATAGTTATGCTGGCTTTAGCAAACACCTGTAATCCAATCTCTCAGTATTATACCAATAATCCAGTATTATATCTCTCTTTAGACTTTCAACATTATATTTGACAGAGATATATATCTAAAAGAAAATGTATCTAAAAAAAATTACAGTAAAAATGTACTAAAATACACAGTTTTCTTTGCTAAATAAACAGAATAATGATGCTTAAATATTATGTAATACTACATATATTAAAAAAGTTATATTTTACTACAACATTTTAAACCTTTAAATGCCATGCAGTGTTCAGACTCTACAAATGAAAAAAAGTGATTATTTTATGTTGTGCATGCTTAATAATTTATATTTCCTGGTTGGGTTACCAAAAATGTAGAGGATAATTTATTGTGGTTTGCAAAATATCATGTATATGTGTGGTAGGCATACAGTTGTGTTTGTTTGTTAGTAACTAAACCAGAAAATCTATAAATAAAAGGCGTTCACAACAAAAGATCACATTGCTATCGGAGAATATTAGGATTATTTCAATTATTAGAATATGTATAGCTCAACCAGGAAGTGGCATTTGTAGTTACAAAGTTTTATATTGCAAATATTTACTGTAAATCTGAGCAGAATAAACTCTATGCACTTTGATATTTGAGGGCATGATCAACTGTTTTATTGCAGTGCATGGCCTGTGAGATCACTGAACGATCCCTCGTGATTTTGTGACATCTGTCTGTGTTCGTTTCTATTTATCTATTGCGTGTCTATTTTAGGGCTAAAAGAAAACGGATTACATGTCAATGTCAAACCGCCGAGACGCACACAAACACACGTTTGTACGCAAGTGGGTCGGTGAGAGCGAGACCGTGCTGTTGTGATAGAGGACACTTGTACAGAAACAGTGAAAGCAGCCGTCCGAGCGAGAGAGATCCCAGTTGTGTGTGGCGTTCTGCAGGCCCGGCTGTATGGAGATTGTGGTTGGGCTGTCTGTCCCCCTCCTCCCTCCGCCAGAGCTTATGTAAAGGAACAGCGCAGCCGGGGCAAGCAGGAGCTATTTATAGCGCAGCACTGCAGAGCACTCACTGGTGGAGGGCGTCACGTGTGTGTGCGCGCCGCCGAATCAAAGGGAGTATCCCGGCAATGCGCGTAAACAAAGGAAGGTCAGAAAGAGAAGGTGAGGCGCAGAAAGGGCCCGTGTGTGTGTGTGTGTGTGTGTGTGTGTGCAGTTGTACATATCAGACCCTCATAAGTGCTTAAAGGGAATAAACATTCACTGATGTGCAGCGGCGCTCTCTCTTTCTCTCTCGCCCTTCTTTTTTCTGCCTTTTCTTACATAGATACACAAACAAACACGCACATGTGCAGTTGGTAAAAATAGCAACAGATTATGAATTCCTTTTTTAGCCTTTCGGGTTTCTGTTTGGAGATTTTGCCAGCGTTTACCTAAAAATAGAACGACCCCAGACAACTGCTCAAAGCTGTGAAAACCAATAATGATTATTAAACCATCATGCCATTATATTAACGTTCTTAACCATCAAATCAAAATTGACAATTCGTTATGGAATATTGGAGTATTTATTATAAATGATTTATCTGTGCACATCATGATTTTTTTTAACGTTCATGTGCCCTCGTAATCTTTAATCAATGTAACAATAGGGAAGAAAAGATTATCGCAAGTTCAATTTCATGCCGACTTTAATATGATTTACAATAGACCGATATCTTGTCAAGTATGTGACTTCACTTTGAGCTTTTTTTTATTCTGTAATTCATTTTTTTCCCCTCTGGTCCCACAAATGTGAAAATGTAATTTTATCAACATATTTTAATATTTTCAAAAATATAGTCAAATGTATTTTCTGGAAATATTTTTAAACCGTTTTGCTGGAAAACAATGACATGATGATTACTGATTTGTTTATAATTTTTAATGAGTTTGAACTAAATTAAAGACTACAATTATTTAACATTACAAAGAATATGAGTTGTGATCGTTTGCATGTCATGATTATTGATGAATCGTCTGATCGTGGTTATTCGATTTAATCACATTTATTTGAGGTAACCGTGCAGTTTAACTTTCAATCACATTTTGCCATCCTCACAAGGGAAATTATATTGTGGCTATAGTATATCATGTATAATATTTATAGAATTAATTATGTATTTTTACAGCATTAAAGTAAATCATATGGGCCTATTTTTGTAATTATATTAAATATGATTCCAAGTAATAGGCTTGAACAATAATTACAATTAATCGTCCGCACAAAAATGTAATTAATGATTGTGACCAGGGCTGCACGATTATGACAAAAAAAACATAATTGTCGACTATTCCCCTGAAATTGCGATCATCACAATATACATTGAATGATGTATTGAAAAGCAACTGGATGCCATATTTCTATATGAAAATAAACAAGATGAAAACATTCCAAAAACTTGTATTGCTTTAAAATAGCATTAAGCCTCAAATGTCAAATATACATTGGTGTGGTTTTTTTTTCTTTAAATAAAAAAAAGCATAAATATGCATGGTATAATAATGTTATTCTAAAACCATGGAGGGAAAAAAAACCTTAAGATAACCTGTAGAAAGAAAAAAAACCACATCTTAAGCACGCAGAATAATGGAAGTGGTAGTATTTATTTTTTGTAATTGTGCACCCCTAATTGTGACAGGCTTCGTTGAATTCTTAAATCATATTTTAATTTATTTACAATTTTGCGTTTGGCAGATGCATTGCATTTAAGAACTACATTTGTTTTTTTTCAGTTCATGCATTCTTTTGGAATCAAAAAACGTGACCTTGATGTTGCTATCACCTACAGGAATTAATATTTTTCTTGAATAGTTCAGGCTTGAAAAATATAACACTTATAGATGTATGCATGGGCATTAAACTGAAACCTGACTGAAATTTGACTTTTTAGTCTCCATTTGTGCACGTAGACCCAAATGCTGGGATTCTCACAGATCTGACTCAAAATTGCAGTGTGTATGAAGAATGAGCTGCGTTAAAATGAAAAGCAATATTTCTAATAATAACTTAATAACTTCATTAATCACAAGCACAAAGCCAATACCAACAGAAGTTTGATAAGTTTGTCTGGCCTAGTCAGATTCGGATCAGGCAGACCGCTTTAAAAGTAACTTTAAAAGTTTTGTGGAGTGGAAGAGGATCTTTATATTATAGGAGAAATGCAAGCTCAAAAAAGAGCTTTCTCAGTCTAATTCAATAGAGTGTGACAGTCAGGTTCTGGAAGTACAAACTCCATAGGGAAACTGATTTTGAACGAGAACTTCTAAACCTTTAAAGACAGATGTAAATTATCGTGATTAACAGCAGATTTCCTGTTTAAAACACTACATTACCCATGATGCTTTACAGAAAATTCCTCCAATCAGGTGCCAAAATAGCTCTTTAGCTCCGCCCACTCCCATGAAGCACTGCTAATGACGTAAACGAGTCGCTCAAAATACTTAAATGTTTGTTTATATATGCATGTTTTGCAATAAACTAAATGTATTGTTTGTATATACAAACAGAAAAATAATATTGTTTTTAATTCGATTATGCTGTGTGCAATGCTTGATAGGATTTTAGTTCTTTACCTCACTAAAGTCTTTAACTTTTAACTAAAGTTTTTCACGGTCTTGTACCTTTTTTTTTGCTTCAAATCAAAGTTTTAGTGTTGTGTTTCACCTCGTAGGCTTGGTTCATGGCTTATAACGAAGACTTTTTAAAAAGGGTAAAAATACTTCAGGAACCAGCGCCGCTGAAAAAGGGGGCGGGCACTGATGCACTCTACGGCCTAAGAAACCTTGCACCGATACCCACAGCTGGAGAGCCGTTGTGCTCAATAGGACATGTGAAACGTGTTCAAACATTCCCATATTGTTCAGTGTGAACTGGATTTACAGGTTTTGTAATGACTCCCGCTACAATTTCCCTGTGATCTAGAATCAACCTCATGTTCCTAAATGGCGTACAAAGCGGCCATCGAGTACAGTCTAGGCTTTTATTATCTTATCTTGTCTTATCTTATCTTTGGTACAGAACATTCTCAAGACTACCAAGAACCACAATGATAAATCCGATTAACAGTGTGAGACGTGTTATTTTCATCATAAGAGCAACGAAGGAGATTCATTCAATTAAAATACACATTCAAAAGAAATATTTTACAATGCTTTACTTTATCTCTGAAATCTAAATGAGTCACGAGTCTGACGACATGCATAAACACGGTGTGTGTGTGTGTGTGTGTGTGTGTGTGTGTGTGTGTGTGTGTGTGTGTGTGTGTGTGTGTGTGTGTACAGTATATGACACTTTACGACACTTTACAATAAGATTCCATTTGTAAAACGTTAGTTAACTTAATTAGTTAACATGAAGTAACAATACTTCTAAAGCATTTATTAATCTTAGTTAATGTTCATTTCAAAAGAAAATCTAAAGTTGTATCTTTTATTTTATTTAATGCACTTGAGCTGACATGAACTAGCAATGAATAGTTGTATTTTTAATAACTAAAGATGAGTAAATACTGTAACAAATGTATTGCTCATTGTTATTAAATGTTAATGCACTGAAAAAAGTTACGATTGTTTTTATAGAATTAAAGTGTTGCGTATTTAATGTTATAGAAAAAATAATTTAAAGTAACTAGATAATGATTTGTATTGTTATTTTTATACTATAAATAAAATAAAATATGTTTCTTTATAATAATATATTTGTTTTATATTTATATTTTCATATTATAAAACAAATGAAATGTTTTCATTTTGTTGTATTTTTTTTATACAATAAAACAACTGAAATATTTGTTTGTTTGTTTATATAATAATATATTTGTTTTAAATTGTGTGTTTAGTTTCAGTTTCAAATCCAGTCATGGTTTTGCACGACGAAGTTCAAAGTCACTTTTTTTAGTTCTTTGTGCTGTTACGTCAAATGTAGTTGTTGTAGACGTGCCGATTTTATTTGTGATCGTAGAGTCAGTCTGTGTATTACAGTTCTGTCTAAATCGACCTGTGGAGTTTGTTTGGATTGTTCTTTTATGACCGTTGTGTCCAGACTGATCCTGCGTAAGACAGCGGTCTGCAGACCCGCCGTGCAAATCTCGTCAATACCGAGTTCATCCTGCATGGCTGATAGACAGTCTGTCCCGCAATTTGTCTCTCTGCTCTTCTCTTGGAAACACAGACACCTCCTCAGCCCGCCTGAGGCTGATGAAGAGAGATTTTGACAGTCTTAAGATGTATGATCACTGTTTTTAGAGCGCTCATATAAAGAGAAAAGATACAGTTTGGGTTGCTCAGCCTCAGACTGGACTTCAGTTAGGGAGGAGGACTTCACACCTCCACTTCAGATCTGACATGTGCCCTCTGGAGGTGAACACTGGAAATGCAAGGCCATATTTGATGGTGGTGAAATGCATTTTGGGATGCAAAGGTGTTGTTTACATTTTGTTTGTGCGATTTTTGTCCCCACCACTTAATAAAACGGCTCATGCCAAACATGTGCTGAACAGGAGGATCACCTGTTGCTGACAAGCAGTTGATATCGTCATTGAGTGTATGTTTATTATAATGAGTGGCGGGATTTGTAATGTTTTGCTGACCGGTTGTTCTCAGAAGTTACAATGTTCTTGTTCCAATCTGTCGCTAACTGTTCTGTAAAGCCACAAAACAAAATGCAAAGAAGTGTCTCCTGATATGAGCCATGATGGACAGCTGCTCATGTACATGTTCTGTTCACACTGGCATTTGTTCTCACCACTTTGTTTTTAAAAGGTGACAATCTGTTTCTCGGAAGATTTAATTAGCAATATGAAAGATAATATGAGCAGGTATATTTGAAAGACTTCGATTAGATGGTCAATAATTGGCATTGGATGTTAAGTGGCAATTATCTAATATATTTATTCCAATAAATATAAGTTTGCTTTGTTTATTAAAATAAAATCGATGGGCAATGGTGTGTAAATAACCCTGAATATTATTTGAAATACTGAAATGTAATTGCACATTTGGGGTCGGGTTTAGATTGCGAATCCTCTTATGCTCACCAGGGTAAAAACCATAATATTGTGAAATATTTTTGCAATTTAAAATAATAGAAATGAATTAGTGCTGTCATATCGATTAATCTATAATAATTATACACAGCACACACACACACATTATGTATATATAAATACACACACATGCATGTATATATTTAAGGAACAAATATATGTATTTATATATTATATAAATGTATATACATGCAAATATTTCCTAAATGTATACATGAATGCGTGTGTATTTATATATACATAATGATTATACACAGTACACACACATATATTATGTAAACAAACTTTTATTTTGGATGCTGTTTATTGTGATTAATCGATTTGACAGCACTAATATTAATGCTTTAATTTGATTTAAAATAATAATTGTTTTTTTTTACTGTAATATATCTTAAAATGTAATTAATTCCTATGATGGTAAAGTTGAAATTTTAGCAGCATGACTCCAGTCTTCAGTGTCACATGATCCTTCAGAAGTCAGTCTTATGCTTCGTTCACGCCGTGTCCTAGTTACTGTAATCTTTAGATGAAAACACGTTCTACTCAGAGCTGTAAAAATATGCATTTATTGTTCAGCACTATCAATGCCTAAATGAGTCTGCAACGGTCATGTGGTACTAGTCAGAGCTCTCAGAAAATTCCCAGTTTGCAAGTTGTAATTACGAGTTCCATAAGGATGTGAAGGCTTTTTGCAAGAATTATGGTACTTGTGACATGGCACCTCAAGAAACTTTTCTCATTATTATCAATGTTGAAACAGTCGTGCTGCTCAATATTTTTGTGGAAACAGGGATCCATTTTTTTCCCAGGATTCTTTGGTGAATAGAAAGTTCAAAAGAACAGCATTGATTTGAAATTGAAATCCTCAGTAACTTTAAAAGGTCTTTACCTATCACTTTTGTTTCAGTTAATCTGTCTTTAAAAGTATTGACCTGATAATTAGTAGGATTTTATACTTTTATTTGCCTTTTCACATCTGAAAGAAATACTCCAACATCACATAAAAATGAAAAGCAATAGTCGAGATCTCCACACAAACCTATTTCCCTTTATCTTATCTTTTTTTTTTTTTTGGCAGTGTCGTTACAGATTGTCTTGTTGTCACAAGCTTGTGGGATGAGTCTATATTTGTCTCTGTTAGTGCTGATAGCACTAATATCACATGATGGTCACAGAGTGTTGGGCTAATATTCTGCCTTTCTGCAGGGAAGTAAGAGAAAGATATGGGCTTGTTATCTAACATTCTTCACCTGCGTACTTTCTGTACGGATGCTTTCAGGGATTCAGTTCTCATTCACATCCAATCAGTAAATATCAGATCCTGTGAATATATTTGATGCAGCAACAGGTATATCTAGACCTTCAAAGGGCATTGTTAGAACGAGAGCACTGCTTCTTCATTGATCGCTTTTGACACTTTTAATACCGTTTGAAATGCTGAAAGTAACCGAGTCTCATCTGAGACACAATCAAAGTGTTTTTGAAGAAGATTATGTATATATGTAGATATCATATTCTTTTCTAGTGTCAATGACACTGGAACTTGAGCAGCGTCTTTTGTATTAATTAGTGACTATTGTATTATTTTTTAGTACAAGAAAATATGAAGCAGGAAAACTGTTTCAACATTAATAATAATAATAATAATAATAATAATAATAATAATAGTAACAATAATAATAATAAATGTTTCCTGAGCAGCAGATCCTCATATTAGAATGATTTCTGAAGGATCATGTGACACTGAAGCCTGGAGTAATCAGCTTTGATCACAGGAATAAATTACATTTCAAAACATATTCAAATAGAAAACAGTTATTATAAATTGTAAATATTATAATATAATATAATATTTATTTATTTTTTAAATCAAATAAATGCAGCCTTAGTGAGCATGAGACTTTTGAAAACATAAAACAAATCTTACTGACCTCAAACCTTTGAATCGTATAAATGGATGGATGAATGGATTGATGAATGGATAGATGGATGGATGGATAGATAGAAGGATTGATGGATAGATAGAATAATTGTTGAATAGATGGATGAATGAATGGATGGGTGGATAGATAGAAGGATTGATGAATAGATAGACGGATGGATAGATAGAAGGGATGGATGGATGGATAGATAGAAAGATGGATGGATGGGTGGATAGATAGAAGGATTGATGAATAGATAGACAGATGGATAGATAGAAGGGATGGATGGATGGATAGATAGAAGGATGGATGGATGGATGGATGGGTGGATAGATAGAAGGATTGATGAATAGATAGATAGATGGATGGATGGATGGGTGGATAGATAGAATGATGGATGGATGGATGGATGGATGGGTGGATAGATAGAAGGATTGATGAATAGATAGATAGATGGATGGATGGATGGATGGATGGGTGGATAGATAGAAGGATTGATGAATAGATGGATGGGTGGGTGGATAAATAGAAGGATTGATGAATAGATAGATGGATGGATGGATGGATGGATAGAAGGATTGGATGTATGGATAGATATGGGTGGATGGATGGATGGATAGAAGGATTGGATGGATGGATGGATGGATAGATATGGGTGGATGGATGGAAGGATGGATGGATGATAGATGGATGGATGGATGGATAGATAGAAAGATTGGATGGATGGATGGATGGATGGATAGATAGAAGGATGGTTGGATGAATGGATGGATGGGTGGATAGATAGAAAGATTGATGAAGATAGATGGATGGATGGATGGATGGATGGATGGATAGAAGGATTGGATGGATGGATAGATATGGGTGGATGGATGGATGGATGATAGATGGATGGATGGATAGATAAGCCCCGTTTCCACCGAAATTACCCGGAACAATTTGTACCAGGAACTTTTTCCCCCCAGACCTGCTATTGTCTGCGTTTCCACCGCGGTCTAAAGTACCGTGAAGATTAGGCAAATTATTAGTCCGGTGATGTAGGATTGCGCGCGACTGCTCCTCCCATTCACCGACGGACAGTAATAATTTTTGCGTGACACTGTATGCAACAATAACAAGTATGGAGGAGATTCAAGCAGCGCTGCTTTTGCTGGTTATGTACTGGTTTACTAAAGAGGTAGCCTAGTTAACAAAACGGCGGAAAAGAGAGCACTGATACTAAAGCGTATTCTGCTTTAAGTGTGTAAAGCTAGATTTAAAATAAGACAAGGTATTTTATTATCAGCTATTATGGACATTGACCGTGAGATGGCGAGACGAACGCGCGCCACCGGACAGAAAGAGCAATACTTTTAAAAATGCCGGTTGAAATAAAATGCTGCGTGAACTCAACCAATCAGCATGTTCAGCGCCCAAGTCCCACCCCTGAAAGTTCCTGAACTTTGAAAAAGTACTACCTCGCGAGCAGGGACTATTGGAGGGGGAAATATTTACCCAGAACTTCATTTAGACCCTGGTTCCTGCGGTCGAAACACACCGAGTACCACCTCAAAGTTCCTAGTTCCTGGGGAGAGTTCCTGCGGTGGAAACGCGGCTATAGATAGATAGATAGAAGGATTGGATGGATGGATAGATAGAAGGATTGGATGGATGGATAGATAGAAGGATTGGATGGATGGATAGATAGAAGGATTGGATGGATGGATAGATAGAAGGATTGGATGGATGGATAGATAGAAGGATTGGATGGAAGGATAGATAGAAGGATTGGATGAATGGATAGATAGAAGGATTGGATGGATGGATGGATAGAAGGATTGGATGGATGGATGGATAGAAGGATTGGATGGATGGATAGATAGAAGGATTGGATGGATGGATATGGGTGGATGGATGGAAGGATGGATGGATGATAGATGGATGGATGGATAGATAGATAGATAGAAGGATTGGATGGATAGATAGAAGGATTGGATGGATAGATAGATAGATAGAAGGATTGGATGGATAGATAGATAGATGATAGATAGATAGATGGATAGATAGACGAATGGATTGATGGATAGATGGATAGATAGATAGATAGATAGATAGATAGATAGATAGATAGATAGATAGATAGATAGATAGATAGATAGATAGATAGATGGATGATTGGATGGATGGATAGATAGATAGACAGACAGACAGACAGACAGACAGACAGACAGACAGACAGACAGACAGACAGACAGACAGACAGACAGACAGACAGACAGACAGACAGACAGACAGACAGACAGACAGACAGACAGACAGATAGATAGATAGATAGATGGATGATTGGATGGATGGATGGATGGATGGATGGATGGATAGATGGATGATGGACAGATGTATAGATTGATGGATGGATAGATAGATAGACGAATGGATAGATAGATAGATGGATGAATTCTGTAGTTTTCTCATGAAAATATATTCATAAAAGGAAAACCCTTCATGTGTAAAGTTGATTGAGCTTTTTCTTCATTTGTGTCTTTACAGCTTTCTTGACCGGATTGATGCAGTAAGACAAAGCGACTATACACCAACAGACCAGGTACTGTTTGAGACACACACACACACACACACACACACACACACACACACACACACACACACACACACACACGCACACTCACTGTTCATTTGTAGATGAGAGACGGCTAGCTCTTTTTTTTTCCAGAAATTGTCCTAACCTAATGCTTTCTCTCATCTCTCTTCTTTCAGGACTTGCTTCGCTGCAGAGTGTTGACATCAGGGATTTTTGAGACGCGATTTCAAGTAGACAAAGTCAATTTTCAGTGAGTCCATTTGTTTATTAAAAAGCTCCTGAGAAACATGCTACAGATTGTTCAGTGGATATTACTGCGCTTTCTGCGGTGTGTTGAAGTGTCATGTCTTCATATGTCCACTAGAGGGACACATTTCACTTCCTGTAAACCTCATGTCTCTGTTCCTCTCTTTTCAGTATGTTTGATGTGGGAGGTCAGAGAGACGAAAGAAGAAAATGGATTCAGTGTTTTAATGGTATGTTAAGTGTGTGTTAATGTATGCTTGTGTGACGTATAGTTGCACATGCATGTTAAACAAGTTTAAATTCCCCTATTATGCTATTTTAAAGGGTCCTCATTTTGTTTTGGCGTCTCCTACGACAGGCTTCCATGCATCAAAAAACACATAATAGTCTGAAACTGCTCTTTGATCATTACAAATTTGCAGACATTGTATATTCACAAACAGCCATATTACACACTGCATGAAAGGTTATATCCAAAAAAGCATAATAGGAGGACTTCAATGCACAATCAATTGTTAAAGTATTAAATACGAAGACACACACGTTGTGCTGATTTGCTGTGTTTCTCTGCAGACGTCACAGCGATCATCTTTGTGGTAGCGAGCAGCAGCTACAACATGGTCATAAGGGAAGACAACAACACAAACAGGCTACGGGAAGCACTCGCTCTTTTTCGCAGTATCTGGAACAACAGGTGAAACCTCCAATGTCTCATTCATTTTCTATTGCTTGTGTTTGAGTGGAACTGCAAGTTTACTGATCCCTCGCCTCTGTGGTTTTTCTTCTTTCTGCAGATGGTTACGAACAATTTCTGTCATATTGTTCCTTAACAAACAGGACATGCTGGCAGAGAAAGTATTAGCTGGGAAATCTAAAATTGAAGATTATTTCCCTGAATATGCGTGTTACACCATACCAGATAAAGGTTAGACTTTTCACCCAGACATACACATCACCAGAGACCCAGAAATCCTGCAAAACTACTAGTTTTTATATAACTTGATAAATACATTTTCGGATGAAGGAAAAATGAAAATTGTCATGAAAAAGAGTGTACAAGCTTCATAAACGTAGGGTGTGTTCACACTTGGCATGTTTGGTTGGATTAAAACGAACCCTGGTGTGATTGCTCTGTTAGTGCGCTCCATTTGAATAAGTGTGAACGCTGCCATCTGAACCCTGGAGCACACCAAACAAGCGGGCCGAGGCCGCTGATCGCTCTGGTGCGATTTTAATTAAATTTCAACGCAACACAGACCAAAGACATCGAACCAAAAACATGAAGATGTGACCCTAAAAAGGACAGAATGCTCATGCATATCGTTTCTTTGCCCATCTCAGTTCAGTACAGGCGTCAGAACCACGTCTCCTCGCAGCAGATCTTCGTTTGTGTGTGTGTGACGGAGGGATTCCTGTCGCTGTTTTGACTCCTTTACACATTTTATAAGCTCTTCACGAGTTCTCAACTGGTTAAAATACCATCATATGTAGCTACACACACACAACGAGCGCATTTATCCCAGCACACCGCATTGTTTTGGATGTTCAGTATGTTCCGTCTCATAATAGGCAATACTTCATAGAAGCCAACCAATCAGGTTGTAAACGTATCCCTGTGCCTTTAGATTCGGTGTTAAATCTGAACACTAAGCGGACCAGGACTAAATGTGTGGGTTTTTTATGGTCCGGGCCAAACCAAGCGAACCGAACCACAAGTGTGAACACACCCACAGAGAGTTGAACTCCAGAATCAGATCATATTTCCAAGCATTCAGCTTTGTGAACTGAATCAACTGATTGATGTGCATGCTCTTCTGTTTCAGTAACTCCTGAACCAGGTGAAGATCCCAGAGTGACAAGAGCCAAGTTTTTCATTCGTGACGAGTTTCTGGTTAGTGTTTTCAGTGTTGTCACTTTTCTAGCAGAGCATCTGTTTATTATTAAATGATGGAGAACAGCCCTGTTGATGGGCAGTTTATAGAGATCCACCAATAATCGATTTTAGCAACATCTTTGACCAATATTTACTCTCTTCTACTTAATCTGGTAAACCGAGGATCAGTGCCATCTTGTGGACCTCCAAAGAATAAACATATGCCGTTTACTTCATTTTCAGCATTATTTTTCATCCGCACTCTCATTCATTGGATTCACTCAGTTAGTTGCGTTCATTCAATAATTCAATTGTGGGTTTGATAAAAATATAATTATTTAAATAGTAAAAGTGTAAAATAAAAAATATGTTAAAAACATAAATAAAAACAAATAAAATAATACATATGCTATAAAGATTATTTAAATTAAATATATATTTTAATATAACAATATATATATATATATAAAAATTCAAAAAATGTGTGTGTGTGTGTAGAGAGAGAGAGCGAGAGAGCGAGAGAGCGAGAGATAAAACATCTGCGAATATTAAATTATTGGAATATTAACTTATAATCTCAGGCTAATTCATGCACTCCAGAAAGGTTAGGCTGATGAAAAAGTTTCAGAAGCCCTGCGTCAGTTTTGATTCGGAACCATGTGAGTTTGTGAGTTTTTTTTCTGTTAAATTCTATTAGATTCATTAATCACATTGATGACCTCGAAGGTAAAGGGTTCTGTTGCTGACATTTATACTTAGTGCTGTCCACTCAAATTGATGAACATAAAAAATATTTAATTAGTTAGGTTTTTTATTTCCTAAATGAATTATTTACCAAAAAAAAATCATCAAAGCAATCATCAAAGCAATTCTTGTAAGCATATGAAAGTGAAAGTGACGTGATGTTTAGCCCAGTATGGTGTCCCATACTCGGAATTCGCTCTGCAGTGAGTATTGAACACACACGCACACACACACACCCAAGCAATGCTGTTTTTCACGACTTCGGGTTACAAGTCCGACTCTCTAACCATTAGGCCACAACTGCCCCGCATGAAATGCCTAATTGTAACTGTCAACCTCTCTTTTCACAGAGGATCAGTACAGAAAGCGGAGACGGCCGTCACTACTGTTACCCCCATTTTACATGTGCAGTGGACACGGAAAACATCCGCCGGGTCTTCAACGACTGTCGAGACATCATCCAGAGAATGCACCTGCGGCAGTACGAGCTCTTGTGATCTCACTCGGGCTCGCCGGGACCCTTGTGCTTCAAACTCCCACGCTCACGAGGCCAAAACCGCAGGCGAAGAATACTACTGACGTTTGGCACACCACCCTTCGGTTTTTAGTCCTTTTGTTTTAACTCATGATTCGGGTCGCTCGCTCGCTCACTCTGTGGGTGGGGTGGAAGACGGAGAGGGCCACTGGGTTTCCCCCCACGCTTTTTATTTGGATTGCCTTTGTTTTTGCCATTCCATGAAGCCTCTGGCTACCTCCTTTTTTTATTCAAATAAAAAAATGATATCGTTGTGTATATTATCTGGCCCCTGCCAGATCACGAAGATCGCATCACCTTGTGACCTCCAGGAGTCCTAGTCTCGCACTCCGAACCTTGATCTTCTGACCTATCGGGCTCTCTGCTGCTCTTTCTGTTTCCGAACACTGAAGATCGCCCACGGACAGAGGCGGGGACGGGGTGGGAGGCTGGGGGTTTGTCGAACACTGGGAAAACGAAGTGAAGTAATGCACTTTTCCATCCGGTTTTGACTGACGTTTTTCTTTACGAAGATGGACACACAATGTAGCATCACATCATGAATTTCTGTCCCTCTTAAGGCTGCGGACAGGTCAGAGGATGGTGGGAGTGGCCACGCCCCCTTTCACAGGAAGGAGGCGGGGCTTTTGAAACGAGGAGGAGGGGCTCCGGGAACATTGCTGAAGCCTCGGTTTGGTTTTGAGAACATGATGGCAAAACATCCGTGAAAAGAAACGCCCCATTTCTTATTCTTTTAGTTTCTTATCTTGTACAGACTGTGCAAGGTTGATTTGTTTCCTTTCCTGTACAGACTATAAAATGTTATATTATTTTGTACAACTTTATTGAAAGAGAGTAAAAAATCTACTTGTAGATCTTTGTGCCTTGATTATGGCTGTACCTGTAAATGAAGCTGATACATATGTTTTTGACTGCGCTGTACAGCTTGATGTCACCCCTGTCGGCAGAAGGGACTGTGGATGGGGACCTACTCTGTAGAGTTTAGTTTCTCTTTTTTTTCTCGTTTTTGTTTTTCTGCTTTGTTTATATAAAAAGAGAAAAAGTTCTTTATTAAAAAAATAAATAAATATAGGAAAGAAAATCTTAACCTGTATACATTATGCAAATTGACCCCCTTACCTGCGGTTATGATTGGACGAAACGGCACCATGCCTTCTCGTTTTTTTGTTTTCCGTTTCATTTTAATTCTTAGCTTTAAAAACTGAAAAAAAATTGAAGTGTCCAAAATCACAACCTGGTGTTGTTTTCAAAGGAACCTTTTTGGATATGAAGTATGTCTGGGATATATATATATATATATACACACACACACACACACATTTGTGTCTGTGAGTGCGTGCGTGTTCACGTACAGGAGACAAACATTGAGCCACAGACGGATGACATTTGCGTGTGTGCGTGTGTGTGCAAGAGTGCATTGTGTGCACTCTTTTATTAATGTGCGTACATGTAAATTTATACGTCTATATAAATATATATGTACAATTCTACATGTTTAATTATGTGTGTGTTGGTGTATACATACTTTAGTATGTATACAGAGAAGATGTGTACTTACACACATAGGTAAGCATGTCTAGAGTGAACTGAATAAATGAGAGTGCAATATTGAAAGCAACTGTGCGTGTCCGGCGATTTTCACCATACACCATATCGACAGTGAATAATAAACTGAACGTTTTTTTTTTTTTACTATCATTTCTTTAATATCAATATCATGTGATATATAATACACATCCAAATATACTTTTATTTTTTAAAAGCAACAGCATCAGAACTTCAAGATGTACATTTTTATTTATATTTATTCAAGTTTTTTTTTTTCTTCTTCTTTTATCAGCCGAACACCCTTGGCATTCCTAATTTATTTTGCTTTTACCAAAACCTTTCAAACCATGTGATCCACCAAAACAACAAATTATGTTACACATGCAAATTTTGGTTGACAATTTTAAGTTCAAACACGTTTAATATATTTATATATATATATATATATATATATATATATATATATATATATATATATATATATATATATATATATATATATATTAGTATTACTCCAGTAAATCTTAAAACTTTTTAAATCTGTAAATACTATGTGCTTAAAGTCATGTTGCACAAGAAATACTTTTTAAAATAAATCTTCTAAAGTCATTAAATAGATTTTGTGTTTATGTTTTCTTAAGTCTTAATATCTCCCAGCACTATTCTTTTGTCCCTCTACAAAACCGCATACATTCATATTTCAACACTAAAATGCTGACCACACTGAATAGTCTTCATTTCAAGATGACATATCCAAAGTTTTTGAAACATTAACATAGACCTCGGATTCAACAAGCCACAGTGTATTACACCAACTCATCTTGATCTGGCTGTTTAGATTTTGAAAAGACTCAAATATTATGCATATATGTATTGCTGAGGTACATTAATTCCATACAGCACATACAAATCTTGTTGTTGGAGTCCAAATAAGTTTAATTTGGTATTTCTAAGTATGTCCTTTAGACAAAAAGACAGCTGTACTGTCCAAATTTGCACATTCATATCGAACTTGCCGTTCCAAAGCGCAGCTGCACATTTGGTTTCACGCTTACGGCAACTCAAGTAATTAGAAAGTCTTCATTGGGTAGGATATAAAGGCATCGAGTTTGGCAAGTGAATCGTATGAAAAAAGTGTCACCTCAACATGGAATGATCCAGAAGCTTTGCGATTGAATTAGATTGCAAGATTTTACAGAAGTGTTCCCATTTAAGACTAGGGCTACTGTATGTCCTGATTTTGCAAGCCTGGATTACTGCTTTTCAAATGGCTTCCTCTTGCTGATCTGAAGAGTGACTTGTCCGGTTGGTGTGTAGCTGCAGGTTTGTGCGGACACTTGCGTTTTGAAGCTCCGCAGCCCTCCCTCCTTTCCTCTCTGGACCTCGGAGCAGTACGTCGGCTGGACTTCAAACCTCGGCAAGCTACTGGCATGGCGTGAACGGCTGGATGAAGGTTCTCCTGTCACATGAATAGGTATGGTCTTCTCTCGGCTGCTGCCCGATGAACCTGGAGTGAACATGCTGGAAATATGTTCCTTGAAAGAACCGAAGAAACCCATGCGAGGCTTTGCGGATGCCACTGGACGCCCCACGTGCAGCAGAATGGGTTTTCCAATGACAGGCTCGTTGATTTCTCTCTGCAACACCGAGATCTCACTTGGCTTCTCAACAGGGACATCTGTACGGCTGCCGAAAGTCTCACCTTCCTGAGGGACGTAGTCCTCGAGATCTTCAAGAGTAAGTACTCGATTCCCATCAGTCAGTATTTTGCAGTCTCTGGCACCAAGTTCGTCATCTTCAGGCTCCAAGACGACAGTTCCCTCGTCATCTTCATCGGAGTCAACCAATACACATGGGTCACTAAGATCTCCTGTAACGGTTGGGTATGTTGTCACATTGTCAACCTCAGACACATTTTCCTCTTCATCCGTACCAGAAGACGCTTGCAGAGCCATTGTGGCACCCTCTACTAACTTGTTGTTGGAGTTATTAGTGTTTGGATTTGGTGACAACTTGCCGGGGGAAACGCCCCTTCTCCTTGGTAACTTGGGTGATTTGTTCACTTTATACTCGATTATTTCCTCGACTTCCACCCATCTTGGGTTCCTGGCCGTGGCACCCTCCGGCTCTTGAACGTATACTGTCGGTACAGTCTTCCTGGCCAGGGTTCGTCTCTGTCTGGGCGGGAGTTCGGGAGTGGACGTCTCGGAGCGGTAAGCTCCCATGGGCGATGGGCGCGGGGACGCGTGGCGTTTCATACGAGTGTTCTTCACCACTGTGGTGATGGTCTCCTCGCTTAAAGCAGAAAAATCACATTTGTGAGTATGACTCATGATAGATGCACACAGTATACATAAACATAATGCATAGCATTAGTCAAATCTGCCATCAAATTTACAAACTATATGTCATGCCAGTTTACACTTATCGGTACATCAATTTTATAAACATTATAATTCAAAGCTGAATTTTCAGCATCATTACTCCAGTCTTCAGTGTCACATGATCCTTCAGAAATCATTCTAATATGATGATTTGATGCTCAAGAAACATTTCTGATAATTATCAATGTTGAAGACATTGTTGATTAATAGGATATTCAAAGAACAGTATTTATTTGAAATACTTCTTTGTATTAATGTAATGTGTCCTTGCTTAGTAAAAGTATTAATATCTTTTTAAAACATCTTACTGACCCCAGACTCTTCAATGGCTGTTTGTTTAGGTGCATTTATGAGACTTACATAATAATGGTTTTCTTTGGTATTTTCGTCTCTTGTTCCGTTACTAGTTGAAAAACAACATAAAAATGGTATTAAATGAGTTACATAATCAAACCCATCTTTTTAAAACATTTATTTTCAGTTGTCAAATTTAAGTGAATTCACTGCTTGTCAAAGAGGTATGAACATGCTGAAATATGAAAAATGCAATCAGACTTTTAAATATATGTACATTTACATTACAACATATGCTTTTCTCATTTTCTGGACCTGATCCTTTCTAAAACAATCTTTCATAGTAGCCCCTTTATTAAAATCAATAAATAGTGTATAAGAATTTGTAAATTAATTGCATCTAACATAAAAGTTAGTGTTTATATGTGACCCTGGACCACAAAGCTTTATAAATTGGCTTTCCATTTATGTATGGACAATATTTGGCAGATCTGCAACTATTTGAAAATCTGGAATCTGAGGGTGCAAAAAAAAAATCTAAATATTGAGAAAAAGGCCTTTAAAGTTGTCCAAATGAAGTCCTTAGCAAATACCCGTGCGACTTATGACTGGCTTTGTGGTCCAGGGTCACGTGTGTGTGTGTGTGTGTGTGTGTGTATATATATATATATATATATATATATATATATATATATATATATATATATATATATATACATATATATGTGTGTATGTATATATAATATATATATAATATTAGATGTGATTAATCACAATTAATTGATTTGACTAGTACGTACATGTTTTTCAGTAAGTGAAATCACAACAGATGGGAGAGGCTGTCATACTTTTACTCTTCTTTTTTTTCTAACTAGGTGGCATATGTGTGCTGACAGATGTCTCTTACCTTCTATAGTGATGGCCTGATCTGCTCTACGTTCTCTCGCCATTGCCACAGCAGGAGTGATCAGCTGCGCCGCACACCTGGCACTGCCCAGACGGTTCGACAGCTGCAAATTAATAATTTTGATGATCACTGACTTATTTTCCTCAGGGTTGGAGTACCGGTAAAGTAAGAACTGAAAGGACTAAGGATCTCCATACCTCACACTCATAGTGTCCGAGGTCTCTTTCTCCAGGGTTCTTGATAACTAGGACCAAGACTCCACTGCGCGATTCACTGTATGTCTGAAACTTCTCCAGGTCTGTCAGTAGTTTACCATCCTTAAACCATCTGTGCAGGGAAATGCCATAGTTTAACACTAACTCAACTAGTTCTGTCAGTGGAATGGATGACATGAATATATTTTAAAATGTAATTTATTCCTGTGATCAAAGCTGAATTTTCAGCATCATTACTCCAGTCTTCAGTGTCACATGATCCTTCAGAAATCATTCTAATGTGATGATTTGCTGCTCAAGAAACTTTTGTTATTATTATCTTTGATTAGACTAGAATGTGTTTGTAACATACTAAATGACATTTAATTAAAAAAAAATCTTACTGACCCCAACATTTTTGAATGGCATTATAAATATTAGTTTAAATGAATGACTACCTTATCTTTGGACTTGGTGCACTCTGAATGGTGCAGGTGAACTGAGCATCTTCTCCTGGAAAGAGTGTGGCGTTCGGATTTTATTTACAAAACGTGGAGGTACTGCAAGAGATTGGATAAAAAAAAATAACAACAAGAATTTAATTAAATCTTTTGTGAAACTGGCTTAACTAAGTACATAGTACTTAGTACTAAGTAATTTCCTCACCCTGCACAGTGATTTTGCCTAGTGTGCTGGCGTTTCCTGCAGAACTGGTGGCAAAGCACATGTACTGGCCAGAGTCGTCTGCCGTCATGTTGTCCAATATGAGTGTGCAAGAGCCGTCTGGGTCCTCAATGATGATGTGATGAGGATCCGCTTCCACAGCTCGCCCGTCTGTTTGTGAGAGTCGGATGGATGAATTACTTCACTACTTAGAAGACATCAGGAAGGGAAACACCCAGGATAAGATCCCTTACCTTTATACCAGGTGACCTGTGGTTTAGGGGAACCAGTGACCTTACAGGCAAGCTTTACTGTCTGTCCGAGCTCTGCTGTTAAGTCTGTCAACACTGAGTCAAATTCTGGAAGCCCTGTAATAACAGTAAAATACTAAATATTATAGAAAATAATTATATTTTTGAACGTTTTTTGTTGTTGTTAAATCCCTGAAATACGTTCAGTGGTGAACACAAGCTTTAAGATATTTTCATGTTTTATAAACTAAATCAGACCAAATAAATTAGTATTGATTGTGATTTTTTTTGTTTATTTTGTGTCTTGAAAAAGGCGGTTTCTTAACAAGTGGCTAAATAGGAGCACAGAGGTTATCAGGGACATTGAACATCATCATGGTGAACATGTAAACTCATCTACTCACTACTGTTCGCTCTTACAGCCTCATTATGTTTATAATTGTGTTCTAGCAAACTATTCTAACTCAAACCTTTCAACTTGTAGATTTCAAATATTAAAGTAGTTCTTGGAAGCTTAGTAATCTTCCAGAAATTAAAGCTAAAACGCCAATCTCCTTCCAAAAATCCAGAAGAAAGTCAGTTGGTGCCTCAGTGACAGCTTCGCTCAGAGAAGCTGTCAATCACAGCTGTCAATCATGACGTCACACCCCTGTTTTTATAGCATCAAATAACTACATGAAACCAAACTTATTTTAAACACTCATCATTAGCAGCGTGATAAAAACTAAAATTACGGAAAACCATCTTTGGAAAACATTTATTTGAAGTGTAATTTGATTGTTTAGTTTGTCTCGGATCCAATTAGAATACATGGAGGGGGCGGGTTTATGAGCTATACTGGGACCAGCCACCTGGGGGCGATCGAGACACTTTGGCTTCAGTTTTCAGGACATGTGCGGCACGCTTGCTTTATACTGTTGCAATTGTATTAAAGGTGCAGTGCGTAGTATTCATGAGGATCTATTAACAGAAATGCAATATAATATACATAACTATGTTTTCAGTGGTGTATAAAGACCTTACATAATAAACCATTATGTATTCATTACCTTAGACTGAGCCATTTCTATCTACATACACTGCGGGTCCCCTTACAGCAGACATTCTCAACCCTGGTCCTCGAAGGCCACTGTCCTGCAGAGTTTAGCTTCAACCCTAATCAAACACACCTGAACCAGCTAATTAAGCCGACGAAGACATTTTTGTCCTGTGTCAGCCACTGTAGCTTCTCTATGTGCATCGAAAGGGAGGGGTGAGTGGTGGGTGGTTGCAATTCGCAAAGTCACCAGTAGATGGAGCTAAAATTTACACAGTGCACCTTCAAGCTTCAAAATGTAAAAGTTCTGTTTATTTTTGAAGATTATCATGACGAACAGAACTTTTGTTGGTCACAGAGCTTATTTTTTGCAATAATCCAAAATCCAATGGAAAAATCCTATTGTTTTTTTTTAAAGAGGAAACTAGGGTGATCCTAACTTATGGGCTGGCTTAAAAAAAACACTTCATCACTGCAGTGCTAGAGGTGAGCATGCTAACATGTACATCATGCTAACGCTAGCGACTTACTCCACGCTGGCATGCTATAACGCTGCTGAAGGTCACGGAGGTCGCGGAGCCATGAGTTCTTAATGATGACAGTCCGCGCCTGCAGTGTGTATTTTCTCACCGAGTCCTCACGCTCATGCCAGATCTCAAATGCTCTCTCATCACCCTCCACAGACTCGTTCACATCAATGTTTGTGAGCTAAAGCAAAACAACAAAATATTTGTTATTACACATTCAATTTTTTTATCCAATATTATTTTATAAGTGACATTATGAGGAAAAGCCAGTAAGAAATCCGTCAAGACATTTAGCCAATATTGGTCTATTTTGAATTTTCGCCATTGACGCTTGGCTTTGTGAATTTTTAGTAAATGTTGAGTACAATACACTGCCCTGAAAAGTTTTTAAATAGGCAAATGCTTAAAAGTCTATTACTGGATCATTATTGCTTTGGTTATTATGTTATATGTGTGGGAACAGTTCTTCCAACCCTAATTGATGGAGTGCATAGCTTTTAATTTCTTAAACAACCATGTAGGAAGATATTATGGCCGTATTCCAGGATGACATTGTCAAGACTCATCAGCTCAGATTGTGAAAGAATGGTTGGGAGGGAGCATGAAGGATAATTTTTCACACATGAATCTGCTTTTCTGAGTCAAGACCTTAAATGAATTGAAAGTCTTTGGGATGTGCTGGAGGAGACTTTAGAGTGCTGGACTCTTGCATTGGCAAGACATGATCTTGATCAAAAATCAATGCACCTCTTAATAGAAATAACATCACAACATTTATTTCCATCAAGAGGTGTGTCAATTGTTGGTCTCAAGAGTCAAGCACTCTGTAAAGTGTCCTCCAGCATATCCCAAAGACATTCAATGACTCACTTTCACTGCAATAATCATCCAGTCATAGACTCTTAAGCATTTGCCTATTTAAATCCAAACATAGCCTTTTTTTTTTTTTGGTCTGGCAGTGTATGTGTGTCACTTAATTACAGTCATTAAAACTCTTGATAAGCTCCAACCTTCATCATATTCTTGAACACATATGTTTGGGTGTCCATATTTGTGTCTCTCTTCTGCTTGCAGATGACCACATGGTTTTTGAAGAGGAAAACGTGGCGGTGGTGACCTCTGGAAGATGTTCGAATTCCAGGAGCTCCTTCCCAGACAGTGAAAGGCCCCTGTGTAACCAAGAAAAATCCAGTACTTCACTACAAGCAAGTTGTTAGTTAACTACAAGAAAGTGAAATAGGCAATGTGAGAGCACTTTATCACAAAGCAATTATCCTGTACATTAAAGGGTACCTGTCTAATAGGTTCTCCCAACGCCTCCAGATTGGCGGGGTAGTTCTCTATGAGAGATACATGGTGTGTGTTCTCTGAGCGCTGGGAGAGGGACGACACCATTGCATAGGCCTGCTCCAACAAACAGCAGTTCTGACCGTTCTTTGCTTTGTTCCGGATCAATTCCTATAATGAAATCATGGGGAATTGGAAAGGGATGCTCACTTTCAATTATGCATCACAGAATACATAACAGAATAGCACATTTTTAGATAGTTAATCAGCATTTTGCAAGTGGAGATTGTTCTTCACACAGAAACACAGTATTGTGGTATTCAAGGTTTTATTACCTTCAGTAAAGCCCTGTACTTTTGAATTCTCTCTGATGGTCTCTGAAGGTAAGCATTGATACTGAGCACTGGACCTTCTGAGGCGTCAACATTTGCCAACTCTGAGACTGTATAATTCTAAATAAAGAAAGATATACAACATGTTATGTTCTGTGTCGACTGAATACAAATTATTTTAGCTTACAAAGAAAAAATACTGTCAGTATTTTGTAAACCCACCTTGAAATATTGGTGCACTTCTTTCTCACTGATGGCGGACTCAGCCTGTGATTGTCCAATGAGGTACTGCAGATATTTCTCAAAACCTTCAGAGTTTCTCAAGAAATGCATGGCAATGTCATCATCCGTGTCACAATCACGCAGACCAGGCAGCAAAGAGCTGAAAAACAGACAACAGTCAAGTCTTCATCAGTCTTTTTTCTGCTGTCACATCTATATGACAAGATAGCCCTTTACACACTACTTAAGAATGAACATTTTAGATATAGGCCTGGTTTCACAGACAGGGCTTAGATTAAGTCAGGATAAGACCTTAGTTCAATTAGGGCATTTAAGTAGCTTTTATAAACGTGCCTTGGAAAAAACATTACTGGTGTGCATCTTGAGACAAAATAATGGCAGAGATATTTTAAGATATGCAAGTGCAAGTTGCTTTCCGTCAAAACAGCTCAAACATGCATTTAGACTAGGCTTGTCTGAACTAGGACACTAAGGTAGTTTGAACTTCGTACCTGCTGTGGAAGGATTTCAAATCACTGATATTACGGAAAATGGTTTCCTTTTGGCTGGCGATATCAGGTGGCGTGCTCTCCTCGTCCACGCGCTTCAGATGGTGTGATGTGAAGAACTCAATCTCTTTCAGAAACTCAGTCTCTGTGTTGATCAGCTCCTGAACAAGTTGACTGGATGCATGTGAAACAGAGGAAGAATGAGTAAAGTTCTAGTACAGAATAAAATGCTAATTTAATGTGTCTAAATTTTACCAGAGTTTCTTCTTGTACTCTGTCTCGGTGACTTCCTCTCGGGTGGTCTCTGGGAGGTCTGCTACATCTGCAGACAGCTACAATACAACCAATCCATCATTAGAAAGAAATTATAAGGACACACTGTACTTGTCATTACATTATGTGCATTTTTAACCCTAGTGTCAAATTTTAAACCGACTAGTCCATTATGAATGTCCCTAATTTAAGTTCCACGCGCTTTCACATTAACCAGTATCTCTAGTTGCACATTTATCTATTAAAAAATGTAAACAGACCTTCAGTCTTTTGTCAAGATACGCAGGTGAGACCCATCCCTGGCGAGACGGGTTGGATTTGGTAGGCTTGGTGCGGACCAGCCATTTGAGTGGGTGGGCGGAGTCCAGAACCTCCACATATTGGCCCTCTTTCAGAGCGATGGTATCTTTACTGACACCCATGGGGTTGTAATCAGCTGTCACCACGTAGATATCAAACATCTGCACAGATGCATTGAGATAACAGTACATTTAGAAAAGGTGTAGTGCTCTCTTCACTTTAGAACATGAATGCACCTTAAACACCTTATGGGAACTGAAGATTAACCAGATGCTTAACTCACAAATAATATGAACTACAGAATTATTATTCTATTATCGTCATTTTTATTTATTTCCAACTCTTATTTAAACAGAATGTAAAAGGTCTGACGTATAATAATAATAAAATTGTTGATGCCATCAAGAGGGTGATATTTGTGATACCTCTCCCCTGGCATCTCCTTCATCTGATTCAGATGATGAGTCTGCGATCAGAGATGGAGGGCGTGATCGGCCATGATATGGAGATGCTGATGGTGTTTTTGTTTCATCATCACTGTCAGCTCCCGGGACACGTAATGAAGCTTGAAGAAGACAGTGACAGAAAGGACAGAGGAAGAAAGAGATAAAGTGTCAATTATGCTCATTTCCAAAGAATGTTCAAGTAGGCTATCAGCTCTGACAGCAATGGCTTTAGCATCTCATGTGAACTACAAAACATTTGCTCAGGTTATCGAATTCAATTAAAAGCCAGCAGATTCAGCATCTAATTGAATAATTTAAATCTGGACATGAAATTTGAATAATAATAATAAGAAGAACACACAAACACACTGTGCACATCTTTAACATATGTACTGCATTGCAATGGTTTTCAAAACACAGACTATATAAAACATCAATAATGGTGTTTGCGTGATGATTTACTTTACAACACACTCCAAACTGGCACGCACGTGCACGCACATGGGCGGCATACGAGAATACATTTCATTAAACATTCACATATTGGACATTTAGCTGATGTCACTCATCAGTGTTTTATTAGCCCACAAATATTAACATTACACTACTGCCGTTTAAGCAACCGCATGCTAACACTTTTAATCTCAAGAAATCGCGATGACGAATTCTTCCGCTGTGAAATATTGCCGCCTTTTTTTAAATACCAGGAACTGACGGGTAACAACAAAAAGGCTGTAGCCACCCTAAAGCGCTAGCTAAAACACCCATTTGTTTTAAAAGTTAGACAGCCCGCGAAGGTGATAATATGAAATAATATCGCCAAAATGGATGCTGAGAACGATTTATGAGGAAAACTGCCCAGTGTCGCTGCCATAAAGAGAAGGTAAGCTGAGCAGCAATTGTTCTTATTTAGCCAACAATTGTAAGTGTCTTTTCTTAAAACAAATGAAAATTGGGTCAGTGACAACTTCATATAAAGAAGATATTAATAGTGATGCGGTGGTTAAAAAAGTCTGGGATCCAGCTTTATCTAAATCTCCTGAACAACAACATAGGCTAATTGTGTGTTTACAAACTAAGTTTACCCAGTTAAATTCTTCCATTTTTCAATTTGAGCATGTATTCGCGAACATGCAGACATACATTCAGTTTTATGTATTGTAGAGCTTTTTTCCCTAGCAAAACGATGCAAATAACAACAGTATAATTTAAGCTCACCTGTCCATTATCAGGATGTAATAACTAATGCTGTAAACCATGTTTCTCCTGTGATTTAACATGCTCTATCATGCTTGTGTAAAAACACCCACACAAACATTAATGTAATACTCATGCGATTCCATATCTAAATGAATGGCGGCGAGCGTTCATCCATTTTCTTTGTGTATACTGAAACAGAGACACCTTGAAAGTGTAAAAATGAGACACTGAATTTCAAAATGTCCAGTTTATTCTGAATTGTGACAAAATGGCCCTGATTTTCAAGAACCATGACTTTATTACCACTTGGCGATACTTCAAGCATTTTGTAATTTTAGGGATTTTTTAGGAACATTTTGGGATTTCTTTCTTTCTTTCTTCTTTCAATGTTGAGAACCAAAGAAATAGACAAGCAACGTAATTAACAACAGCATAGCCTCGTGGAGAAAAAGTCAAAGTTCTGGTGTGATACACTGGAGGTTCTGCGGATACATACTGGTTACTTTGGGCCAAGATTTCATCCACTGGAGCACTTGATGGTTCTGTACGCTGTCTGAACAAATCAATGCTTCAATGAGAATGTGAGTGAATAGAGGGATGAGAGGATGGATGGATAGTTTGATGGGTAGACAAAAGAATGGAGTCAGTGAACTGCACAGAAATTGGGGGATCCAGAGAGATAAGGTTTTATATTTAGTCAGTGAACTGAATTGGGGGATCCAGAGAGATAAGGTTGTATATACATTTTTTGTCAATGAACTGCATAGGAATTGGGGATCCAGATATATGTATTTATTATATATATGAAGTCCAAGAAAATATGTTCATAAAAATGTCCTGAGTATTTAAAAAGTGAATTAAATACAGGTGTACTCCATTTCAGTACTCAGTACATCCTGTGAGATAAATTCAAAGCATTTGGGCACACGCAAAGCTCATTCAAAAACAGTGCGTACTGTTTTGAGTGAATATTAGGATGCATCTGTAGAGAAAGTCTACATTAAAACAATATAGTTATAATAGTGTAAAATAACAATGACATATAAAGAATGATATTTTAGCAACAAAAAAGTACAGTACAAATAGTACACACATTTAAACATATTGTGATTCAGTGTAATACCGTGGCAGTGCAGGTTTAAAAAATATTAGCTGAATATTATTAGCTGAAAATGATCTAAAGGAGAAAAAAAGTGTTTTCTCTTACCTTGAGTGAATTTGGCAGATACCATTTCTGTGATTTGGTTTGTGAGTTTTTGTAAGAATTCCTCTGAACCCACTTCACCCATGTAAGCTAGTTTGATCTCTCCTAAGAAATGATCACAATAATCACAGTCACTCTCTCTGATATAATCTGACATTGATAGTATAAAGAAGTTAAACAGTACATTATATATCAAATATTCACCTTTGCCCGCTTCCTCTGGTGGGCTAATAGTAATTCCCAGAGCCCTGGAGAAAAAATATTATAATTAAATATTAACATCTAAATCTGTAAAATTGTATAATGTTTAGGGTGTTTTCACACTTGGGTCCTCTTTAAATAAACCAGACCAAGACAAAAGGTGAACCAAGTGAAGAATGACTCAGGTCTCTTCATGTTCATACTGTCCCTGTCCCTGAAACAGGACTCAGATCCTTTTTCGTCCACTTAGGAATGTGGTCTCAGACCCCTTTGTGTTCATACTGTTGCTTTTTGGATCTAGTCCATGTTAGTGTTTGATGGCTGACCCCTATGGCCTTCAAAATTTAATCCCATTCACTACTTGCCTCACTAACCAAGATATTTGTTTGTATAGATTAATATCCTTTTTAATTATTCTTATTATTTTGTAAAACGACATTGCTATAAAACGACATTGCTATTTGTCTTTTAAACAAAAATATACATTTTGTAGCAATACTACATCCATATTATTGCACTGCATCACATCCACCTTTGTAAATAATATTTATTTTGAATTGTTTTCTTTGAATCATGTTTTTTATTGCAGAAGGCAATTATAACATCAGCACAGAAAAAAACAATAGGACAAATACAATGAAAGAAAGATGCAAATGAAAAACATTTTCAAAGATTTTCCAGGTAAAGTATGCTTAAAAGCAGCATTCAACTAAGAAATGGAATAATCAAATGAAAAAATACACTTCCAACGGAGCTTAAAGAATTACAATGTATAGCAGGTAATTGTGTTTTCTTTAAAAAAAGCTTAAAAAATGGTTACTGTTAAATCAAAATTGTGATCATTAATAGACATTTTGATATCCTATTTTCATTTTTTTGTCATTAACATCAACCTGCCAACTAGCCATTGTTGGCTAAATCGCATTTTTACATATTTTTATGTATTATTAATGTCTATTGTCCTTGAATAAAGAATGAATGAGAATGAATGAAATAAAACTGCATATACTTCACTATATGAATAAAACGTATAGCCTACCGATTCTTATATTATGCTACTGTCACTATGTAGCTAATGCAGATGTTTACATTCACTTAAGACAAAACCAACTGTTTATGTGAACCCTGTGTGTTTTTGACACTTTAAATGTAAATAAAGATAATTCAGTTTGGTAGCTACACGTGCTGTGACAGCTGGCTTCTGTGCAGATTGCATGTTTTTAGCGAACCAGACCATAAGATGAAATCGAACAGTACCCAGACCTCCTCCCAAGATGGTCTCGGTTTGGTTTGCTTTAAAGAGGTCTGAGATCATTTGGAGTCTTAACATATGGGCCAAAAATCACACTAACCGCGCTCAGACCCCTGAAAAGGACCAAGTGTGCAAACATCCTTAGATGAATAAAATAATTGAATTGACTGCTGTAAGCTTCTATATTTAAACTTACTCTGGCCCCACTTTGCTCTTTTGCTCTGGTGCTGTTGGATAGAAAAAGTATAAGCATGATGATTAGATCAGGTTATTTAATCATAAAATTCAATTTAAAGAGTAATAAAGTCAAATAGGTACTTATACCAGCAATTATCTTGGTATAAAATAATATATATTTTTAAAAGTCATGTGATCCTGACATCACTATGGTCAATAACTAAACCATGAGTTCCTGACCTGTCTCCACATCCAGCCGGGCTGTGTTAACCGACTGTCCAGCACGGTTTGTGGCAATGCAAGTGTACATGCCACCATGTTTTTTTTCCACTTCCATAAGGATTAGACTATGCTGACGGCCAGAGCTGGCCACCTTGTAACCTGGTGTGTCTGCCTTGATCCACAAAACATCCTTATCTGACACTTCCTTTAACCAGTTCACAGATGGGGTTGGGGAACCTTCGGAAGACAGTGACTTAGCTTTATACCTTATGTAATGTGCTTAATGCTTTGCTGTATTTCTCAAAATTGCGTTTAAAGTAATTGAATGTATAGTGGTAACAAACCATACCTTCCACTTTGACTGACAGCGTTATACTTGCTCCCTGTTTCACCTTCTTGTTGCTGAACCTCTCCAGGAAGCGTGGTGGCACAAGTGGCACCTTTGAATCTATTTGTGGAAAAATACAAGTGGCATAGCAAATGATATGCATGCTTAATCTTTCTTATTACTGAAATTTCAAAATGCATTTGCATCTGTCCACAACATGTGGAACAACGTTTCACAATTACATGTGCTGTGTGCAGGAATATGTGACATTGCAGATGTTTACCTCTCATCCGTCCCTGATCAGGTGATGGGCGCTCTCCAGGAGCTAACGAGTGGAAATTATGTAAACAAACATTTTAGCATTTATTTAGCACGTTATTTTAATAAAAATACATTTTATGTGAATTAAATTTTACCATTCTCCCATTTCTTGTCATTATCTTACAAAGACCCGATGGAAGCAACACATAAAAAGGCTTAAATAGTACATTTACCCAGTACATTCAGTCGTGCTGAAGAGTAGGCAGATCCAGCTATATTGCTAATGTATGCTGAGTATTCTCCAGTGTCTTCGCGCTTAACATCCAAAATCTCAAGACTGTGCTGATCTCGCTCAGTCGACAATACAATTCTGCTGGAGGCTTGAAGTGGGGTGCCATCTTTGAACCAATAAACTCTAGGTGTGGGAAATCCTGCAGAATGGTGTTGAACATGAAATTGTGTTTGCAACCCATTTTACTTCTGCAATGTAACAACTGAAAATTAAAGTCCCCATTAAGAATATAAACAAGGTCATTAAAAATAGGATGGATAGAAAAAGGATTTCGGACATGAATGTCATTATGCACAGAGCAGCTGGACTTGAATAGCAGATACAACAGGTGCAGATGCAAAAAAGGAAACACTTGCGAATAAACAGTGCATAAATACAGATAAAATAGAATCTAAAACGAAAAAATTTGCATCCATGAAAAAAAAAACATAGCTGACCTTTGACCCTAACGCTCATTTTGGCAATGGGTGCTCCAGGACTGAGGAATAAATCATGTAACTCATCCACAACCTGAGGAAGCTGCTCGTCCTCTGCCACCGACTCAAAAGCCTCAGTGTCCCTGTGCTCCGAACTAAGAGAGGAAACCAAACACAAGCAGAAGCCCATTTAAAACGTTAATGAAATGCGAATCAGAGAAATGTAAATCTTACTTGAAATATTGACATATGTCACTTTAAATTATTAAATCTTACCTAGACACATAGCCTTTAGCACTGACATAGGAAGACGTCTCTGTGGCGTCAGCTGCTGTGTCATAGTCTGAGCTGCAAGACACTTGAAAGATACACAAGACTGAATTAATGATTAGTTCTTAATATCAATATATATATATATATATATATATATAGAGAGAGTAAGAGCAATATACAGTGTATATTAAGAAGCATTCAATCAAGTATTTTGAGAATGTAGGTGCATTTTGAGGACATTTACAGACAAACAATGAAAATTATTCTTACAAAACGCATGCAGTTGCACAGGTACACCGGATGCACACAGTAAAAGAAAGTGCCATATTTGTTAAAACGCTTTAATATGGGACACCCTTTTGGATTACATGGCATTTCTGGTCTATATTTGTGAGTTTTGATTTGACACTTTCTTTTAACAGTGTACTCACTGTCCACTCTCAGCTCAGCCTTGCTGGAGGCGATGCCACTGTCATTTTCAGCCATGCATCGATATACGCCCATATCTGTGGGGAGCACAGCTGTGATGATCAGCTGGTGACGGCCTTCCTGGTCTTCATTGATCATGTAGTGGTCGTTTTCCTCCAACAGCTTTCCATCCTTGAACCATCGCACAGTGGGAGGGGTATTGGCGACAATTACACAGTCAAAACTGACTGGAAATCCATCAGGAACATCCTGGCTACGAAGCTCGGTCAGGAAGACGGGGGCCGCTGGGAGGTTGGTAGTGATTAAGATAACGGGGAAGAGCAAACAAAACCGAAAAGAACAGAACATAGCAATACTTTTGAGGAGGAATGCTGAACCAGGCGAAAACATTACATGCCATCACTTTAAGATCCAAAACAAGCAAGTAAATATCAAAAGTGCTGCCTTAAAATGACAAACATAATCCAGCACTGAACCATGCAACTTTATGAAGAACCAAACAACAGTATCAAAAACAGTAAAACCACAGGGAAGAGGTGTCATACCAGGGGTTCCTGTCATGAAAGCCGGCATCGGTCGGTCTTGAGTTGGGGTTTGGGAGCCATCTTGGGAGAGGCCAATCTTTGTGATACGCAGCTCTACCTTAGAACCTACTGCTGCTATGATGGCCGTTTCGATGGGCACTCCTTGATAAGTAAACATTTCCTGAAAGCGCTGGGAAGCCACTTGAGCTTCTGCGCGGTTATCAAAGCGAATGTAGATATACTGATCGTCTTCCCGGTAAGACTGTAGATCTGGTGGCGGTAAATCTCCTTCATCCGCACTCACAAAAGGTTCCTCCTCCACATCTGGAGGAAGGCGAGTACGAAGAAGTCGCCGCAATCGTTTACTTGCCTGACGTAAAGTCTCATCCATCTCACTCCCTGAGGAGCTCTCAGCTTCACTATCTGCACTGTATCCCAGAGTGAGGGGTCGTCGCCCAGAAGATTCCCGCATTGACCCTATGGTGACTTTACCACTATGGGTGGAAATGCCAAACTTATTGGTGACTTCACAAGTATATACACCTGTGTCCTTGGTTGTGGCTGCTGTCACTACTAGAGAGCAGGTACCATCATTATAGATGTCAATATGGTGGTGCTTGCCATCTATTAAGGGTTCACCATCCTTCAGCCAGCGAACTTTATCTGGCTTACCCTCCACAATGCACTCAAGATGAATTGTCCCATTGGGCTCCTTAGTCTGCTCTTTGAATACTTCTTTGAAGACTGGTCGCATGTCCTTCCTGGCTTTATAACCTTTGAAGGCTGCCTGAATCTTGACAGCAGCATCTTGCAGCTCATCCCCTTGCTGAGCTTCCATGAGGGGCTCCACAGATGTCTTTGTAACAGATTGCTCAGTCATCTGGAAGTGCTCATACAATTTCTTGGAGGCACTGGTCTCTGTGTGACTTTCCACAGTCATGGAGGACTTGCTGCTTTTCTTAAGGTAAGACACCAAACTTGTTGTCCCACTAAGAGATTCCTCATCAGAACTGGTATAAAGATTAGGCTCTGCTGTGATTTTAGGAGCTAGCTCAACAGCTCTGTCTTTCTCTTTCATTTCTTTTTCAGGTACCTTTCCTTCTGTGCTTTGCACCTTTTCTTTTCCATCTTCTTCTGGCAATTCTGAAATTGAATCTAATGTGGGTTCCCGACTCATTCTCCTCTTCTTGGCCACTGCCTCCCATAGAGCATGTAAATCTCCCTCAGAAGCAGCCTCACGAGGCAGTTTGGGCTGACTGCCTGCAAGTGTTGTGTCACCCCTGTAATCAAGGAGCCATCATAAATCAGTCTCAAAATTTTGGACAGAATGTTGGACAGAAAGTTTATTAAATAGCTCAACATTGTGTCTCTGCAACAGCATTTTGTCTGTAAAGAAAACTCAGGTAATCTGAAGGTGTGAATAAAGGCAAAACGTGACAGACACACAAGTAAGTATAGCTGCTAGCAGCAATTGTGGGGCCAAGCCCATTATGGGTCTTTTTTGGCTTTTTTGGACTTTGGAACTTTTGAACATTGCCCAATTCACATGCTTAAACAACATAACTTCAACTTAACTTGCTACACATTGAATTTGATCAATCAATCTTTAAAGCTTTAGCCTGTTGCTTTAAACAGCATGCCACTCATACAATGGTTTGTGAAGACAGAACCGCAGCTTTTGCCACTAATTGACACAACATTACACACAATTTTATAAAGCTTCCCCCACAGGGCTCGAACCCATAACCTCACAATCCAGTGTCTGACGCTCATCTCATTGCACCACAGGGAAGACACGTGTTCATTGGCATGTCGTAGGTCCATAGTTCAAATCAGAAATTAACTCAAAAAGTATTTTTGATTTAATGAACAACATTATATATTTTAAAAAATTGGTTTAAATCATTCTCAGAAGTATTTAATGTCTGGAATGGAAGCAAATTTTGCAAATAACCATTTAGAATGCTAAGCTAACTAGCATAAAGACACAAACACAGCCAAGGTCAACTTCAGATACGAATTTCTTAGGAACGGTAGTGGATATAAAAAATCCGTTCAGTCATTTCTGTGCAGCTCTGTCCAAAGATCATCTCTGCCAAGTTTTGTGAGAATTGGACAAATTTTGAAGGAGGAGTAGCGAAAAAACTGTTTTTCACTTGTTTCAATAAGGCACATGTTTGGAAAATGACAAATGAGACCTCGTCGGAATCTGCATAAGCCAGAGAACAAAATGACATAAATTACATAATTATGTAGAATTTAGATAATGTTTTCAGAAGTTATAAGCATTTTTGCAAAAAATATTATATCTCTGAAAACTAGGTGGCACTGTTTTGAAACTTCTCAGGTACGTTCGGGACATGCTGTCGGTCATGCATACCAAATTTTGTCCATATATGTCAAAAATTATAAAAGATAACACATGTTATGACAAAATTCAAAATGGCGGTCATGTGGTCCATCCTATCCGGTATCCCCGGATTCGGCATGACACGAGAAATCCATAGACACCACGATTATGATTTTCTGACAAACAGTTCAGAAGTTATGGGCAAAAATAAAATATTTTCATATCTCCTAAGCCGTAGGTGGCGCTGTTTTACAACTTTTGCACGCACCCTCAGATCATGGGTTTTGATGAAGCGTACAAATTTTCGTAACGATTTATCAAAGTTTGTCCGAGATACAGCTCAGAACCAATTTTGGGTCGACCTCGTTAAGTTCAAGACACCATAACTTTTTTTTTCCCAGAAGGACAAAAAATTCTGTTCAGTCATTTCTGTGCAGCTCAGTCCAAAGATTCTCTCCACCAAGTTTTTTTAAGAATTGGACACATTTTGAAGGAGGAGTTGCGATAAAACTGAATACTGTATTTTTCAAAATGGCCGTTACTGTTATGGGCGGAGCTTTAATGTAAGATATTGAATGTGATCAGCATTAAGGGAGGAATCAGATGTCTCATTTCTCTATTACAAATGGTTCAAAAGTTATTACAGTTTAAATGTTGAATTTTTAAACCCTTTCAGGGCTTGGCCCCTAATAATATGTATGGTAGATAAAAAAATCCAACAACAAAAAACAATGATAGTAAGTTAGATGCATGGTTAAGCAAAGTAAAGTACCTTCAAGGTTGAGGTTGACTGAAGTCTTTGCCCCATCTGAGGCAACACAACAATAGACACCCTGGTCTGAAGACTGGAAATCCTTAATGAGCAACACTTGGGTCTTGCCCTCTTCTACTACTTGGTACTTGACCCCAACCTCAATCTCTCTGTTGTCCTTGAGCCATGCGACTGATTTACTCTCTGCAGAAAGTTCACACTCCAAACTAACCATCTTTCCTTTTTGGAGCTTAGAGCTGGTTAACATTTTGGTCATGGTCACTGGTGCATCTGAAGACCAAAAGTCCATTCAAAGAACAGTTGAAGAAATGCAGCAAGAACTCAACAAGAGCAAAGATTATTATTGTAAACCAGTAGTTTTTAGTGTTCTACAATACTGTAAAACCATTTGAGGAAACCGATTACATCAATTCAATTAATCAATTCATTCTTATTTCATTTAAGTTCACTAAAAGAATATTTCCTAAACTCCACTCAAATATTTTATGTTGCTGAAACTTCACTGTAATGATTAAAACCACTCAATTTAAAAACATTAACTTTACCCTCTTATATATACCAGCTAACAGCAAGAGAATATCACTGCGTCAGCAAGTGCAATTACTTATTTTTCTTGATTCAGTTTGAGTTTATAACATTTTTCTGTTACGTGCAATGAACTTTCAGTAATATTTGAGTGAAATTAATTAATTTCATGTAATAAATTTGACTGTAGGTTTTACAGTGTACTACTGTAGCATCTAGTGCAGAGGTCTTCATTCCTGGTCCTAGAGTCACTTTCCATTTAGTTCTATATTTAAACACACTTGAATCAACTAATCAAGGTGTTTGGATCAAATTTATGACCAGGTGTGTCGGGGCACGGATGGAACTAAACTCTGCAGGAAAGTAGCTGTCCAGGACCAGAAGTGAGGAACCCTGATCTAGTGCAGACTGCTAATAGCAAGCCTTTTATACAGTTGGGTTAGATTAACATACAATATATTCACAATTTACTCTATAAGATTTCTCTCGGTCAATTCAGTGAGTATCCACTTACCGAGCGTCACAGTTTGAGGCAGCTGGACAGGCTCTCCAATGCCAGCACGGTTAATGGCTGCCACTCTGAATCTGTAACCTGCCCCCGGTATGAGGTTTTCAACCAGAAATTCAGTGTTGCACACTGGTTCTGTATGGCAGGGAAGCCAGAGGACACTGTCCACTAGACGCATTTCCACACGGTAACCAATGATTGGGCTTCCTCCATCACTGAGAGGGGTGAACCAAGACAAGGTAACGAATGTCGGGCCTTTATTCACCAGCTCTGGGTCTTCAGGGGGATCAGGAACAGCTACAAATAGCCAGACAAAATGAAAAAAGGTTAGACAGCAAGTAATGGTACAAAATTGTAATGAATGAGGCACAAAACGACCCTTACCAATTATGGTGAGTTTGGACATTGATAAGGCATCCCGAGCTGCAAATGTGATTTCCTGTGTGGGCTGAGCCTGGGCTTTCTTCAAAATGAGGCTGTAGGAAGAGCCACTGGCTCTCATGGCCCATTGGTCATTATGTTGAAGCTCAACACCATTTGCATACCAAGTCACTTCACTCTCAGGCACAGCTTCGTTCAAAGCACAGGTGAACTCAACTTGTTCTCCTGCAATGGCGGTCTTATCTTCCAAAGGCTTGACCACCTCCAGTTGCCAAGCTGTAAATAACACATCCATAACATTCAAATGCATATGCATTTAGCATCACATTTAATATATGATGAAACTAGAGCATGAAACTAAAACAACAGTAAACAAAGCTATACATTTAAAATAGAAAATAAGGTGAATTTGTATTCAAAATACAGTCATGGCCAATAAGAGTCATTTTTATTTGATAAAACATGTTGCAAATCCTTTATATAATTTATTGCTAATAAAAGAGAAATGCCATACCGTTGACAGTCAGAAGAGCAGTAGTTGATGAAGAGCCAGCTTGGAATGTAACCCTTGTGTTTTCACAAGGATGTAAGTCCTTTAAGAGCAAAAGATGGCGTCGGCCACTCTCAAAGGAAACAATTTCTACGTTGGCCGACTCCTTTACAGGCTTGCCATCAATTAACCACCGGCAGTCTTTGGATTCAGGGCGTGACAAGGCGCATTCAAAAAGTGCTTCCCCACCATTAATGGTCTCCACGTTACTCAGCTCTTGGAGAATGTCAATGGGTTTAGCTGCAAGAGAGACACGACACCTGAAAAAACACTGGTTTTCTACACACCAGAACAAGTTGCTGTAGTATACAATGACTGGTTGACCTTGGAAGAATTAAAATAATAACCTCTGTCCTTAAACAATAACTGAATTCAGCACAATCACACTCAATTAACCATTCTCTCAACATTTCACTAGCAAATAGCATTCAGTATTGAGTAGCATAAGAAGCAAAGGGAGTTGCAATAAAGCACATGATGGTTACTGCATAGCCAGCCAGATGAAAAACAGCCCTTTTTGATTTGAGTAAAAAAAGATTTTAATTTATGGATGCCTTTGAATATTAGCTTAAAATTGCCCTAAAAATGACCTTCTGTCATATTTGAATACACTTGAATGCAAAAAGCAATGCAAAAATAAAACAAATTCTGAAAGAAAAAAATATTTTTTCTACGTTTTTTGATAAAGATGTGTGTCGTATTGGATTTTGAAATTGGTATGGAGGATTATATTTCACTGGCTTTGACTACTGACATTTTGGTATTATGGTCATGTGAAACCAACATCAAATAGCTAAATTTGTGTCCCAGTAAAACCCTTTTTAGTAAGCCCTTATACTGCGTCTTTGTGATGATCCAAACTTTAAGTTATGAATGACACACAGATTCTTCTCATCTACAGGTGTGCTCACCTTGCACCCTAAGATGTGCCACAACAGAAGTTCCTTCTGCCTCACAGGAGTACATCCCCCCATCCTGGGGCTCCACACAGCTAATGTACAACCTCGCAACAGTCCAGTCCTGTTCCACTATTACCCTGCGACCGTCTGCTTGCACAGGTATGCCGCTTCGCTTCCATATGGCCTTGACTGGCCGGGAGTACTGACAGATGAACTCTGCAGGCTGGTTCTCTGCTACATGTTGATCCTCCATGGCACTAACCACCTCCACATTGGGATCTATAGAGGATTGGTGGTGGGGATAAGTATTTTTTTTCTCAAAACCCCAGTGCACTTTGGAGTAGAGTTCTTCACCTCAAGCCTCTTTGAGGTATTGGGTGGTGTTTAATCTAATTTGGAACTGAAATATAAGTCTCAGCAACCTATGTAACTTCATCATCTAAGTCACTGCTGTTTTCTTTTTAGTCTTTCACATTCTATTACTAAGTCAGATACCAAGTATGGTATCCTCTTTTGCTTCTCTACTCCAAACTGACCAAGGACATGGTCAATTACAGCCAACAGATGCTTAGTTGCAGTGTCAAGTCAAACTAAGGCCAAATTCTAGAAAAAATACATGCAGCACAAAAACAGAACTGTAGTTAAGATTGATGAGTACAATGGTCTTATTGAGAGTTTTATGCAAGACCAAAACTATATTTTTTTACTCTGATTTTTTGGAAAGTTATATGCTTATATGCTTTGGTGCATCAACTAGGGCTGTTAAGTTTACACATTCATTTAGTAGGATTAATTACATATATATAAAAAAACTGTTTTTGCTAGTCTGTAGTCAATTCAGCCCTATATGCTACACCAGTGAAATGTGCCTCATCAAACCACACATACTGAGAGTAGGCAAAGTTGTTTCCACAATACATATTCAAGCATTCATAGCTGATACAGCAAAAAATAATAATAAAAAAATAAATAAAATGTATTGCTATGTATGTTAAAATGGATTGCTAGATTATTGCTAGGCTTACTGTATGTATGTATATGATATGCAAATACAACAAACAATATACTAACTGCTAGAGACACTTTTTGTGATGAATAATGTTATATATTTGAATTTGAATAATGTATTATTCATTTGGTGGCTTCTCAGCAAATATTAATATGATAATTAATTATTAACTATCATCTAATTTATATATTTTAACATTTTAAACTATTGACATCCTAATATGAATTGAAAAAAAGTTAAATGTAAGCCACACTATACAATCTTTTATTTAAAAAACAAAACAAAACTTGACCGTAAGGACTGCCCGGTGCCAGCGGGAAAGTGCTGTGTCGTCATGAAAGTTTCACATGTTTTTTAGTCTAAAACAATGAAAACAACAACTTTTTTTGTGGTGGGACCAGTAAAAATTTTGGCTGGACAAGTGTAAAAATGTGAACCACTGGCCTGACTGGGCCAGTAGAAATAATCCTTAGTGTTATGCCCTGGTCCATGTACAAATCCAAAATCATTGTACTAATTTATTAATTAGTATGCCAATTTAGTAAATAATTAGCAAGCCAATGTATTGCAGCCACACCTACTGTTTTAGGTTAGAAATACAGTACATGGCACATTAACTACATGCATCCATGAATTTCCTTTGAAAATACATATTTTTGATTTCTTACTGTTTACTTATTGTATACTTGTGTCTAATAGTAAAGTGTCTTGGCAGCTAACAAAAAGATTCCATTTTAGGCATGGGTAACCCAAGAAGAGAATAAAGTAAATACAAATCTTGTTCTATCAGGATGGCATTATTGAGCATGATACCTATATCTCCAATGTAGCCTGTGCAAAAAAACTTTGGATAAAGAGTAGTATTATTATGAAGTAATGTTAAACAATAGGAGTCTACAGCATTTAAACTACTTAAAGGACAGATTGGAACAAAATTCTGTAAAAACCAAAAAAAGCCAACCCAAATGATTCAAAGAATGAGTAACTGACTTTTAGATTTAGGAAATTCATGGACACAATATTAGTCCAGTGCTATTAATTTAATTTTAAGTTTTTAGATCGCTCTGCCAAATGCTACCAGGACCCTTCACCCCATTTGGTACCTTTCACTAAAAGTTTGGCGGAGGATGTCAGGCCACCTGTTTTGAACAGGACTGTACCCGAATCATTGGGAGAAAGGTTCCTTAGGGTGAGATTGTGGACATGGTCTTCACCCATACTTATTTCACTGAAGGTACTGTTCTCCAAACGAGTGCCATCTAGCCACCACTGAACTCTGCCTTTGGCACGGCGAGAGAGCTGGCAGGAGAACATTGCCTGTTCGCCCACAAACACATCTGTGTTCTTTATACCCGACACTATGAGGACCTCAGTCTCTGCAGAGACCAGACACAGAAACCCTTAGATCACCAGTGTCTAAAAATATGCATACATTGAGTATCCTTCATAAACATATCAGAAAATGAATGAAGACATGAGGGCATAATTCAAAAAGCTACAGATTTTAAATAACCTCCAACATTTATGAGATAATTCTGTCTGTTTCATCTATACAAGTTTTTATAACTAAAATAAATAACTCAATTTACTTATGAATATGATTTGATACCTTGCACTGTGACTGATGCTGTAGTCAACTGGTCTCCAGCATCACAAGTGTAGTAGCCATTGTCGTCTGGTTCCAGATCATGGACATGGAGCTCCAGCACACATCCTTCCTGTTTCATCTCAAATTTCTTACTGGGTTGGAGCACCAGTCCACCCTTTCTCCACTCTACACTTTTAACTGGTTTAGAGAGTTCACAGCGCAATGTGATACTATCTCCCTCTATTGCATTCTGGTTCCCTAACTCCTTCTGGAAGTATGCAGGTTGACCTGATGATGGATGAGAAAAGAAGTTGAAAGAATGTAAATGTCAGATTTTAAAAGGCGAAAGGTTTCAAAATCTTCTTTGCTCCACAAGAGAAAGGAAACCAGAACATAAGGTGCTTCTTCTTGGAATCCGATTGTGTTCACTTTCACAGTCAACATGTTGATAAATAAAAAAATTAAAATAAATTCACAGGTCTACAAACCCGTTTACCTTTTACAGTAAGGGTGGCGCAGCTTTCTGCATCTTTGGTTTTGCACGTATAAACCCCTGCATCCCCTTCCTCCACCCTAAGGATGCGGAGCTGATGGACGGCTCTATCCTTGTAGAGCAGATACCTTCCCCCTGCCTTTATCATCTCCTGATCTTTGTACCAGGCGACAGAGGCCTCAGGATCGGAAGTCATGCAGGACAGTGTGACTGTTTGACCCTCTTTGGCAGTTAAGTCCAGAGGCTTCTCTAAGAATACGACTATAGACAGGAGATACCCAAATCCAAGTGCTGTCACATCATATTGTCTGCCTGAAAACTCTGAAACTTACACTTGAAGCCATTTAACAGATACTGTGATACACTAAAAGAGCTTTACTGAGTGACAAACTCATGCTTTAACAATTATGGATCGAAAAAGACAGCCTAGATGTCTAAATGATAAAAAGGGAATAATAAACCAAAAATAAATGAAAACGACACAATTTTGGAGTGTAGCTGTAGAATGGCCAAAGCAGATGGGAAAGCAGCAAGAAGCCTTTTGTTATGAATGTGCAAAATGAATGCAGCTACTACCTTATGACAGACAGATGACTGCTTACCACCAATGAACACTGTTAGCCATAATGTCTTTTACCTTTGGGTTTCTCCTGCACCAGCAAGTAGGCAACACTCTTCTCAGGGCCAACCACAAAGGCTACATCACCTGAATCATCGGGTGTGACCATTTTCAGCACTAGGCTGTGTTCTCGTCCTTGGCAGCTGATTTGATTTAAGTCATTGTTTTGAAGGTGGTTGGAGCCGAGCCACCACTCGACATTCGTAATCCCTGTTTGGGACACCTCACATTTGAAGATAGCATCCTCGCCCGTTATCACTGTCACATCCTTTATTTCCCGCATGATTTTTACACATTCTGGGAAGGAACGTGATGAAAGGGACTATTGAGGACCTTCTTAAAAGTCAAATGAGGTAAATATCCCACCACTGACTTGTACTTATAGACTGGTTTCACAGATAGGGCTTAGATTCAGCCAAAATTAGGCCTCAGTTAGGACATTGAAGTAGCTTTTATAAATGTGCCTTGGTAAAAAACTTTACTGGTGTGCATCTTGAGACAAAACAATGCCCCTGACATCTTTTTAGATATGCCAGTGCAAGTTGCTTTCAGATAAAATAGCTCAAACATTGTATTTTAGAACAAGGCTTAAGCCTTGTCTGTGAAACCGGGGGTATATCTTTTTATTTATTTATATATATATTTTTTGTACTTTTTATCTACTAGAAGTGAAGAATGTGAGAGGATGTATTAATCCTCCAAAGCAGTGTAGCTTATTATTATAAAGTTAGCATTATGCTGTGCTCATTAGTTCATTGCAGGGATGGGCAAGTGTACTTGAGTACTCTTAACGTGAAGGCGACGATCGATCATGAACACGATGATCGCCCTGACTTTAAAAAAATATTTGTATATATTTTTTGATTGTTTATTACGGCATTTGGGCCAGTACCTGAGGTCTGATTGGTTAGCGTTATACAGCACACCTCCAGACCGGCGAAGTAAAGTGAAACTTTTGAAAGCGAGCACTGCAGTGATGCATGGAATCACTTTGATCATGAAATACAGTAAGTGCAAGATGTGCGGCGCCAATCTGTCACATATAGCATTATAATGAGACCAAGATAGTAATAGAATTTTTGTAAATTTTTGTAAGTTGCACGAGTATTAGCGTTGTTGTTAAGGGAAGAGCACATTCTAAATGGGAGTTTCCCTTTCAAACCATAGACTGTAAAAACTAGCATGGTCAAGTTTGTGCAGATGTAAATTGTAATAAGCATATATCAGATTAATCTAATAGGATGCGTTTGGTTGAGTTTAATAATAGCAAAGCCCTGCAGGGTGTTCTTTATTCACAGTTTCAGTTTAAATACAATGCCAGATATTATTGACTGGCTTATTTGAGACGGTCATTTTGTTTTTTAGAGTTTCTTTTTCAAAAACATTGATGCATCATAATGTAGCAGTTATTTTTTCAAGTCATAACGCTTATGTTTTCATAGACATGTTTCATGTTTGTTTTCATCAACATTAATTTTCGTAACAACCATAAAATATTTTTATCTGACAGACATGCCCCGCCCCCCGAGTACTCGTCTTTTGAGACCTATCAATGATCAAAATGAGAAATTGGCCGAAATTGGCCAAAATGCCCATCCCTAGTTCATTGAGGTTTTACTTTACACACGGCATTCTTGGATCATGCCAAACTGAATGACAATCTAAAACATAAAAGCTACTTAATGTATTTATATTTTGAGATGGCAATACCAATATGTACTTTTGCTTCTACAGAGGAGCAATGCAAAATGGAGACTATCTCTAAAGAAGATTCAAGATTGTTACCTTTGACGGTTAATGTGGCTTTGCTTTGTTTGTCTCCTGCTTCACATATGTACTCGCCGCCATCTTCCACTGATAGCTTATAGATCTCCAAGGTTTGCATTGTGCCATCCCTCTTTATGGAATACTTCTTTCCATCAGATAGAACCTGAGCGCCCTTCTTCCAGGTTACATTGGCACCAGAGATGGAAGTTTCACAACATAATAAGGCACTGCCTCCCTCTGTGACTTCCTGGCTTGTCAACTCCTTTGAAAATGATAGCACTGGGATTTCTGGCGGGAAACAGTGATACATAGAACACGTTCTAAGACATGTGCAACACACCAAACCTGAAGATTATGAGGTGTTAACAAATTTCCTTTGCAATTTCTCAGCCAGGGACAAAGGTAAGCCTGGAGTGCTTGAATCAGAAACCATGAACATTTTTGCAACATTTCTGTTATAGATAAAATCAATCATTAATGATTGAATAGTCAACATTCTAAATGCAATATCCAAAACTCAACATACAAGCAATGGACAAGACATATTTGACAAGTGAAGACAAAACAGATAACATACATGCATAACATTTTGTGCTTTCATTGTGGTAGCTGCTGGTCACATTTTTGCAATATGATGTGTTAAAGCATGCATCAAAGAAAGATAAATGCAAGATATTACATATGTGGAATGTACTGAATATATATGGATATAGGATAATCAGACACACTAAACACGTGCAAAACAGTGCATGTGTTTGAAACCCACTGTGATCATTCATGGTGTGAAAATAAATAAACTTATTTATAGAATCCAGAAGAATTCTTCAGTTTTACCTTTGACTGTAAGACAAGCAAAAGAAGTGTGGGCACCCACATGGAAGGACACTGTGCCTGAGTCTTTCTGGGTGACACTTTTTAGTGTGAGTGTGTGCCTTTTGCCTTCCATTCGGATTTCATTCATCTCATTGTTCTGTAGTGGGACATCCTGCAGTGTCCACTGAACAATGAGTGCATTATCATGAGAGACAAGGCATTCGAAATGAACGTCCTCGCCTTCATTGACAATGCAGCTCTTCAAGCCAGTTAAGATCATGATTTCAGGTCCTGAAAGCAAATTCAGGTTTCATTTTGCAAGGAACGCAACAAGCAACTTCAAGACAAATTTATTCTAAATGTAAAAATATCAGGAGTCAACAGGTCAAAAAATAGATGAATAAACTTTCCCATATCAAATTAACAACCATAACATGCTAAGGTTTTTAAACAAAATTCACAAGATATTGATTAAGATCCTTTATATAAAAAAGGTTAAGTTGCAAAGGAAAAAGTGTAAAACTTTATGTTAAATAAAGTGGGAGTACATTGGAGAAAGGTTGTACATTTTTTAATTAAATTTAAAATGCGAAACCACGTGCACAGAAAAGGTGCTTAAGGTGATCTGGGAATGAGGACAAGCATATCATAAGAGAGGATGGATGGTGTAGTACTGAGGATGGAATGGAGTAGATGTGTGATCATCAAAAGAGAATGATCAGGTAAAGTTAGGAGAGATGAGGAATTTTATCAGGTGATTCCTACCCTTCACAGTGAGTTTGGCAGATGTCCGATCATGTTCTGTTTCACACGAGTATTCTCCAGAGTCTCCTCCCTGAAGCTTGTAAATAATAAGCTCAGCAACAACTCCATCTTGCTTTAGCTGACATTTGTTGCTTGCTTCTATTACACTCTTGTCTTTCCTCCAGATGACTTTGGCTCCAGGTTTCGCAAGTTCGCATCGAAACACTGCATTTTCCCCAGCCTCAGTTTCCAAATCTTTCAGAGATGATTTGAAAAGAACTGGCATTGCTGCAAAAGGCGACAAGTGTTTCAAGGTCATTAGAAGAAATGGCTTCAAATGATACAGGATTATGATAACTTTTATTAGACAGAGGGTTCAATCCAAGCCTACCCATAACTTCCAAATATGCAATGCTTTGACGGTCTCCGGTGTCACAAATATAGTCACCAGAGTCCTCGGGTTCAAGGTCATGTATGACAAGTTGGGACTGGTGACCATCTTGCTTGATTTCATATTTAGCACAGGGGCATAGACCAATTTCACCCCTGCGCCACTCAACTGGTATGTCTGCTTTGGAGAGCTCACACTGGAAGCTGATGCTCTCTCCCTCAACAGCTGTCTGGTTCTTCAGTGCTTGTGTGAAGATGGCTGGAAGTGCTGCCAATTCAAAGAGTGGTATATGATGCATTTGAAGTTGAAGATTTAATTCCATATGTAGAGTTAAAACAATATTTTCCAGACAAGACCAAGAAAACACAAAGGCCTTAAAGTACAGATTACAATTAAATTTCTTTCCTTAGCTTTATCTTCATAACAAACTGTGGAATAATTCACACTTCATGAATGCAGGGTGAAAGTGATAAGGCATTTCAAAGATGGATTAGAATGATGGTCTTCTCCTACCGTCAACCTTGACATTGGCAGTTGTAATGCTGTCCCCACAATCACAAGCATAGTCGCCAGCATCTTCAGGTTTGACATCAGTGATCTTCAGCTCAACGGTAGAGCCAACTTGTTTGATGAGGTACTTTCCTCCAGAGTCGATCACCTGAGCTCCTTTCCTCCAAACCACAGGAACTGCAGGTTTGGAGAGCTCACACTGGAAGCTGATGCTCCCTCCCTCAACAGCTGTCTGGTTCTTCAGTGCTTGTGTGAAGATGGCTGGAAGTGCTGCCAATTCAAAGAGTGGTATATGATGCATTTGAAGTTGAAGATTTAATTCCATATGTAGAGTTATAACAATATTTTCCAGACAAGACCAAGAAAACACAAAGGCCTTAAAGTACACCAACAGGTTACAATTACATTTCTTTCCTTAGTTTTATCTTCATAACATACTGTGGAATAATTCACACTTCATGAATGCAGGGTGAAAGTGATAAGGCATTTCAAAGATGGATTAGAATGATGGTCTTCTCCTACCGTCAACCTTGACATTGGCAGTTGTAATGCTGTCCCCACAATCACAAGCATAGTCGCCAGCATCTTCAGGTTTGACATCAGTGATCTTCAGCTCAACGGTAGAGCCAACTTGTTTGATGAGATACTTTCCTCCAGAGTGGATCACCTGAGCTCCTTTCCTCCAAACCACAGGAACTGCAGGTTTGGAGAGCTCACACTGGAAGATGATGCTTTCTCCTTCAATAGCTGTCTGGTTCTGAATTTCTTTTGTGAAGATGGCTGGAAGAGCTGACAATTCATAGAGTGATATGAGATGCCAGATATTTACAGTAGTTCCATACATACAGATGATGTAAATATAAATATTTTCCAGAGAAGATCAAGATAACACAAATGCAATAGTCCAAACAATGCTTAAAATTAAATCCTTTTCTTTTTTGACCATTACTTGATAAATGGTGGAATCATTCACACTTCACAGCCAAGGTATAAATGTGACAATTTCAATGTGCATTTCAAAGATGTATTTGAACATTGTAAATATTCTTGAAGCAGTTGGTCTTCTCATACCGTTAACCTTGATGTTGGCAGTTGTAATGCTGTCTCCGCAATCACAAACATAGTCTCCAGAATCTTCAGGTTTGACATCAGTGATCTTCAGCTCAACGGTAGATCCAACTTGCTTGATGATGTACTTTCTCCCAGAATGAATCACCTGTGCTCCTTTCCTCCAAACCACAGGAACTCCAGGTTTTGAGAGTTCACAGTGCAAAGTAACACTGTCCTTCTCTTGAACCTCTTGGTTCTGTAGCTCACGCTTGAAGACCACTGGTAATGCTGAAGAAATCAGGCAAAGTTGTTGAACCAGGAACAGGATCTTGTGAGATTCATTTACACTTTCCATCAAAAAAAAAAAAATTCACTGATAGATGCAAAACTTTCTTCTGCAATGGCTTAACTTAGATTTTTACCACCTTGTACGATTTGTAATGAAAACAGCCACAATGAAGTACTGGGAAAACTAGACAAGCCAATGCAATGCACAGTACTCTATCCTACCTTAAACAAAGACATTATTAAATGGCAGCTCTGTAGATCAGAAAACAAGATGTTTCTTCACTGCTGAAAAACAAAAGCTCAGTCCTACCATTGACTTTGATGTTAGCAGTGGTGATGCTGTCTCCACAATCACAAGCATAGTTTCCAGAATCTTCAGGTTTAACATCAGTGATCTTCAACTCAACAGTAGCCCCAACTTGTTTGATTTGGTACTTCCCTCCAGAATGGATCACCTGTGTTCCTTTCCTCCAAATCACAGGAGCTCCAGTTTTTGAGAGTTCACAGCGCAAAGTAACGCTGCCATCTTCATCACATGCTTGGTTTAACAGTTCTTTGGAAAACTGAACTGGGTGAGCTGTTGAGGTAAACACTTATTGAGTATTTCTGAGTTTACAGCTGAAGTAATTTTTCAGGAAAGTTAAAGAATACACTCAAACCAATAATGTATATAAGTTAAATAAGTCTGCCATCTAGTCTTAGTTATCAACACAAAAACAGAGTACCTAAGTGATAATTTAAAAAAAAATGTAAGACTATCTAAAGAGAAACACTGGTCAGGTACAAATGGCCATTTAAAGCAATCCAGATGTGATCTTTCAAAAATAATAAATAAAACATCCACATCAAGGTGAAATGATGTGTTGAAGCAGTCAAAAATCCTAATGTCTGCAGAGCCATTTTAAGACTTTGGATAACTTTTTTGATTATTTCAACTAAAAAAAATAGATATTAAATGAAGAATGATGAAAGGCCAGCCTGCAAAGGTAAATATCAATATAGAATAATATTGAGACAAATAGCAGAGTGAATGGCTCCTGACCAAATAATTCCACATGCTCCAGTTGGAGGATGCAATTAAAAACAAGTTCACACCAAAAAAGACCAACACCTCCAGGTACATTTAAATTATAATGCCACCAACAGCCTAGACAAGAAATTATCTTATCAAAATCAAAGCAAGAAGACACAACTTGTGTTTCATATCCAGGATATTCAAGGTTGTGGAAGTGACCATCACATTTGGTAATGCAAAGCATCAGTGCTGCTGTTCCCAAACCAGCTACCCAAACCTTTCACTAAACTAAGTACACTAACAAAGATAAATATCATGTGAGGCAAGGTAGTAATCTCTTCCTTACAACAATCACCCACTCCAGTCCTCTTCACCTCTGACATCAGCAAGTACTCTATTTACTCTAAATAGAGTAAATCGTGTCAGTTAAATATTCACCATGTATGACACTAAAACAAGCAGTAGTGCAGATACATCTGAAGGAGAAAAATGCATCATTGGCTACCAATTTCCAAGTGAAAGAATATAAAAAACATATGCTTCAAATTTCCTTATCTAAATAAAACCTTATTTAAAACATAAAACAGAAGCAGCTACTTTTCACAAGATTGTTTGGTAGTAAATGTATGGGCAGAATTAAAATGTTCAAAAAAGTCGTTTAAACAGAATATCCAAAGCAATAATGCACAGGCAAGAAGTTTAAATGTAGAAAAGTGAAAAGTAATGATTATTATCAAAGACTCACCACAACAAAAGATTTAAAAAATTGCGTTCATAATGCAAAAGCGAATGCGTGGCCACATGCCGCTCCAATCACAAGAATGCATCACTGAACATTTTGACTGGGATTCACATTTTCATTTCCACATAAAGGTGCTGCATGACAGACAGGAAATGCACAACAGTTTCATACCACTGAGCTCTGCATGTTTCTCTTTCTTCTGTTTATGGATGTCTGTTTCAGGGGCAGCGGTAGAACTGAGGAACTTTACAGCTGTGGCAAAAGATACATTCATGTAAACTGCAGCCTTTGGCTAAAACCATAAAGATCTTACAACACAAAAAGCAACGCCCATGTCAGCCGATAATGAAAAAACAGAACAAGCAGACATCCTGGATTAAAACTTATTTTACAGATGCATTCATGCATGTTGACTACATGAAAGCCCTCAAAGACTGATTCCAGACAGTTTAGCATGTCCAAACAAGAAGGATTCAAGCTGCTGACCAAGAAAACTTTGTTTTTAAAGACAGAATTGTGACTCAAGTCAGACTAGAGCCGAAGCCTTACATCTATATCTCTATTCCACAAATGAACTGCACTAAACTGAAGAGACTACAACCTAGAAGAAACAGACAGACAACAAAGAAGAAAAGTTGAGGCAATACCAAAACAGATGTCTGTCAGACTATGGCATTACTGCACAGCAGGTGGAGCCACAGCAGGATACAACAAATGATCTAAAAGTTATATTTAACAATTTACAGAATTATTCTGTTCCCCATCAACAACATCTCCAGTTATGGTTTTCTGCTTTGACATGTCATTTGCTAGAGCGTGATTATGTTCTACACAATGAACAATTAAATTTTTTTACTGTAGGATATCAGTGAAAACCTAACATAACAAATGCAAAAATTATATTCACAGACACCAAACAAACAATACGATATAACAAACAAAAGGTTGTTTGTCAGAATAGTGCAGTTAAAAATACCAGAAAGAATAAGAACAATTCCTACCCTTGATCTTCATATTGGCTGTGGTTGTCTTGTCTCCACATACACATGTGTAGTCTCCTTCATCTTCACGTTTGAGATCGGTGATCTTCAGCTCCACCTTTAAGGCAATCTGCCTGATGATGTACTTTCCTCCAGACTGGATAACATGGCTTCCTTTTTTCCACTGCACAGAGATGCCAGGTTTGGAAAGCTCGCAGGACAGAGTAGCACTGCCTCCTTCATCACACTCTATGTTCTGTAGCTCATGTGTGAAGACCACTGGTAATGCTAAGGAACCATGAAAAAGTTTTGGAACCATGTTACACAAACAACTCGAGACAATATTAAAGAACTGGACTGAAGAGAAATCCTTTTACAGTCTTGACAAAATAACATGTTTTCCAGTTGTGAGCCCTACCAGATGAGCAAAACAAAATCTAGCCATTAGTATAAGAAAAACTCCTGATCAAAAATAGCTTCACGGCACAGTGGAGGACTGTGTTAAAGTAATACTATACACAACTATTCAAAAAAGAAATGCATAGACTATAAAACGGATGTTCAACGAGGATAATTCCTACCATTGACGGTAATGGTAGATGAGGTCTTGCTAAACCCACAATCACAACTATAGACTCCAGCATCTTCAGGTTTGACATCAATGATCTTCAGATCGAAAGTAGACCCAACTTGCTTGATGTGGTATTTCTCTCCAGAATGGATCACCTGTGTTCCTTTTCTCCAAACCACAGGCACTCCTGGTTTGGAAAACTCACATTGAAGAGTAACACTGTCCGTTTCTTGACACTCCTGGTTTTGTAGTTCTCGTTTGAAGATCAGTGGTAATGCTGAGAAGCAATTGGTGTTTTAACAGTTTGTTAGTATAGTGTACTCTGGGCACAATTTAAAAGCACAACATGAAAAACCATTCACAAACCTTCCAAAAGACAACAAGAGACAAGATAAGACACAAAATCCCAAAACACTGAACATCTTACAAAACAAGAAGTTAACCTACTAATACCAAATAAAGATATCTAAGTAATTAAAGTTCCTTTTAGGCAACTAACCAGCAAAAAAAAAAATGTAATAAAAAGTCTCAGTGAAGAGTGAACATGGAAAAAGCAGACATTCACATTTATGAGACGGAAAGATCTTCATACCCTTGATCTTAATGTTAGCCGTAGTCTTTTTGTCCCCACACAAACATGTGTATTGTCCAGCATCTTCAGGTTTGAGGTCAGCAATCTTCAACTCAAGAGTAGCTGCCTCTTGCTTAATGAGGTACTTTTCCCCCGAATGGAGCACCTGTGTTCCTTTCTTCCAAACAACTGGAACTCCAGGTTTTGAGAGTTCACAGTGAAGAGTAACACTGTCTCCTTCTTCATATTCTTGGCTCTGTAGCTCACGCTTGAAGACCACCGGTAATGCTGAAGAGTAATTGTGTGATAAATTAAAGGTGTATATTACCCTACAGATTGATCAAGTTAGTTGACAACATGTACAGTACGTTGACATTTCAGTTTATTGCTTGCATCGATCAATAAATGAGTCCTTAATAGATTCATGTAAATGAATAAGCCTTTATCCATACCACTGACAACAACATTTGCTGTTGTTTTCTCGTTTCCACATTCACAGGAATATTCTCCACTGTCCTCAGCCACTAAGTCTGAAATCTGTAGCTCAAACATGGTGTCCCTCTGCGTTATCTGATATCTTCCCCCATGTTTCACATTTTCAGTTCCCTTCTTCCATTGCACTTGGCAGCCAGGTTTTGAGAGCTCGCAGGAAAGTAAGACTTTCCCACCTTCGGTAACCTGCTGGTTCTTCATCTGACTTTTGAACCTTGCAGGCACCACTAGAGAACGAACAAGCATCAAATAATTAAAATTCTTCATAGTTTTAACGTCCTAAAGACAGGATGGAGGATCATTGGGATGAGATGATGAAGACATGACAAGGAAGTTATGATAAGCCGATGTTCTGTGTTATTTTGTATCAGAATATGATTAGGCTATTAATGTATAATATCTTTACATCATACTTTGTGGTCAAAATGTCTAATCACAGAAATAAACAATAAAACAACAATTCCAATACATCCACTGTACCAGAATTGTACCATATTTTATATATACAGTCCAGACAAGACTGAACATCACAAACCAACACAAAACACAAATGCAGATGTGCCATTTCTAAAATTTGCCTGAGAGCTGATAGACATTAACTGGAAATCTCAATGGGTTCTTTATAAAATCTTAAAATACAGGATTCTAATGGCACATTATTATATGCTCTTTTACTAAACGAGGTTCAGGAGGAACATGTCAGATAATTGACACAGGTGGAGAGTACTCAACAAAAGAGGTATATATATACGAAGCCATCTCGCCTCCATTTTGTACTCTGGGTTCGGGCCATAGTTCGAGCTCGAAGCCCTCACCCCCCCCGGACAGCACGCCAAATACGCAATTAATATTACTCTCTATAAATTCTATGTAAGTGTGAACTAGTGAAATATGTGCAGACGCCATGGTACGTGGGCACAAACAAAAAGTACAAATATATTCTATCATGTCAGTTGTTGTAATAAGAAGTAACAACAATTCCAGCACATACAGAAATACAAGACTATTTAACCACATTATCATTCAACCTACTTGCTAGAAATCTAAGCCACATGTAGAATACCAACATAATTGTGAAAGTATAATATAAAAGTGCCAGAACTCTGAACTGAGGTGATCTTCTACCGACACAGCAATGCATGAGATAATCAGCAAAATACCTGGCAGTAACATCGCCACACAGAAACCCAAAAGTTAAATGCAAAAATGCAGAAAGTAAACTATACACAACATATGCTGTCTTAAACTATACTTAGAAATATTTTCAAAGACATATCTTACTGAGGTAAAGCTTGCCTTCCTACATTTTTAAAACTAACCTCAGTCTGACTTTCGTGTTCATATTCAATGAAAACTTGACTTTACCTAACTATATTAGATCTTTTCTTTAATCAGAGAAAATATTTAATAAAGAATTGATAAAAGCAATCTAAACTGTAAGCACCTTGAATCTATCCATAAGATTATTAGCCTTCAAGGTATTATTTTCAAGCTAAGATGATACATTGCAATAAACACCGAGGTTCTTACCTTTCACTGTCAATTTGGCTGTACTCTTCGTAGAGCCGATGTCACAGGTGTATACCTCAGTGTCACTCTTCTCCAGATCCTTCACTTTGAGGATGAGGACATTTCCCTTCTGTGTTAGCTCATACCTTCCTCCAGCCTTGATCTCCTTTGTTCCTTTCATCCAGGTGACTTTAGAGGCAGGTTGGGCGGTTTCACATTCAAAGGTTACAGCACTATTCTCTTCTGCAGTGACATCCTTTAGCTCACAAATGAATTTGTTGGCCAGTTCTACAAAGGGGATGAAACACTAAGGTAAATATATCTCCTATTTAGGGGTATGAGATTTCCCCCGTTGTATATTTAAAGAAATTATGACCATTAAGTTTTAAAACCTTGCCTTTGATCTCCAGTTTAGCCTTGGAGGTTGCACCACCGGTGACCTCGCAACTGTATTCTCCAGAGTCTTTGTCCGTGATGTTGCGGATAGTCAGCTTTATGAGCGCCTGCTCCTGACTGATTTCATATTTTTGGCTCTTTCTGATAGACTTGCCATCCTTGGACCATTTTACTTCCAGTCCAGATTGAGAAAGCTCGCACGAGAATGTGGCATCTTCTCCAATTTTGGCACTAACACCCTGAAGCTCTTTAGATATGGTAGGAACTTCACCTACACCCCCAAAATAAGATATGCCTTGATTAAGCAAAATCTGATTTGCGTTTAAATTAATTGCTTTTGTTTCACCCTGCTTACTCACCCTGAATAGAAAGTGTTGCCTTCGAGCTCAAATCTTTGAGAGTGAAGACCACCTCACCGGAATCAGAAGCTGAGACTGATTTGATTGTTAAGGTATACTTGCGCCCTTTGCTGCTTATCTGGAAACGGCCTCCATCTGTGACAGGTTGACCTTTTAGGCTCCAGGAGCACTTCTCTGAGCTTTCCCGGGACAAGATGCACTCAAATGTGCAGCTTTCACCCGCTTTGGCCTCTATCGACTTAATACGCTTGGTGATCCCGATGTGGATATCTGGGGTCAACAACAAAGACATTATTGGAAAAACACCAACAACTTCAACATTTGTTTTCATAAAAACATAAATGTAAAAACCACAACAAATGACACTACAGTGTCACTTCAGCCCAACAGTAATACCATAGTTTGTTACCTCTAACAGTGACCTTGGACTTGGATAGGTCCGTGCCAAGATCACAGCTGTACTCCCCGGCGTCAGCTTGCATGACGTCATGGATAGTCAGTCCCAAGGACTTGCCATCATGGAGGAGCTCATACTTTTTGCCTGCAGACAAGACTGTACCATCTTTGCGCCACACAGGGGCCACTCTGGGCTTTGAGGCTTCACACTTAAGGGTCACTGTACCCTTCTCCTCTGCAACTACATCATCTAGCAACTTCAGGAAGACCGCTTTCTTTTCTGGATGTCAATAAATAAAAAAAGTACATTCAACCAAAATCTGTTCAGAAACTAATCTTTCACATTCAGCATTTTTGTAAACCCGCCTTATTTAGACATTTTCATATGACCTCACCTTTGACCTTCAGGCATACTGTTTCTTTTACATCCCTTATGCTGAATGACACCTTCCCACCATCCTCAGGTGCTAGGTTCTTGAGAGTTAGGGTGTGGGTCTTATCCACATGGGTGATGGCATTGACTTCATTGTTAAAAAGTAGCTTGTCATTGAGCGTCCATTGGACTTCTTCATCCGCATAGTTAACCTCACAGGTGAACACAGCATCACCATCTTCATCCACCTCCACATCTGTCAGATGTTTGGTGATCTGGATTTTACGCACTATGTATGTCAAGACAAATAAACATTAATGAGCATTATCAGAGTGGCACCAACAGCACCTACTGTATATAATGCCATTTTAGTGTAGTTAAAACCAAGCTCTCACAAGCAGCCCTAACCCTAACGGGCTGGATGTATAAAGGGAATGTAATTTGAAACATCATGCTTCGAATGCCTTCTTTATGACTTTACCTTCTACTTTGAGAACGGCTTTGCTCTCACAGACCCCAACCTGACAGCAATACTCTCCAGAGTCCTCTGCACTCAAAGCTTGTATAATCAGCTGCACATTGGCGTCCTTTTGCTTCATGCTGTACTTGCTAGAAGCCTCCAAAGCAGTTTGACCCTTAAACCACTGCACTTCTTTTGGTGGGGCAGAGAACTTGCAGCACAGTGTGGTGGAAGTCTTCTCCTTGGCTGACACATCCTTGAGAGGCTCAAGGACTTCAATTGGACGCTCTATGAGGTGAAATTAACAGTGACTTTGAAAGCATACACACAAAAGTTTACAAATCTACTATATATTACAAAATTACATTTCATCGGTAGTAAACATATAGGGCCCCATTTTAACGATCTGAGCACATGGTCTGAAGCGCATGGCGCAGGTGCACTTAGGGCGTGTGTGAAACCACTTTTGCTAGTTTAAGGAAGAAAAAAAAACGGTTGGGGCGCCAGGTGCACGGTTCAAAAAGGTTGTACCTAGTCTCTTAAATCATGGGTGTGTTTTGGGCATAACGGGCAATAAACCAATCAGAGTCTCATCTCCTATTCCCTTTAAAAGCCAACAATGCGCCTGATCACACCTCGCTTTCAGACCAGCTCGCCCATGGGCGAACAGATGTGCATTTGCTTGGACATGAAATTGATAACTGCGTCGGGCTGAAACTAGCAAAAAATACTTGCGTCCCGCCTGCCATAGCATTGTGCCGGGTGTATGGTAGGGCCCAATAACAGAACAAAATAACGTTTTTATTGTACTTTAAAGCACACAGCCTAAATATTTCTGTAGCAATTTTATCATGCATCATTATCAAAACCTATTTAATTGGAATTAGATTCAGATTATATCCCTTTTGAAGTGGCTATTTTGAAAATCTTGGTTAAACCAAGTCCCTAACCTTTCACTTTGAGGTCGGCTGTTGATTTGCTCTTTCCGGCTGTGAACTGCACCGGGCCTGACATGGAGGGCTTGGTCTTCTTAAAAGTGAGGCGGTGCATGGTTCCCTCTTTCTCCATCTCGATATCTGCGCTTTCCTTCAGCTGTTCCCCATTTAGCATCCACTTCACTGGCTTGACTGTCTCCACGCTGACTTCCACTTCAAAATGGGCAGCAAACGGCTCAGTCACCTCCACAGAACTCAGCTCCCGTACTATGCTGATAGCCTGCTCTGAAAGTTGTGATGATACAGTATAGTGATGTGTAAAAAATTTGCTACATAAAAAGTGTGTAGTAAAATTACTTAAAATAACAATTTAGAAAAGTAAAACTTGTGAAACTGCATGGAAAAACAACAAAATGCATGTAAGCTAAATTTACATAACAGAAATTTAAACTGTAAGCAAACATTAATTTGTCCCTGGTTAGAAGGGCAAATTAATGAGATAAATAAGATTTTTAAATATGGTTAAAATCACATACAAGGCTCATACTTGTCTGTTGCAGATCAATTAAAACTGATCTACAAACTGTTATCAAATAATAAATAACATGCAATTACATTATGTCAACCCTTTGACAGTCAGTTTCAAAAGCTTTTTAGTTTTCTTCTTTAATAGTGTGTGGTTGTGCTTCATGAATTCTGTTGTGCTTTCATCCTAAAATGTTATTATTTTTTTTTCATCATAACTGAAAAGGTTTTTACCCTCTACTAGTAGCTGACACGAAGTCTTATCATCAATGGCGTCACACATGTATGTGTCCTCATCATCATCGTCCACGTCGATGATGGTGAGCTTCCTGTAGATGTCCTCACTGCTGATCTGGTGCTTCTCGCTTGGTTTGAGCTCCGACTTGTTCTTGAACCATGTGACTTTAGCGCTGGCCCGTGACACCTGACACTCTAAGTATGCACGATGTTTGTACATGGCGATTTTGTCTCTCAGTTTCTTCACAAATCTGACAGGCAGTTCTGTAATGATTATAAGGCAACTTAGGGTTGATTTGTTAGACAACTTTAGAAACACTACACAGCCCAGGCTGTAGTTCATTAGTCACTTAACACTAAATGCAAAATACATGCAGATATTATAGACACATGACCACGAACCTTTAACCTTTAATTTAGCGGTTGAAGAGGCCTTCTCAGCTGTGAACTTGATTTCACCAGCATCCTCAGCCTTTACAGATTTGAAGAGTAGAAAGTATGATCTTCCTGAGAGAGAGAGAGAGAGAGAGAGAGAGAGAGTTTTAAATGAGTTTAAGAGTTATTGATCTGTCCCTTTTGGAACTGAATTTATGTTTATTTGATTTTAGTCCATTCAGTTTCGACTCACCCTCCTGCCTTATCTTGATATTGTCTCCGGCTTTGAGTTTGGCATCCCCTTTGTGCCATTGAGCCTCTACTTCATCGTGAGAGACCTCACAAACAAACGTTGCGCTCTCCTTCTCTGTCACCTCTGTGTCCTGCAGTGGCTTTACTATTTTAATATCTCTGGCTGCAAGAATTCAAATACAATCTTTAATCATGTGACTACAAAATGTTTGAGTATTTCTAACTTAGAATTCATTAATTGTGAATTCTTTACCATGAACAGTGAGCTTGGCTGAAGTATTGTCATCTGTTGTTCTGCAAAGATACTGGCCCTGGTCCTCATACGCACACTTGTGGATGAGGAGGGTGCGCTTGTTGGCCTGGGAATGAATGCCAAATTTCTTTCCTGGCTTCAGTTCCTCATCATCCTGATAGAGCAATAAGGACACAATTACATCAGCATTTTATTTTACTTGTTCTTTTTTCAAATATTTTATATTTCATTCATATGTGACTACAATACTAAATTGAGTTACTAATACCTTAAACCACTTGACTTCAGCATTTGCTCTTGACACTTCACATTCAAATGTGACTTTCTCCTTTTCTGGAGAACTGATATCCCGTAGAGGTTTGAGGATCTTCGCAGCTGGCTCTGTGGACACAACACCAATATTTACGGTTGCAATCGGTCTAGATTTTAGCATTGGTGTTTAAGTTCACACCAGGTTTCGTTCATAAATTTTCATATACAACTTACTTAACACCCCAATAAGTGACTCGTACACAGACTGCAAAAAGTTAATCATGAGGTATATCTGTTTCCTCAAGATATTTTGAAGAATATTGATAACCAAACAGTTACTGGGCCTCATTGACTTCCATAGTATGGAAGAAAAAAAACATCAATGGGGCCTTATCAACTGTTTGGTTACCAACATTCTTCAAAATATCTTCTTTTGTGTTCAGCCGAAGAATAAAATTCATACAAGTATGGAACAACTTAAAGGTGAGTAAATGATGAACACAATTTCATTCTTGGGGTGAACTATCCCTTTAAGAGCACAAGTGAACTATTGGAAGATGCATTAACCCTAAACTACTGAATTAGACCATTTGCATGGAATGAATTATAAGTGGACTTAAACCTAAAGACCCGAATGTACAAACTCACCTGCAACAATTAGTTTTCCAGAAGTATGGACATCCTCAGCTTGAAAGGTAATAGCTCCACCATCACTAATCTTCAGTTGGGACATAGTCAGGCTGTGCTTGTTGCCCAGTGCTGTAATGATGATATTGGCTCCTGCCTTCAGTTTCTTTCCATCTTTGCTCCAGGATCCTTCTACATCAGCCTTGCTGAGCTCCACCTCCATAGTGATGCTCTCTTTTTCTTGTACTTTCATCTCTTTCAGGCCTTTTACTACCTGAATCTTCTTAACTGAAAAGTAAAAAACAATGGAAATCCATTGATGAAATACTTAATAATTGAACATACATTTCGGTTAATGATTTTTATGGTCAATTTTTATTAACTACTAGGTGATCTATAATCAACATGAGGAATGAAAATATTATGATCGAAAGAGTAACTCTGTGATAGAGTAACATAATAAAAGAAGCCCTACTCTCTACTGTCAGTTTGGCCTGGGTCTTGTCATCTAGGGTTTCACACGAGTAATGTCCTCTGTCAGCATTTGCCACGCTCTTAAGGACCAAAGTCTGCTTGACACCCTCCACATGAATCTCCAGATTTCCTCCTTGCTGTAGAACCACACCATTCTTCATCCACTTCACATCTGTTGAGGGTTTACTCAGCTCCACTTCCAACCGAACTGTGTCCTGCTCCTGCACAGTCACATCTGCAAGCTTCTTCTTGAAGGTGACAGGAAGCGCTGCAAGATACGGATATGTGTGCACTGAAAAACATGTGCTTGCCTGCCGATATGTTGCATTACGCTTAACAGTTATCCTTACGTTGTACTTGGAGTGTGGCTTTGCACACTTTTCCATCGGCATCGACACTGAACTCTCCTGCGTCCTCCTGAGTGACAGCTATGATAGTGAGGGAGTAGCTGCTTCCTCCACAAGCAATCTTATATTTGGGACCAGCTGTTATAGGAACGTCATTACGCAGCCATCTGACACTCACATCAGATGGTGTGACCGAGCATTTGAAGATGGCATCTTTGCCTTCATTTGCAACAACATTGTTCAGCTTGGTAGTGAACCTCACCAGACGTGGGGCTGCGAGAAATTAGATTGAAAATTTCAGATCTCATCTATCACTTAAAACAATCTTAATGTGTGTTGGATCATTTAATGAGAATTTATGACTTTTAGACATGGACACTGATGGTTCTTACCTTTAGTGGTGACATTGGTGGTGGTCTTGTCATCTTTACATTCGCAGCTGTACTCCCCTTCATCCCCCTGAGCCACACCAGAGACAATCAAGAGGCAGTTGGTGCTATCAGTGCGGATGCTGAATCTGCCGCCCGGCTTGATTTCTCTGCCGTTATGCTTCCAGAGGACATCAACTGTGGCTATGTTGAGGCTGCAGGAAAGAGTCATGGTGCTTTCTAGCACTGCAGATATCGGCTGCAATGGCACCACAAATTTTAAAGGTGCCTCTGCAGGAAATAATTGAGGAGAAAAATTGAATTACATTTTTGTCTGCAATCAGTTAGATTTAGTATTTCAATAAACGCATTTATATCTATATTATTTACTTTGAAAACTTTAGTTGTATAAGTATAGAGACAATTGCATTGGGAAAAAAACCCAATAAATATTCAATAAAACTTTTTTGGCTTTGAAATTGCAAATTAGCTTTTACCTTTGACCTGAACCTTGAACTCCACCTTGTCATCAGCAGTTTGACAGGAGTAAGTGCCACTGTCTTTGGATTCAGAGGACTTAACGGTTAGGACACGGGAGCGACCTTCCTGTTTCATCTCATACTTTGATCCATCTTTTAGTTCCACTCCATCTCTTAACCACTTAACACTACAAGTCTCTGACATCACCTCAGTTTTTAAAACAACCTTCTCTGTTGACTCGACCATCACAGTTTCTTTTGTCACAGATGTCTTCTGGAATTTGGTAGTGACATCTGAGGGAAAAATAGGAAATATTCACTAAATTGTGACTATGTTCTGGAAGAAGACAGAATATTCTTAATGCATGGAGGTCTTAGAAAGCCTTACCTTCAACCTGAATCTTAAAGGGCAGTTTCTCATTCCCAACTTGACAGGTATATTCTCCAGCATCCTTCTTCTCCACGTTCTCCAGCACCAGCTGACGGCTCTTGCCCTTCGACTCCATGTGGACAGTCTTACTGGAGCTCAACTGCTTGCCATCCTTGAACCATTTCACCTCAGTCTTGAGGTCAGAAACTTCACAGCTCAGTGTGGCTTTTTGGGAGGCTGAGACCTTAACTTCCTTCTGATAAGAGTCTTTGTTGGTGAAGGCAGCTTGAATGTCTGGTTGGGCATTGGACAATATCAGAAAACAGTACTCTTTGAGAAAATGTAGGAATACATCATAAACTGCAAATCATACTACAAAAAAATTTACATTGCAGACTGAAACGTGCAACAAATTTTTCTGAATATTAGCGTACCTCTTCTTAAAGAGAGAAAAGTACATTGGTGTATCTATAAAGAAATCTTGTGGCATGCTTTTTTGACCAAATGCAAGGCATATATCAAACTCCTTTGTTATATGTAAAGTTTGCTTTTCTTTGTCTTTGGTGACCTATTGTAATTTTGGTATCTTCCATAAAGAAGAAAAAGTATTCAAAAAAGAGAGAGTAAGCCAATAGACAAAAACAAGGATGTTTTCCATACCTGTCACCTGAATCTTAAAGACCAGTTTTTCATTCCCAACTTCACAGGTATATTCTCCAGCATCCTTCTTCTCCACGTTCTCCAGCACCAGCTGACGGCTCTTGCCCTTCGACTCCATGTGGACAGTCTTACTGGAGCTCAACTGCTTGCCATCCTTGAACCATTTCACCTCAGTCTTGAGGTCAGAAACTTCACAGCTCAGTGTGGCCTTCTGCGAAATTGATACTTTGACTTCCTTCTGATAAGAGTCTTTGTTGGAGAAGGCGGCTTGAATGTCTGGAGCAGAAATCAAGATTTAGGAATATAGTATCAGAAACTACTTTCAGTTTTATGTAAACTTTGCTTTGGTCATGTTCAGTTTTGGGCACGTTACTTAAAAAAGTAATTAGTTATAGTTACTAGTTACTTCTTACAAATAGTAACTGAGTTATATCATTATAAATGTAACTAATTACCAGGGAAAGTAACTACTGAGTTACTTTTTTTTCCAAAACTTGGATGCCCCCAATATTAAATATGTTAAATAAATGAGTTGGACATAAAATAGAATAAGAAATAGAATAAATTATTATAAAACATTGTACATTAATGTACACTATTGTAATGTTGCTGTGGGACAATGTGAGAGACAACTATCAAATTCAATACATTATTGTAACATTAGGCTATCAGTAGAATCAGAATCAGAATCAGAATCAGAAAGAGCTTTATTGCCAAGTGTGCTTTCACACACAAGGAATTTTTTTTGGTGCTGAAGCTTCCAGTGCACATATACAATACAAATAGGCCTTCTATAGTGTAAATATTATCAGTAGTGCTACTATAGTGTAAATATTATCAGTACTATACTACTCCTTTGGTAGTGGAGCGTTATCAACTGGGTTTTTAGCCACTCATTTTGTGGCGGCATGTGATGATGTGAGGTGCTTCGTTATATTAGAATTACTTTCCACCGACGTGGAGAGGCTCTGGGCATATGTTGCGCGTTACATAAACATTCTTACCTTTCACCTCAACGACGGAAAAGCTGCGCTTATACTTCCAGTTTGCGAAAGCTACCTTTGAAGTCGTTAGACTTGCCATCGCTGACTGTACATATGCGTGTGCGTCATAGGTGTGTGTGTGTGTGTGAGAACTCAACCTATCAACCTCAACCTTGTCTCCCACCCACCAATCATCATCAGTTATGTGTTTCTAAGCCACCCACCCCCCAACAAGCATGCACTCCCGCCCGCGCACACACACACACACACACCAACCAGAGAAAGAAAAACGTTGCAGGTCAGACTGACAGAGAGCCTATGCGGATGTAAACCGCTTCAGTCAGCTCAATTATAGTAACGCTGCATTTTTTTCTCAGTAACGCTAACGGCGTTGTAACGGGAGAAACTGTAATTCGTTTGATGACTCGTTACTGAAAAAAATAATTCCGTTAGTAACGCCGTTATTCCTATCACTGGTCATGTTTGATTAAGTCACTGGTAACTAAAAAAACAAAACAAACAAAAAAACACTGGCATGTTGTTCTTACCTTCAACCTGAATCTTAAAGAGCAGTTTCTCCATCCCAACTTCACAGGTATATTCTCCAGCATCCTTCTTCTCCACGTTCTCCAGCACCAGCTGACGGCTCTTGCCCTTCGACTCCATATGGACAGTCTTACTGGAGCTCAACTGTTTGCCATCCTTGAACCATTTCACCTCAGTCTTGAGGTCAGAAACTTCACAGCTCAATGTGGCTTTTTGGGAGGCTGAAACCTTAACTTCCTTCTGATAAGAGTCTTTGTTGGTGAAGGCAGCTTGAATGTCTGGTGCAGAAATCAAGATTTAGGAATATAGAGTCTGAAACTACTTTCGGTTTTATGTAAACTTTGCTTCAGAGATGTTTAATTGAGTAAATGGAACCTTAAAAAAAACAAGACTAAACACTGGCATGTTGTTTTTACCTTCCACCCGAATCTTAAAGACCAGCTTTTCATTCCCAACTTCACAGGTATATTCTCCAGCATCCTTCTTCTCCACGTTCTCCAGCACCAGCTGACGGCTCTTGCCCTTTGACTCCATGTGGACAGTCTTACTGGAGCTCAACTGCTTGCTATCCTTGAACCATTTCACCTCAGTCTTGAGGTCAGAAACCTCACAGCTCAATGTGGCCTTCTGGGAAATTGATACTTTGACTTCCTTCTGATAAGAGTCTTTGTTGGTGAAGGCAGCTTGAATGTCTGGTGCAGAAATCAAGATTCAGGAATATAGTATCAGAAACTAATTTCAGTGTTATGTAAACTTTGCTTTGGTCATGTTTGATTAAGTCACTGGAAACTAAAAAAATTAAAAAAAAAACACTGGCATGTTGTTTTTACCTTCCACCCGAACATTGAAGAGCAGTTTCTCCTTCCCAACTTCACAGGTATATTCTCCAGCATCCTTCTTCTCCACGTTCTCCAGCACCAGCTGACGGCTCTTGCCCTTCGACTCCATATGGACAGTCTTACTGGAGCTCAACTGCTTGCCATCCTTGAACCATTTCACCTCAGTCTTGAGGTCAGAAACTTCACAGCTCAGTGTGGCTTTTTGGGAGGCTGAGACCTTAACTTCCTTCTGATAAGAATCTTTGTTGTAGAAAGCAGCCCGAGTTTCTAAAAAGGACATTTACGCTTTTAGTGAAACATCAAAAAAGATGTAGTTCTGGACAGCAAAAAGATCCCAAACATCTCTAAAATAGACCGAAACACACCACCCTAATAATAAATGTTTTGTGCAAATTTCAACAACCTCTAAGAAATTGTTTCCCAGAAACAAATCTAGAATTGTTTGTATTCAAGGTTAGGTTTTGAGACTGCAAACAATACTTCTCGGAAAGAGCCGGACATTAAAAGGACCATTACTGTCCTCAATAAGCTCTGACAAAGGCATGATAAATGACATGCTAAACTTTAATATAACTTATACAAGGCTGGTATAACTTTTAATTTCACTTATTAAATCATTTATTAGCTGTAGGAGAATTTAGCGTTTAGCTTCACTGTTCAAAAAACCATAAAGTTATGACATTAATTAGGTATTGTGGCATGTCTGATTAATCCTGCTCATTTAAATTTTTAGTTTCAGACTAATTAGCGCATAGTCTTACCTTTTATCTTGACCAGGAATGTCATTTTATCCTCTGCCGTCTCACACGAGTAGTGTCCTTCATCGCTCTGCTTGGCACCCCTGATGACCAGCTTCCTTTGTGTCCCCTGAGACATAAAAGTTATCCTCTTGTCTTCCGTTATTTCTATCTGTTCTTTCTTCCACACAACAGCGGTTCCAGGAGAAGCAACCTCACAGCTCAACACCACGTCACCCACCAGAGCGTCACTCTCCTGGGGCTGAGCCCTCGGCTTGTTAACAAACTTAGCTGGTTCTTCTGTTGGGGTAAAATGGAGGATTAGATGCCGCACCTTTCAGTGATTTCAACATGTTTAGGAATATGGACATGGATTATAGAAAACATACCTTACATGGCATAATAAACAGTCACATCCATTGTAAAATACTGTGAATGTTAGCGTAAGGGTATTTGCAGTTATAATTGGGTTTATGCTGCTACTCTGCTTAAATATTATGTTCCCAAAATTCAATAATAAATATAGTTATTACAATTATTTAGTTAATTATTAGTGCAAGGAGCATTAAATTATTTCCAAAAATCAAGCTAAATGAAATATAAATAATGCCTCCTGTTTGGCCAAATGTTGTATCCTAATAGTTTTATATATACAGTAGTGTCTAACATAGCATTGAGAGCACATCAAAAATACTCATCTCACCCCAAGGCATATTTAATGTTTAAGTAATTCTATTTTAAGATTGAAATATATTGAGAGGCCATACAAAAACTTATCAGTAAGTGTCAGTAAGTGAAGAGAAAAAAATGCTTGTTTTACCTTTAAGGGCAAGTTGGACAGACATTTTATCGCCATCACACATGCATTCATAGATGCCCACGTCCTCAAGGTCCACGTTGTGGACTGTCAGTATGCGTTTGCGCTCGACACTTGTGGCTTCATATTTTTTACCCATCCTCAGCTCCTTCCCATTCTTCATCCAAACAACCTGCAGCACATACAGTACATGTAGTTAATTGTCAATCAAATTTTATTGTAGATTTATTACTGTAGATATTTGGATTTTGTCTGTTTTGCCACTGGTTGGACAATACAATTTAAACTCTGATAGGAGAAAGCATTTTAAAGAATGTAAAATACTTAATGTATATTTTAACCATATTATCTGAATTTTGCAAGACAAAAAATTTGAATTTTGTCACCTGGACACTTGAATCGGACACTTCTGTGTGCATCTGAGCAGAGGAGTGCATGCTGTAAGTAAATACCTCAACCTGAGAAGACTTACTGGTGAATCGTGAAAGTGCAGCTAAAAAACATCAATAAGAAGAAAAAAAATCAGGAACATTGTTGAAGTTATTGTGTTTTAATTTTCAGAAACTGTTCCTTTCTTACCTTTCACAGTAAGTGTGCAAACACTCTGAGATCCGCCACCCACAAACTTGACCTGTGCCCCATCCAACGCCATGGACACCTCCCTGATGACAAGCGTGTGTGTGGTCTTTGAGCGTGTGATCAGATACTCAGATCCACTGCGGATCATTCGGTCATTTATGGTCCAGGAGCCAGAACATACACCCGAGAGCTCCACAGTGAAGGTGGCTTCTTCACCTGCATGTGCACTGCAGCTCATCAGGCCTGTCTTCACTGATGCTGTGGGCTCTGATCAAACAAATTACAATATACTTATTGGAATATACTGATTTATAGTACTTTATATTGGTTTATACACTGCCCGGCCAAAAAAAAAAATGTCTTTGTAGTCTTTACAGAATGCTTGACTCCTGCATTGTCAATACAAGATCATGACCAAAAATGTATGCACCTATTGATGGAAATGAATTTTAATTTGTTACATTTATATAGTGCTTTTTCTAGGCACTCAACGTGCTTTAGAAGGGGGGGATTTTCCTCAACCACCACCAATGTGCAGCATCCACCTAGATGATGCGACGGCAGCCATATTGCACCAGAATGCCCACCGGTTTATAGGTGGAGAAGAGACAGACTGAAGAAGCCAATATATATGGGCATAATTAGGAGGCCATGATGGACAGGGACCAATTGGCAAATTTGGCCAGGATGCCGGGGTTACACCTCCAGCACATCCCAAAGACTTTTAAATGAATTTAAGCTCTTGACTCAGTGGCATGACATTGTCATCCTGTTATATGGCCATGAAGCGTCTTCCTACATGGTTGTTTAATAAATTAAATTCTACACACTCCATCAATTAGGGTTAGAAGAACTGTTGCCAAACTGTAACATGCTAGAAACATAACCAAATCAATAATGATTTTTTTTTGGCTGGGTAGTGAACAACAGCAAACAACAAAGCCTTTCTCACCAAGATAAAATGTTCCAGGAACCTCCAAGTAGGCACTCTGACCGAAATCATTGACCGCTGAGATACGGAACTGATAGCTCGCCTCTTCTAGGATTTCGCAGATGGTATATTCAGTGCTAGACACAGTCGTACTAGTGACTTTAACCCAGGTTTGGGCTCCAACCTTTCTGCGCTCCAAGAAATAGCCGGTGATAGGCACAGGTCGGTCACTGTCTGGTGGAGACCAGCACAGTGTGATCGATGAATCTGTTTTGTTCCGCACCGTTGGTTCAACTGGGGGATCTGGAGGGTGTTTTCTCGGTGCTGAGGTCAAAGTATAAATGATTGTTAATAAGGTTAAAGAAAAAGAATTTTAAAAGCAATTTTGTTGATTTTTTTTCCACTCTTACTCCATCAAAGAAATGGAGTATGAATACCACCACATAGTAGCTGCATTGTCATACAATTTGACATGATTTAGTAGACGTTTTTGAATCACAAGAATGCAAAAACCTTCATCTTTTGGAAAGGTTGTGGTCTTACAAATGTATTCACCTGTGACAGAGAAGCGGGTGGAGGTCTTACAGTCATGGGCGATGAAGGCCACCTCGCCAGAGTCCTCTGCGGTACATTCACGAATAGTCAGTGTGTACTGTCTGTTAATGCGGGCGATAATAATTCGGGAGTCCTCTTTCAGCTTCTCCCCATCCCTGGTCCAGTATGCATCATCTACTGGCTTCTCCAGTTCCACACAGAAGATCACAGTATCGCTAACCGGCACCACTGTCCTCCTCGGCAGCTTTTTAGTGATGTTGCCTGAAAATGCAGAACAAAAATCACATAAAAACAAAGTATACTATAGTATACTATAGTAACTATATTGTAAACCATATTGGAATGGTGGAGATGGGCTTCCTCTCCAAGATTTTACCCAGCACTGTGAGTTCAGCCACGGTGCGACTGCCTTCCTTCATCTCACAGATATAGACGGCGTCATCGTTGGTGGTGACGTTGTGAATAGTGAGACGGCGCAGGGTACCCTCCACATCCATGCGGTACTTGGTGTTTTCCTCCAGACGGGTCTCCTCCATAAACCAGCTAGCCTTTGTGTTCGAAACTGGTACCTCACACTGCAGAGTTGCTGTTTCCTTTTCCTTCACCTCAACATCCTGCAGTTTTCTCTTGAATGGAATCTTTGGCTCTGGCAAGGACATGTTGAATATAGTGAATATACAGAAGACATACACACTTAAGTTATTTTTAGCTGGCAGTCATAATTTGGCAAGATTTGGTTCCATGTGGATTCATACTGATTAGGTCTCCAAGAAGACAAAGATAAATGTTAGGGTGGTTCCATATATAGTACTACTCAAACTTCATCTAAAGTGAACCAGAAAGAGACTACAGTGCGTTTGGTGTTCAGCTCAAGTATTTGAACTTAAAAGTGGACCACAAATGTACCCATAAATGAACCATACTCAAACTAAATCCTTAACTACAGTTTGTTTGTGGGTGGGGCTGAGATTTTTTTTGGTTTTCACAATACATTATACACTTTATATCTGCAAAAAAAAAAAAAAACTAGTTGTAAAAACGCCCTTAAACAAGTGACATCAGCAATGAATATAAGCCTTAAGAATAAAGCTGGCCATCAAACATTTTTGACTTTATATGTTGTTTAACCCCTTAACTGTGGGACGCTTGCCACTTTTTTTTTAACTGACTTTTTTCATATCACATATCTTAGTAATCATTCGAAAGCTTAAGAACTCAAAATTCATCTTGTGAAAACCGTTTTGAAATTGCACGTGTTACCATGGAAACGATATTCTAAATTCTTTTAAAGGGCTCCTCCCCTAGGGGGCGGTGTCAGGTTTTATATTACAAATTTATTTTAACAACTTAATAATCAAAACATTTTCTAAATTAATCTTGACAAAACACATATCGTCGGAAAGGTCTGAGTCTCAAGGTTTCATTGTTTTGTGATAGAAGTGATATTTGGACAGAAATGTATTAATTTGTTACAGGAGAATGCATTAAAAAAATCAATCTCTGACACCTGGCGACTATTTTTGGTACAGTGCGTAAACAAAATCATGGGAACTTAATTTTTTGTGAAATTAACTTCAAATTTGGAAGACAACTTGGCTAGACATATGGCTTTGATTTTATGGTAATATGAGTCAAAATTATTTTGTAAAATATATATTTAGTACATTTGATTTACTATAAATTTAAACTTCCAAAACTTTTTCATAATTCCATTTTTTTGCTTTTACTTCAGCAATAATCTGGTGAGTGTCTTCTTTAAAACAAGACCAGACATAGGTCTAAGCATTCTTGAATTTCAACCATTTAAGTTTGGATATTGCATTTCCATGTTGATTCTCAAAAAGGGGGGTGACAGTTAAGGTGTTAATATGTTTGTATCCAACAGATAGGCCTACACTATGACTTTGGCTCTACCATCAAGACAGTCATCAGAAATTTGAACATGTTTACGCAAAAACAGCCTTAAATGTCATGAACTTCACCTTCTAATCCCTACACAGGGACGTCACTGAACTTTGTACTGCAATGGTTGACTGGCATTCGGCTACATTTCTGTGACCTTTCTCTAAGGTGCCTGTGGCATGAGAGTTGAGATTAAGACCAAGAAACAAGGTAGCAAAATACTATTGCTACACTGGCTAAAATTAGAACTCTGCACATTGAACGGATAAAATCTGTGAAAATCATTGTCTTAATGTAGGCTTAGTGAACAAAGAATTTGGATACAGATTAATGTTTTAAACCCTGAAGACATCACTTGGAAATACGCCCACATAATGGCGTCAGAAGTGAGTTTGCAACTAGCCATCACAACAACTGTGAACTAATCATCACTAGCAGAAAATAGGTGTAATGGTACACCCTGTTCGAACACTTGCAAGCACTTTGCTTAGCAGAGAATGAGCTGGAAGGCAAAGATGGCTGTCATTAGTTGATAAAATTTCAGTTTGAAGGTTGGTGGTTTAATAGGGCCAAGTATATTTTAACGTGGTCGTTATTGCGCTGATGTAGTGCTCCTATCTGACAGACACTATTTAATAATGACACTCACTGACTGATACTTGATTTAGTAAACCACTGTATTTGTGTAGTTCTAAAGAGAAACTTTCATCCTGATTGCACTTTGTTTCATTATGAACTCAAGATGCATTCTGTGACATAACCAAGGTGTATTTACACTTGGGGCCAGATTTACTAAATAGGGAAAATTAGTGTGAAAGTGCAAATCTCCCCCTAAAAAAACAACTGACGACGCGCAAATGAAAGAATATAGATGCAGCAGGATCATTTCTATAATGACCAACGCAATCTACCAAGAGCAGCAAAAATTAGCGTCTGGCTTAAGACATGCTTTGTTGGCCTTTAAATAATGCTGCAAATACCAGTAAATTGACTAGCGCAAACCTTAGAAGATCTCCTTGAATTATTCATTTAAATACTCTCCTCCCATACATTTTGTGTCTGAAAGGGAAACTCTTACAAATGCGTATGCAATAATAAGGTCAGTCACATAAATAACCCCTTTTCACTGCTTGCATTTTGTAAATACTGAAAGTAGTTTTTTACCGGCAAATATGATTGGCTACTGGCTATAGCTTTTGGAAAAGGCCAACTCTCTAAGACACATTTGAGACACATAGCAATCTGGTAACTAAAACCACCTCAGCTAAGTATGAATGTATCCGGTTGTCTCCCAGAAAGGACCATGTTAGAGTATGGGATTTTGCAAGCCTCAAACAATAGACAACATTTTTTATGGCCCACATTAGCATCATCTTGTAAAACATCTAAGTGTGTTTTCACACATGTAGTTCAGTTTGCTTGGTTTGTTTGGTCCGGACAGGACAAAAAAAATTTAGTCCTGGTCCGATTAGCATTTAGATTGTTATTATCACTGAACAAAAAGATATCTAACCTAAAGGCATAGTGATACGTTCTTCTATGATGAATTGCCTATTATGAGACGGAACATACTGAACATCCAAAACAATGCGGTGTGCTGGGATAAATGTGCTCGTTGTGCTACATCGTATCTACATATGATGGTATTTTGACCAGCTGAGAACTCGTGAAGAGCTTATAAAATGTGTAAAGTAGTCAAAACAGTGGCAGGAATCCCTCCGTCTCACACACACAAACGAAGATCTGCTGCGAGGAGATGCGTTTCTGATGCCTGTACTGAACTGAGATAGGCAACATCTAGACTGTGACGAGAAAAAAATTCAGCAGCTGCCCTTTTTAGGGTTGCATCTTCCTGTTTTTTGGTTCGTTTACATGTCTTTGTTCCGTGTTGCGTTCATATATCATTCGATTCGCACCAGAGTTTGTTTGGAAGCGGACCAAGACTCATCTTTTCAGTGGTCTTCTGCCGCTTGTTTGGTGTGCACCAGGGTTCAGATGGCAGCGTTCACTTATTCAAATGGACCGCACTAACAGAGCAATCGCACCTGGGTCCATTTTAATCGGACCAAACATGACAAGTGTGAACACACCCTAAGTGGCTTGCCCTGAGTAAACAGAATTCAATGTAAATACTAATACAATACAATCTAATAGCAAATAGATCAATTAAGATGCATAAATTGACCAAATATTCATACTTCTAGACATTATTCTTACCTTTGACAATCACTAGCACAGCACTATAGGTTTGTCCAGCCATGTTGGATGCATTGCAGGTGTACAGCCCATTATCGCTCTGTTTGCAGTAGAGCACCTTGAGGATGAAATTCTCAGCCTGGTCCTCATACATAACATGTCTGCGGCCCTCGCTGATGTTCGCCCCATCCTTTCTCCAGATGATCTGAGGTTTGGGATGGCCTGTGACGAAACAGCTAAGCTTTGCATGTTTACCCTCGGTCACAGTGCATGTTCGGGTAAACACACCTTTGGGCAACATACTGGTTAAGGCCGAGACCCTCTGCTCCTGATCATAGGCGAGTCCCAAGCTTCCAAGTTCCTCTGTGATCATGGAAGATGATGTTGTGTGGGAGGCTGAGGAACTTTCCATGGTGCGGTAGAAAGAGATATCCTTCTGCATCTCTTCTTTCCGCTTCTGCATGTGGGAGAGAAGGGATGTGCCCTTGTCTGCATTCAGGAGACGAGTATCTTGAAGGTCCACCACCAAAGTGGCAGCAGACTGAGCGCGGCCAATGGAGTTCTGCACACGGCAGGTGTAGGTACCACTGTCCAAGCTCCTGACGCTCTGGATCCTCAAGGAGCTGGATTCATTTTCTGAGGTTACCTTGATGCGGTTGGTCTCACCCAGGTAGCGGCCATCCTTTTCCCAGTCAAAGTTGGGTGCTGGATGGGCTGCCACACGACAATAGAAGGTAACATCACCTCCAAGACCCACACGGGTGGAGACGGGCTTCACTGTAAACACAGGAGCACGATCTACCACAGTTTCCGGCAATCCCACCTTCAGGGTCACAGCTGCATACGCCTCTCCGACATTGTTCTTGGCACGACACATGTACTGACCACTGTCTTCTAGAGTGAGATCGTAGATGGTAAGTCGGTAAACATCACCATCATCAACTGTTTTGAAGCGCCCCCCTGCAGAAAGACGCAATTTGTCTTTCTCCCAGGTTACTACAGGTACAGGGTTTCCCACAATAGTGCAACTGAGGGAGGCGTCTCGTCCCACAAAGAGCGAGAAGGCCTTGGGTCGAGTTAGGAAGCGTGGAGCCCCACCAAATAGATTCTGATCCATTGCTGCTTTCTGTAGAGATGAGTAGAGAGTAAATGTTGTGGTTAATGCATAGAGTAGAAACTTAAGAACGTGAGATTATAAAGTTTTACATATTTGCACCCTGTCACCATTACATCTTGCTGGAAAGCAGCTCCTGAAATTTGTATACTGTAAGTCAGTTTGAATAATCTGCTAATGACAAATAACCATGTCCTAAAATAGACATTTTGAGAAATGAGAGATGCCTACTTTTAGAGATGGTCTCAAAGCTCTCCAGTTTCCCAACCACCAATTAGTATTGAATGAATAGAGTCTAGTATATAAAACTCGTTAAGAGGGATTAAAACGAGTATGGCCTTTTTGTGAATCTAACTTTCTATGTATCTGTCAGGTGACACTACACAAGCATCCACATTATATACACCATAATAATGCCACAGTGTCAAGAACACTTTAAAGCATGCAAGTTCAGCAAAAGTCAGGAAAAAAGTATGTGACAGGACAATGGCAGGTCAAGCCATTGATATATTTGGTCAACTACTGTGAATTTAAAAGGGCTAAATGTTATTTTAGATGACTTCAAAACAAATGGACATGGATTAAAAGCCACAAACCTCAGGGAAAATTAACATTGTCCACTTTTGACTTAAGTTTACACAGAAAAACAAATGCAAAAGAACCTGAAAAGACAATACTCATATTGACCTACAGCTTTAAAAAGGTCAATAACTTACATCTACTACCTCCAACAGTACAGTGGGTAATCTCGTGAAATCTGACCACAGAAGGTTAAACTGATGAGGTGAAATCATAGTATTACACAATTAAACAAAGGGATGTTGGTCTTTGAAAAGCATGACATTTGCCATCTCTGACACCTCACTACCCTGAGCTGCCTGTCCCAAAAATAACCTCAGCTGTCGGGCTCTGTCTGCACTATGTCCATTTGTAGAAGAGATCCGACCTGCTGTGTGATAGGACATGTATGTATTTGTCAATGACATTTTTTCTGTACTATATATTTAGTTTCAAAGAGCGACAGACGTTTTCGCCTGAGTGGGTCTCTCAGAAAAATAAATAAATAAATCGTTTTCACAATTAAAACAATGTAATGTTTAAATTTAGACTTAATGCGACACAAATAACAAAGAAACATAATCAGTTCAAACTTGTTGAATGTGAGACTTCTCTCTAATAAAATACAACTAATCATTCAAAATGCGAAAAAGCTATTAAAAGTTGTTTCAACTTTCAGAATTTGATAACAAAACCAAACAATCGGCTTTTACCTTTTTCTCCTCACGTTAGATGATGTAACCCGGTGCAGATGTTCATAAATATCCGATTATGGCATGCGAAAATATCCGCGTGAAAACAGGTAAATTCCGTGAACTGTAGAGGAGGAGGACAGTGTGTTTTATCCCCCAGTGTCTTTGCTTTCTGTGTGACGCTCTTCTATCTGTCCAACCTCCTGTTCAAAATAGATCCGTCACTTACCGGAGCAAGTGACTGACTGAGGTGAAGTAACTGTTATTGTTGAACAGTCGCCTCACAGCAACCTGTATGGCTATTCGTTTTAGTAGTTTATCCGTTTCTCCAACTAAGTACCACGCAAATTTTAAGGTAATATAAAGCTTGTTTTATTTAGCCTTACTTCATCCAGTAACAACTGCATATTGTTACATTTGATGGGCTCAAGATATTAATAGCTATTGCAGTGGACACTTCTGACTAGTGCAATAGTGACAAGCAGTGTATATATATATATACATATATATATACACACACACATATATATATATATATATATATATATATATATATATATATATATATATATATATATATATATATATATATATATATATATATATATATATATACACACACATATATATATATATATATATATATATATATATATATATATATGTGTATATATATATATATATATATATATATACATATACATATATATATATATATATATATATATATATATATATATATATATAGATAGATAGATAGATAGATAGATAGATAGATAGATAGATAGATAGATAGATAGATAGATAGATAGATAGATAGATAGATAGATAGATAGATAGATAGATAGATAATATGGTAAATCTAGGTTGATTGGGACACTGGCAAAAAGTGGATCAAAAATACAGTAAAAACAGTAATGCTGTGGAATATTATTACAATTTAAATGAACTTGCTTCAGTTGTAATATATTGTAAAATGTAATTTATTCCTGTGATCAAAGCTGAATTTTCAGCATCATTACTCCAGTCACATGATCCTTCAGAAATCATTCTTAGATCCTTTCTTATTATTATCAGTGTTGAAAACAGTTTTAGCTGCTTATTTTATTATTATTATTCAAAAAACCTTAATACTTTTGACTGGTATATTTGAACATACAATTCGAAACAAATTTCCAAATTCACACACAATAAAAATTCGGATTAATCTGAACTACTTCATTGCACAATTTACTAACAATGAACACCCTCACAAACCCTTGTGACGGTTTAGTTATTCCTCTACTGGTTGTCTCATATTTTCCTGAAAGGATAGTGGGATAGTCCCGTTATCTGTTCCAGTGTGCCTGTTGATTGACAGCAGCAGATAGGCCATGCTCACATTTAAAACTCACTGAAACTCAAGCAGTGGGATCAGTCGAACTCTTTGGTGGTAGGGATCATTTTGAGCTCAGGCTCTCTGCTGCTTTCTGTTTCAAACGTGCCACTTTCACAGTCCTGCCTGGTAATTAATGTAACAGAAATGCTTAGAGGTTGTGATCTATAACTAATTTACATGTTCCCTGCATGGCAACAGATAAATTTAATCTTCCTGCTAGCCGCTTAATATACATACAGTTCACTGTAGCCAGAGGATGTACTGTATGTCATATACAGAATACTATAAATACATAACACAGAGCAGAAATTGTTTCTAAACATATAAAGTGTGAAAGTTTGCTAATTTTAACTCCGAGCCAAATATATAGTGTTTTAGCAACAAGATATAGTGGGGATGTGGGGTGGTACATTTTGCCACCATCGCCTGTACTTCCTCCAAACAATCCACACCTTTCCTGATAGATTTGCATTTGAGAAAATAATATTTATTTAAAAGTATTTACAGCCCAAATGAATTAGTGGAGTATGTAGGAACAGAGCTAGTTAATATTTTAATTCTGCATTTAAACTCATGCAATATTATTAATGGATTTAAATTGTTATTCAGCTGTGGCTGTAAAATGTTGGCCCTCTACTGGTCAGGCAGAGAAATTACACATTTATGTGCTCTAAACTAATTGAAATAAATGTAGCCAAACACTAGGAGTACACAGCTTCTCTCATTAAGAACACCATTGAGACATTTGTGTGGCCATTCATATTTTAATATCAGTCATGTTTATAAAATATTTAGTATTTATAAAATATTAATTTGAAATATATTCTAAGGCACGTTTTCTCAAATTGCTTTTGAAATACTCTTAAATGTTCTTCATTACAGAAATCCCCTTTTTTGCAAATCCATTTGGCAAGGAACAACCAATAATGGTTGAATGAAGCAGCATATACTTGCATAACAAAAAAAACATCAACAAACAGTAGCAAAATACAGCATTATTAGTGTATCAAAAACTTCAGTAAATCGCAGTATGCTCTCGTGTAAACATAAGATTTCTCCAGGGTCTCAGGGATGAATGCACCCATAACCACAAACCGGACCAATATCTTTATTTTGGATTAATTATTGTGGAAGTTTGAAGGTTCACGCCTCGTTGAGTTTGGTGAGCTCCCATTGGCCACCTCCACACAGTCGCAGCATGACATCATGATACTGTTTAAAGAACACAAATATAAAAAAAGAATCTATGCACAGGCCATATAAAAGTTCACAGTGATTTTAGTGGTGTTGTGTTAGTGAATGTGAAAAGGTCACATATCATCACCTTTTCCAGGGTGCTACGGTGACCCAGACTGATGAGGGTCATTCCCAGCTGCTTACAGGCCTTATAGAGCTGCCCCTCAGCCTCCTCCGTCAGAGCGCTTGTGGCCTCATCCAGTACTAAATCAAACTGCATGTTTAACTCATGACACAGGTTCATTTAAATTATTATAGCAATTACAAAAACTACAGGAAATTTGATGAGACTATGCAGGAACTGACCTGCATATTTGGGCTGCAAGTAAAACAGTCTAGCAAAGCAAAGCCTCTGCATTTCTCCTGGTGATAAAACATCATACCTGTAAAAAACAAACAAACAAGGGAATCCTGTTTTTATGTTCTTAAAGGGATAGTTAATCCATAAATGAACATTCTGTCATAATTTACTCACCCTCATGTCGTTCCAAACCCGTAAGACTTTCGCTCATCTTCGCAAACACAAACAAAGATCTTTGTGATGAAATCTGAGAGCTTTCTGTCCCTCCATTGACAGCTACGCAACTACCACTTCGACTCTTCAAAAAGTTCATAAATAAATTGTAAAACTAATCTTTATGAATTGATACAAACGTGCCGCGTAACACCAGAATGAACCTCATTTGTGTTATGAAGATGAACGAAAGTCTTATGGGTTTGGAACGATATCAGGGTGATTAAAGGCTGACCGGATTTTCATTTTTGGGTGAACTATCACTTTGAAACACCCACATTTTTCATATTCAGATATTAATACTAATTTCTCACCAGTTCCAGTTCACTTGTGTATCCAGTCCTCCGATTCTGGTCAGAAGATTCGACTGACATACAAAAAAAAAAAAAAAAAAATGCCGCTTACAAAAGTTTAAAAGACAGAAAATTATAAAGAGGAAGCTTGAGGAACTCAACACATTATCAGTGGCCGTATTTTAAAATCTATTATAGACATTACTGAAGTAGATCAGTCTTACCAAACCAACAAGTTCCAGGTATTTTAATATTCTTTCATCATCTATGGACCCTAGAAGAAGAATTTATATTGGTTAAAAGAGTGAAGTGTCATCATCATCTATATTTATAAAGTCAGACGTGTGTAGTTTAAATTGCTCACAAATGATCTTGATAAGTTTGCATTGGCTTTTTTTATATAACACATTTCATAAAGTACATTACATATGAGTTATATTAATCAATTATTTAAATAATGCATATCAATAAGTTGTTTAAATTAGGTTAATCTGTACCTGAGGATGGATATATATCCATTAATGGATAGATAACCTACAAGGCAAAGCCAGCAAATTAGTGTCACCATCAAAAAATGTATTACGTTTTTACTTACAAAACTATTATATGTAGAATTGTGCATAATTTTTCCCTTCCCTCACCTGTTCTCTGAGAGTGCCATCAGTAAGGTATGCTTTCTGCGGCAGGAAGAGCACACCCCTCGGTCCAAAACATGCGGTCATCTCCACAGAACCTGAGAAACAGGAGAGCAGGATGATTCAACAATGCAGATTTGTTCATCTTCATCTGATCATTTTATCTTGGGACATCTCTGTCGTGTACCACTGCATGGTTCCCACAGGCCGTTGAGGACCCTCAGTAGGGACGTCTTCCCTGTTCCCGTGTTTCCCACCACGAGTAGGTGCATTCCTTGACTGATCTGTAGGGTCAGATCCTTCACCAGCAGCTCCTCTGAGACGGGTGATTTATAGGAGAGACGATCCAGCACGAATGCTGTGTCTACTGGGACACTGTGAAGCTCCCGATCACTGGTAGAAAATTATTATAATTGTTCATAAGATCACAACAATAACTAGAAAGTAAGATCACTGGAACAAACTTTTATGTTGGCTTGACAAATTCTTTTTAAGTTTTTAAGTTTTATAAGCTTCCTAACATGTTTTTATCATGTCTTCACATTTGTCTAACATTACTTTACATTTTGGTAACATGTTTGTAACAGATTTTAATAAATTGCTAACATGTTTTCGAACATTGCTAGCATGAATTAGAATGTTGCTAACATGTTTTAACACATTGTTAACATGCTCTTAGCATGTTTTAGATCAATGATTACAAGGATTAACATTTCTAGCATGTTTTAACACATTGCATACATGAATTAGCTTGTTGCTAGCATGTTTTACCACACTGCCAACACAAATTAGCATGTTGTTAACATTAATTAGCATATTGTTATCATAGTAAACATGTTGTCAACGTAGCCATCATGTTGTATCACATTGCTAGCATTATTAAACACATTGCATGCATGAATTATGTTGCTAACATGTTTTAGCATATTACTAACATAATTTAACACACTGTTAACATGAATTTAACGTTAATTAACATTGTTGGTATCATGTTTTATCACATTGCTAACATGATTTACCACATTACTAGCATATTTTAACGCATTGTTAACGTGATTTAGCACAACTGCTAGCATGTTTTAATATGTCGCTAACATTACCTAACATGTTCCTAGCATGTTTTAACATGTTGCTAGCATGACTAGTGATGGACAGCCTTAAATCATTTGCAGTCTTACTGTACAAAAAGTCTGGATCCCCTAATTGGAAAAATATGAAACTTGTTGTAGTTTTGACCGCCCGCTTAACGAAAATCGTAAGTCGAATCAGTTCGAAAAGATATAGCATTTACTGTGCATCATTATTATCATTAAATAAAACCATAAAAACTGTAATAGTATATCACTAAAATAACACTGCTCATTTTGGACTACCAGAAACTCTTTTAGATCTGCATTCGATCTCGAGTTTGAGTCTTGAGATGATGTGAACCGATCTAAACGACTTTAAATTAGTTTCATTTACCCGTTCCAATGTCAACCATTCAATTACCTGTAAGATTCATCCTTTGACAGCAGATCATACCGCTCATAGTCACACTGTTTCTTGGCAATGTCTGCCATCGCTTCCCGCAATTCTCCAATTCTGGAACCAACATAAAAAACAGACCATTTTTTTAGCTAACCAAGACGCAATCATAACACTGATGCACAATAAAATATAAGCAGTCTTAGTGCATCTTACCTGTGCGTGTATCCAGCGACATCAGACACAGTGGTTGAGAGATCTATGAGTTGGGTGAAGCAGTTTATCAGATAGATACAGACGAAAGCATTCTGAAAGAGACACGTGACGTGATTAACATATTGTGGACAGCCAAGTTTCACTTGTTTTTGTCTTACTGTTCAGCCACATTAAAGGGGGACCTATTGTGCCCCTTTTTAAAAAAATGTCATATAAGTCTCAGGTGTCTCCAGAATGTGTCTGTGAAGATTCAGCTCAAAATACCAAAAGATCATTTATTATGCCATATTGTAAATGCCCATTTTTGAGTGGAAGGAAAAACATGCTGTTCTGCTGCTCCCAGCTCCATTTTCCATTTTCGTTTTTAGTTTTTGGCAATAATCTCTATTGCAGTCACGCTCACGTGACATTGCATTTCTTCATCATCATGAAAGTTTATTATCTGCATGCATTTTAGAGCCATATCAGTCTAAACTTCTGATGTGTGATTTTCTGAGTGCACACACCCAAAGCACGCACACAGAAAGCTTTTACCATTATAGGGTGGTTGTGTACACTCACTACCGACACACATTTATGTTCAAACACCATGTAAAAGTGAATTTTGCATAATATGTCCCCTTTAAATACAGTTTGAAGGAAGTCACCTTGCTGACAAGAGCACTCAGTTCTCCAGGTGTCAGGCCGTCATACTGTCCAGCAAAGATGGGGATCGCGATGACTATATAGCTGAGGATACTGCCCAGATAGTCAAAGGTGTTTACCCCAACTTTAAAGAAGCAAAACAATAAGCATTTGTAAAGAACAGAACAAAGATTGTATTATTTTAAACTAGGTTGATAAGGGGTTTAATGCCTGCAAAATGACACTTTTTGGCGGTTCAGATTTAAATGCATGAAATGAGATTTCTCTTCTGCCGCTGTATATTTTTTTTAGGAACAAAAGTGAGGAATATTGCACATTTTATGTATACTGTACAATGTTCTGAATGCTCTCTTACTGTAAAGCCAGAGCTCTTTGTTCATCAGGCTTCTCTGAGTGGATAAGAGCATCTGCAGCCTTCGGTCGGTCCGCATGTGTTCCACCTTCCCAGCCCTGATCAAACACACAACAAATGCTCTCCTGCTCTGTGATTTGATTATACGTATAGTGATCAATGCAGGCAGAAATACTAACCTGAAGGCGGCGGCAGATTCTGCGTTCACTCTAATTTGCATGTGTTTAAACCTGGAAAGACATTAGACAAGCAAAACAGCACTGCTGAAACACTGCTGTATTAATTCAAAGCATAAGATCAGATAGCAATGGCAACTATTGTTATGCTTCAGCATCTCTGATTTATATTTCTCTTGTTTTGTATAGATCTACCTAAAATCTCCCTCCAGCTTTTCTTGCTCCACCAGCAAGGACACGATGGGTCCTATCAAGATCTTGTTGACGATGGTTCCAACGACAAAGTAGCCGAAGATGCTGACAAATCCAATCCAGCCCGCACTACAGCACCAAAAGGTAAGAAAAAGTTATCCTATCGAATCTTTCAAAGCAAAACTAGGGGATGAAATAAGATACAAGAGTATTTAGTAAAGCTTTTATGCATAATGCATTATACTGATAATATTATTGATAATATAGGTATTTATAATATACAATCTTTTTTATAAATAATTGTAACCAAAGTTAAAATGCATACATCCAAAATTGGTTGTTTGTCATGTTTTAAAGGGATGATTCACCAAAAATGAAAATTAGCCCATGATTTACGCACCCTCACCCTCATTTACTCACCCTTTTTGGGTGAACTATGCCTTTAACTGCCACTGAAGATGATTTCAGAAAATCACATTATATATTATATACAACACAAACACACAACTGCAGCAGCATCTCTCTGACCTGTTGAAGCACTGATAGGTGTAGTAGGCCAAAGTGAACGGTGAGATGAGAAGTCGACTCGCCATAGTGCTCATCTGCTTACATAACCTCTCCACGTCCTGACTGATGCGCTGGTCTCTTTACGTGACACAAACACAAAATAAACCGGTAACAGAGTACATTTAATTAAGTCTTCTTAAGTAATGAAGTGTAACCAACACATAAAGAAATGTTGTGTGAATACATTACGGGTTGTCGATGTCTTTGCACAGTACGTTCAGGATGTAGTAAACATGTCCCTTGAAATATGTGCTATGGATTTCTTCAGTTAAAGACTTTCTCCAGCTGACATACAGCAGACTGGAGATGTACTGGTCTAGACTCTTCAGCTGAGGAACAGATATATTATTGATTAGTGATTTATTATGAATCCTTGATTGGATTCAGTACAACCTCTATAGCCCATAAATTATGCTACTGGTCAATTTAACCGATTTGAGTTGGGTTAATTACCAGTATTTTTTTCCCGACATATTGTGACTTTCTCATTTAGGGCCAAGAACATGAAAGCAAAGTTTCAAAGTTTTGATGTGTTGTGGAATTTCTGTTATGATTATGATGTTTGAGAGTAAGACCAGCATATTCCATTGTTGAAGGAAGCTGCATAAACCCGAAATAAAAACATTTAGTCCGTTTCTAAACTACCCTCTGAGGTAGCACTCAATGATAATTTTAATCGTGATATCTTTTAACGTCAATAACGATGATAATATCTGGACATTTTTACTCTATGAATTAATCAAACTGTCTATCACACAGCACGAATAAACACGACGACAGCCAGTCAGTGCATGTAGCTAATAAATTATTTCTGCGTGTGAATGATTAGTACGGATTCTGATACACAAACTTGCACACATGCCGCTCACTGTTTTACCGTGTCTGCCGTCTCAAAATATGAGGACATGAATAAAAAATACACTCTGAAAGTGAAACTAAAACTAGATGACAAACCGTCAAAATAATGAAATATATCACTACTTTATATAGTACTTTTTGCATCCTTGTCTTAGATTTATACAGTTCTGTGCAGCATATTATTTGACAAAACAATTAAAATGCAACGTTTCATGCATTTTTTAAATTACATTTTCAAAGATTGATTAAATTGTTAAAGTTTATATAAATTTGTATTAAGTCATAAAACACAAAATCCCCCAAAAATAAAATGGAAAACACAGAATCTAGGGGGATAGAGGGGCAGCTATTTACACTCAGTTTAAATAGTAATAGATTATACACTAAGTGCAAGTACTAGCAATAGACTATTTACACAGTGAAAATAGTAGCATTTTCTTAGCGATATGCGACATACACTAAGAGAAAATAGCAATAGCAGCTTTTTCTTTGCAATAAGAGTAAATAGTAGTTAGATGCTATTAATACTTATAAATTGAGGCAGATACTGTTTGCACCTCAGTGTTGTTGTACATTAAAAGATATGTAATAATAACAGAGTGTAAATTATTATATTTATTAAAATTATTAAATGGATGCTGTCTTATTAGGATAATATTTGATCATATTTATTGGAACACTAGTGTGCAAAAAAAAATTCCTACGAAATGCCAAGCTTATTAGGCTTTATCAGCATTAAAAGTTAAATATCATTGCTGCTTTTTGCTGTGCAAATTTTGTTTGGAAAGATGAAAATAGTACATTTTTATCTACAGGTGACTACATAACAGATTTCTGCTCACTCAAAATTAGATACAGATAACTGTAAGCAGATAAGCGCTGTAAGATTACATTTTTTTGAATGCATTAGAGAGAATGATTGCATGTGTGAATAAGTGCTACCTTTAAAATGTGCTTTATCCAAACATATTCAGTATTATGGGCTGTTGGCATGAATTGTACTCGTGATGGAGCGGTAGTGGAGCGCTCTTGGAGCGAGTGAAAACCACTACACTCCGACTTCTAAAAAATCCGCTCCTCACTCCATTCAAAATCACGCCGCTCCACTCCTCGCTCCGCTCCCACTCCACTCCGCTCACATTGCAACTGTTAACAATTCAGTGTTTTTTGTCATTTTGTCTGGCCCAACCAGACGTCAGTGGGCGGAGTTAGTGTAAATAGCCAACAAGGCGGGCTATTTGCACATCATCGCTCCGAAAATGGCATGGATTTTATGGGGGCCGAAATCAAAAGGTGGCGTTTAATTGTGTTTACATGTTTACATTCATTCTCAAGGTCTAACAAATATTTGGAAAGCATTTCCTTCCCCATTAATGGCAAATGAATATCGTGATAAATATCGATATCATATACATTTGGCAGGCGCTTTTATCCGAATAAACTTTTTATCAGTTCAACCAAGTTCAGTTTGTTGGGAATCGACACCATGCTCTTTGCATTGCTAGTGCCATACTCCAATACAAAAACCATACACAGATTTTTACCATAATGTTAGGGATAGAGTAGCAAGGGTTACCAACAAATACAGTAAATAGTTAGCAGATGCAGTTACCTGAAGCGACTTACAGAAAACTATATACGGTACATACAAGACCAAACTCACGGTTGAATTAATCAGGATGAGCAGAACTGCAAACAACACCAGATCTTTGAACTTCCCATAGCTCTTGTCAGACAGAACCTCGTAGAACTGACTCGGAATAAGACCCACTTGGTAAATCACAAGCTGGACTAAAAAAAAAGAAAAATACATTGATCAAACAGAGAGAGAAGACAAAACAAGCCATCATAACCTATTCCAGACGTTAAAAGTGTATTACCTGAAAGTGTGACTCCAAGAAGCGTCATGAACATCCGGACAGTCTGGTTGGACCAGGATGGGAAAAGGATCTTCAGAATACAGCAGAACCTTTGCAGAAACCTCCAGTCCAGCTTTGGTCTTGGGGGAAAACTCAACTAGTTACATGTATGGCTCAAAATGTCATCAAGACTGGCTCGGACTGGCTTGGACACAAAAACAGCTGCACTTCTTCTATTCTATGAGGTAGATCATCTCGTATGATAGAAGATGCACGGAGATGTCAGTTCTTACCTTTTCACACTGCTGTTGTTCTTCATGGGTGGCATGGTGAAGGTTTGGTGACGCTATTATGAGACCTTCTGACTGTCAAATCTTCCCTTTTTGCTTATTTTAAGCTCTTAGATGAGTTTATTGGATGCGTTTTGGGTGCAAAGTCTAAAACAGCATATGACAGCGTGTTAAACATGATTAGTTAAATCTGACAAACACTAGTTATGAACACGTGACTTTTACTTTTACAATATTTTTATATATTTAAAATCATACGCGAGCAATGATAATGTTGCTGTTGCGCCGTATTAATGAGCAAATCAATTAATGAGATGTTACTTTATTTTAATCGTTATCACATGCAGCGTCACATGTACACAAACATTTCTTCGTGTATGTCTAGTATGATCTGGTGCTCCGCTGCCATCTGCTGTACAGGAGAGATTATGACAGGACTGCATAAATAAAGCCATTGAAAGGGATAGATAGTTCACCCAAAAATAAAAATTCGGTCATCATTTACTCACCCTCAAGTTGTTCCAAACCTGTATGAATTTCTTTCTCCTGCTGAACACAAAAGACAATATTTTGAAGAATGTAGGTAACCAAACAGTTGAACAATTTTTTTCCATACTATGGAAATCATCAACTGTTTTGTTACCCATATTCTTCAAAATATCTTCTTTAGTGTTTAGAAGAAAAAGAAATTCATACAGGTTTTTGAACAAGGTATGACAGAATTGTGGGAACTGTCCCTGTAATGTACTCATAAATCCCATACCCCCTTTTTTTAATGCAAACAGAGCTAAATATTTTTTTTATAGCACGGTGTTAATTATGGTTCATGTTAATTTGTAAATACAGGCTATATTCATTGTTAGGTTGTCTTAGTCTACATTAATTTATACAACTTTTAATATAAAAAATGTATTAATATATGTAGAAATATGTAGAAACTTTAACCAAGATTTGCAGGATTTGTTAAAATATTGTTGATTGGCCATATATGTTGAAATTACAACCTTACATTAGCAAGTGTTACCATCCCATTTGATAAAATAAACAATGGGGTCCAAAAGTCTGAAATCACTGTTAAAAATGCCTCCAATTCAATGCTTTAAAAAAAGCATTATATTATCAGCCTAGCAACTAATTTTTTCCAATACTTGCTATAACATACAACATACATATTTATACATGCTTAACCTTAATGCATTGACAATACTATTCATCAATTGTCATGCCAATAAAGTTAAAGTAAATTGAAAATTAAATTATTATTTAAAAAAAGAAGAAATACAATGAATAAAAGCCAACTACATACTGAAGGGCAAAACAATGATTTGATATTTTTGTATGCTAGCTTTTACCAATGTGACATCTTGCCCTGTTCTCGCCTACACCTCATTTCCAGGATGTTGCATGCTGGCTGCAAAAGGCAAACATTGACATTTTCTGATTTAAAAAAGTATTTCAATCCTTGAAATGTGCTGATTGAAACAGACCTTCAGTTTGTCAGTCATGTACTCATGTAGTCAAGTCCACATTATATTGTATGTCTACTGAAAGTAACACGTTTTACCTGTACTTGGGCCTTAAAATGAGTTCAAACATTTTATCAAACTTGTTTGATATTGTATTAAAACATAGTTTTTCTAATCAGTAAACCAAACATATTATTGCACATTGCACTGAAACGGAGACATGCATCAATTATTGTAATACTGCAAACACACATATACAGTAGATAAAGGCACTGTGTTGTTGAAGGGGGAGCTCAGACAGATTATTGATCCAGAAATTCAGTTTTTATTTTCATAGACTAAATGTAAAGAACATAACAGGATTTGAGAATAAATCCTATGAGCACAAAAATGTTCCACTGCAAGCGATTATTTACAACAATGAAAAACGCTCCCTTTTCTCATCAAAAGGGCCGACAAACACCAGTGCAACAAATTCAGATTTCATATCACGTCTCAGCGAAACCAATCAGGCCAATAATTTATATGATTTAAAATGTCTGATTTTATAATGGGCAATTTTAGGAAATAAAGCAGCCTGATGCTTAAAATAGGCACTGTGAGATATAAACAGATATTAACATAAACAAATATGTATACCCACAGTATAACACAATAAGCTTTCCACTTCACGCCATGCATATATACCACATGGCTAAATAAATAATATACTGATTGTTCAAACAATAAATCATAACTTTTACTGAAATGTTTTTTTAATTGACATTTATTCCCCTCTCATCTGTACAAATAACAATGTGCCACTTAAGTATGGCGGCAATATCAATAACAAGTAGATGTGGTGTGATATATATTAAATAGCTGATATCTACTCTACAGTGTACACAGAATCATGAGTTTTGCTTGTAAAAACATGAGTATTCCTTTGTCAACCCACTTCAGCATTGACTTTGATCAGCGATTTCCACAAAATACAAAGTACGTATGGAAGCTATAGCGATTTGGTTCGAAAGAAAGTATGCGTGCTACTGTATGTCAAGTTAAGCAAAAACATTTACGATAAAAAAAGGATTGAATGTGAGCAGTTGAATGTCAACACACGTGAGCATCAAATACGCAAAGTCGATGATTATATCAGTTTAAAACCTTTAAGTATGAAAGAAACAAAGTGCTCTTGTCAGACCAGTAAAAAAATAATAATCTGTACACCTCATCACCTCCTGTTCAAAAGCTGGGGTCTTTCCGTACGGAGAGTCTCCTCGTTTGTTTGATTCGTTTAGCGATTGACTTTCCATCCCAAAAGGTTTTGCCTCTTCACGGCCGCATTTTTTGCCATTCTATATAGTTATTTGTTAAATGGTAAACAGGCCGGCAGTATGACTGTGGCACAGGCCGGCCCGGCTAAAGGTTCAGCCACCTCTCCTTCCATTTCTGTCCATGTGCCTTTCTCTGGGCTGTAACAAATGGTGGATGACTTGTATGCCCCCTGCAAGAGATGTTCAACTAGTTATTCTCACAATATTTCACACTTCAAAATGCTTCTTTATGCTTTTAACGTATGTACAGTCATCTATTTTATCAATCAAAAAACGGTCAGCGGACCATGGCGCACGGTCCAAAAGGGTTGTCCCTAGTCTCTTAATGAGTCATGGCTGTGTTTTGGGCGTAACGTGCAATAAACCAATCTCTGTCTCATCTCCCATTCCCTTACGCTTGCAACATGGAGGATTCGCTATTTACATGGAGGAATTTGCGAGCGGAAAGACTGAACGCTTCTCCAGAGAGGAATCCTTTTATTTTTAATATTTTAAAATGTGTGTTCTTCTGTGCGACCCTGTGTGTGTAATAAGTAGAGTGTACGCACGTTGTGCACCTGCCAATAGGCACATAATACTAACCCGTCCTTTAAATAACACAAAAAATAATTACTTTAGAGCAGGTTTTTGTTGGTCAATGGCGCAGTCGTTTTCAGTTCCTCAAAATAGCAACACACCAACGATGCGCCTGAACACACCTGGTTTTCAGACCAGCACGCCCATGGGCAAACAGATGGGCACGAATGCATGTCTATTTAAACAACGTGGCGCTGGACATGAAAATAATAACACTTAAATAATAACTAGCAAAAAACACTTTGCCTGGCGTCGCATTGCGGCGGGTGTATAATAGGGCCCTGTGGTGAGGTAGACGAGTGAGAGACGTAGGAGGAGCGAGTGAAACCGGTGCCTGATTGAGAATAAGCATCACCTGCGAGGCACACTGGTCTCGAGTCCTTCACTGGTGTCGCTCGTCCTTATATCACTGGTGTCGCATTCCTCATGAGAGGACTCAAGACAGGTGATGCTCATTCTCGCTTGCTCCTCCCACGTCTCTTGCTCGTCCACAGGCCCAAATGCCTTGTTTACACCTGCTATTAAGATGGGTTTTGGTTGATCGGATCACAAGTGGATGACGCTAAATACAGGTGTAAACAGGGTCTAAAGCATTCGGCAAGGTTTTTCGGCTGTCAGAGCAGAAATGAATGCTGCTGCTCTCCGTATGTTTTCCTGGCATCTCCAGTCGTGTTCATATTTAAATTGCGTGAGCATATTTTGTCCATTCAATTGAAATATCTGAAAAAGCCCATATATTTACCCACCAACAGACCCTCCCCTTGAAGAAATCAGGACAGAAGTGGTTGAAAGTGGACAAAAGAGTAAACGGGAATGTGTCTCCTTCATCTACTTGTGATGACATTTTTAATTTAATGCAAAATAATTTAAAAGTAATGAAATAAATGAATGAATAAATAACAATGCTAATAATTTAATTAATTAAAATATGAATTAAAAAATGATATATAGAATTAATTGAATTATTAACATAGTGCATATATTTTAAGTGAGATGTGTTTACCATGCTCCAACTGTAGCCCCCAACCAAGTAAATACTGTCATCAAGAACAGCACATCCAGGCCCGCTGCGTCCCTCTAAGATGGGCGTTTGCAGGATATTCCACTGATCTGCTTTAGGGTCATAGCATTCCACCAGCATCACATCCAGATGAGAGAATCCTACACACAGAGGAAAACAGTCAGGGAAAACCCCCAGGCGTATATGCCAAGCTCTTACTTTGCAGAGGCATAAGTGTTGCAAGCTTGAAATATAATCATTGAATGAAACTATATTGATCACTGTTGTGTACACAGTCAGTGCAGCCCCCGCTGCTGAGATTTGGGTTACGGCTTTATAAATTACCCTTTAAGTGGTTGCCCCCAATAGCGTAGAGGCGGTCGCTCATGCCTGCGAGAGCATGGATGGCCCGCTTAGTGTTCATGTCCTGTTTTCGAGCCCACACGTCCATCACGGGGTCGTAGCAATACAACCAAGAGACGTATTCACCATTGTGAACCCCACCTGAAGCATAACACACACAATTTAAGTTTCAACATGAGGACGAGTATTGTCAGTTTAGAGATTAAAGATGGTAAAAAAACATGGAATCAAAATTGATCGTATTAACTTGCTAAATGCACATGCCTGGTCTTTTTTTGATCAATGATCAAATGATATCAATGATATCTAACGTATAATAATTACTAAAATATGTGATATAAAAAGGCAATAAAAAGATTATATTTTAGAGGATAATGTATGTATTATATTTTTTAGAGAATAATATTATTTGATACATTTTTATGGACAAATACTAGAATATATGTTTTATTATTAACCTTAAGCATGAAAACCAAAGTTTCAATGATTAAAAGTGTGTGCATCGACTTTTTGTGACAAATGTCACAACTCCTGTTATGATTTGATTTTTTGAGGTGCAGTCTTGTCATAAATTAATCTATTACGGTTCCTACATAATTTGTAACAAAAAACAGTGGTAAAATATCTATTTAGGAGTCTTAGACCTTTCCAACGATATATAGTTTGTCATGATTAGATTAGGATTTCATTGTAATATAGTGAAGTAAACTTAGGCGTCCCGCTGATGGGACTGTGACAGTCCCTATATTAAAAATGAAGGTAGTAATAAAGATAATAAAGACTATTTTTAAATGCGTTTTGTCCATAGAAAACTGTTATTCAATGCTATAATTTGATGCGACCGGTGGAAGTTTTCTGTGCACAGTGGGCAGACACGACCAATCAATAATGACATTTGTTGTCGATGATTTTCATTATCAGTTATTATCGATTAGTTGTTGCAGCGCTAGCCAATACCTAAACTTAACAACCCCTTACTAACTATTATTAAGCAGTGACAATTGGACCCTAAACTAAAGTGTGTCCAAAGACAATGAATTCCCAATGGATAAATTTGAGTCCTGTCCAACATTTTTTGTTTTACTTTGGAATGACATTTTAAGTTAAATTTATAATGTATTTAAAATAGTGAAAAAGTAGCTGTTCTAGTGTTCAAAATACATCTAAGAAATAACATTGAACTGTGCTGTTAATAGCACAGCAAGTCACTTGTAGACTTCATCGCTGTAACGGCACCTGTTAGTAACGTCTCAGAAACTTTGATTAATTCACTGTTTGGATGAGGTGTATCTTCAGACCTGAGATGTATATTTTCCCATTGTGCACGGCGCCTGCGTGTGCAGCCAGCGGCTGAGGAAGAGACGAAACGTAATTCCATTCGTTTGTCTCAAGGTTATAGGCTTCAACGCTAGACAGATAACCTGTCTCGTTCCTTCCCCCAACAACATACAAGTGCTTATCCAGGCAGCAAGCGAAGAAACTCGCTCTCCTGAAACAAAGACAAGATGAAAAGATCGTCTCTTAAAATCAGTCAACGTAGAGACTGTTTACAGCAAATATCCCTGTCGCAACCAAGAGTGAAAAATTCATCACAAAGGCTTAAGAAATAATTATAGCCATGTTAGGAAGAGCTCTTATTATTTTATGAATAATAAGTCATTTTCAGAAGGCATCATACCTCTCCTGCATGGGCGGTAGTTGGATCCAGCTATTGAATCTCGGATCATAGCGACTTACAAAGTTAGTGCTGTGTTTGCCTGCGAAGATGAAACACATATTAGTTTTATTCCACAGTAACATCATAAACAATGTTTGAAATAAAAAGCAAGGTGATTTCATTGATTTTATTCAGCTTCTCATAGACATGTATTCATGTTTTACCATTAGGGTTCCACTGGTCTTCTCCACCCAATAAAAGCAGGAAGTTCTCCACCTCAACTACGCAGTGATGGGCGCTGTTATACGGCATTACTACAACACAGAGACAAAACTGATGAGTCTAGTGCAATAAGAACATGATGCATCTGAATAGTGAAAGGTCGATATATTAGCCAAGCCCATGATATTTGACCACTTTGAGATTGTCAGCATCCTCGAATCAATAATTACAGTAAATATTATGTGAACTGTTGTTCATTTAAAGTTTACACATCATTTGGTATTGTATTAAATATGTAAAGGATCGTGTAAAGTCAACCATCGCAGCAATCCCACTAATCCCACAAAGAAATAACACTCAAGAAACATTAAATCATCAAAGTAATATTATTCAATTTCGTCAGGATTTAAAAAGTTTAACCATTCACTGCTAATGCCCAAATTATTTTATTAATAACCACAAATGAACATCTGGTCATAAACTAAATGTGCAACTCTATTACCCATTGTGGCATTTTCTATTTATATATAGAAAGGTTATGATTTCTGAAGGGTCATGTGACACTGAAGACTGGAGTTATGATGCTGAAAATTCAGCTTTGCATCACAGAAATAAATTATATTTTAAAGTATATTTTTGATATATTTATGGTAGGAAATTTACAAAATATCTTCATGGAACATGATCTTAATGATTTTTGGCGAAAAGAAAAATCGACATTTTGACCCATACAATCACCACAAATATACCCGTGCGACTTATGACTGGTTTTGTATATATACACACACACACACACACACACACACACACACACACACACACACACACACACACACACACACACACACACACACACACACACACACACACACACACACACACACACACACACATACAAACATACACATGTATATATGTACCGGTCAAAAATTTGGAAACATTACTATTTTGATGTTTTTGAAAGAAGTCTCTTCTGCTCACCAAGGCTGCATTTATTTGTTAAAACATACAGAAAAACACTAATATTGTGAAATATTATTACAATTTAAAATAATGGTTTTATAAGTTAATATACTTTAAAATATAATGTATTTATGTGATGCAAAGCTGAATTTTCAGCATCATTACTCTAGTCTTCAGAGTCACATGATCCTTCAGAAATCATAACCTTTATCTGTAAGAATTTTTTTATATGTGTGTGTGTATATAAATATACATATTATACATTTGATCTATACTTTTTTCTAGGAATCACTCAAATGAAAGATACAAAAATTGCAATATACAAAATAAACAACAAAAACTAAAAGGAACACATGCATACAATATTTAGTTTGAGCTCCTGAGGTTCACAAAACAAATTAAGCCTTATTTGATGGCACTTTTCTCATTATTCTGAATAAAATGTCACAACCAATCAAATGGTACTTCCTCATATTAACAGGTTTGTGGTAGATATCCGATGTACAGGCTGCTTTCCAGCACTATTCCTTCCTGTCTCCGTCTTCTCAAATTCTCCAGCTCCTGCAAAAGTGACCCCCAGTTGAAATAGAGAGAAATGGTCGTAGGGTGACAGTCATAATGAACATGATCATGTTCACTCCATAAATCTCCGTCCGGTGCCCGTGCAGCGTAAATCAGTCGTACGCTAAGAGCCACCTGTCTGCCTCGATCATTCATTTCCACTGTCACATCTCCGCTGCCTGATGGATCACAGTTGCTGTAAAATTAGACAGCCTTGAATCGTGCTTTTTTCCATTTGGCCTCTTCTACCGCAATCTAACTGGAGTCTGACGCACAGAGGCCTTTCTGTTGAGAACGGATTCGGAATCTCACACGAAACCTGACTGACAGAGATCTGAGTGTCAGTGAGAGAATGATTTGTCTTCTCAGGTGTCTGGAGCCATGCAGGGCTTTTGTGGCCTGCTGACATTTACTACACGGCCCAACAGGCTCCGCTTCGGAAGGTGATTTGTTGCGAGATGATTTAAATGATCAAGAGGTCACAGTCTAGGCTTTGTTATTGATCTTACAGCCTGATCTACACAGGTGCAGATGCATCATATTGCTAAACTGACTGATAAGAAGCCTGCACAGTGAAGACATATGATATTGACTTTTAAAGGAACAAATCTCCTGAAATTCAGCTCATAAGTTCTTTGTTTTTCAGTCTTTTAGCACAGAAAAAAAAAACATTCTGGGGTTAAAACTGAAATATCTAAGGTAAAGTTTATGACAGTGTATTGAGTAAATCTCGCAAAGCTTGTCAGGAGCATTTCTGTATCACTCCAAAATTAAATATTTTTAGGACAATGAAGACTATTTTACATTGACATTCTTATCATGAAAATTAAGTAGAATTCTCATTAATAATAATAAATTCAAAAAAAGATTAACCAGCAAATATATTTTTTTTATTACAGTAACTATTACAGTTATAAATTCCTGATTTATTAGAGAATCATTATCGAGAAGAATAAAAAATAAAGAGAAGTAAAATAGAAAAGTGCTTAATTTTCATGAACATGTATCGATTTAAATATAAGAAAATAAAAAAATCAAATAAATCATTAAATAAATAAAAAAATATACATGTCAATTAAGGTAAATTGTGAATTCATTTTGTGAATTCATTGTAGTATCGATGTAAGTATTTATTAATAATGTGTATTGAAATTATGTTAATTTATGCTGATTTAAATAAAAATAAAACTGCAAAAAGAAACAACTATTACAGTAAAATAAATTCAATGAGAATCATCATCGAGAAGAATAAAAGAAATAAAAAAAGAAAAGTAAAATAGGAAAGTGCTTAATTGTCATGAAAACTTAATGTAAATATAAGAAAATAAATACAAATCTATAAATAAAAAATAAGAACTATAAATATATATATGTAAACAAGGGTAATTGTATTATCAATGTAAGTATTTATTAATAATGTGTATTGAACTGCTTTTAATTTATGCCGACTTATATATAAAACTGCAAAAAAAGAAACAATTATTACAGTAATACAAATATAAGATTACAGATATAATATTGATTACTATAATAAAAAAAGACATGTAAAATGGAAAAGTGCTTAAATGAAAATAACTTATGAAAATAAGTTCTTAATGGTCCTGAAATAGTTATTTCTCAATGCAAAAAGTCATTTCTTAATTACTTCATGTTTATAAGTTTAAAGTAAAACATGTTGTCACTGATCTAAATGAATCACACGATGGCATCAAATGCACAATATGGAATAATCAACACATTTCAGTTTATGACAAATAACTGTTCTGCATCCTCTGATTGTGACCCTAGCACACTGAGTGCACTAGGTGGCAGTCTCAGCACAGAGCAGAGAGCCAGGGAAGCAGAGAGGTGCAGCCAGTCATGAGAACCATCCTAAATAGTGCTGATGAAGGTTTTAATCAGTCGCTGTTCCCCCCCTTTTGGGTTTCGGCTCATTGCAAAGTTATGATTGAATGTTAATAACCTGCACACCCCAAACGACATCAAGGGGCTGCTGGTGTGTTCACAGGATGATTTTGCAGTTTGGTCGCTCCGCCTGGCCATGGGCCATTTAAGACTCGACGTCTGAGGCAGAAATAAAGGACATTACACTATGACCTTATGAGTGTAAGTTATATAGATCCAGATGTAATTCATTAATGAATGTTATGCATGCTGCCAAACGCTTACAAGCAGGTTTCGGAGCGAAAGGTGTCTTTGTAGGTCTCACACCTCAGCGATGCAGTGATTGGATGACTGAACGCAATCTCAGTCATAAAACAAAATGACTGCACGTCCGTTTATGTCCTTGTTTTGCCTCTGCAAGGAACAGACACTATAGAATCGTTTTAATTAAATCATAATACATTGTGTCTTGGCTCATTGCTAAATTGCAAAAACGAACTTATATTGAGCTATATAGACATATTATAATCCATTTATATGGTTTAGAAAGTGCTATAAAAGAGTTTCTACTTGCCAGGTTTCTCTCCAAACACATGACCTGCTATGATTTAGAAGAATAAACTTCTACAAACATGCATTGTTTTCCCACAAGCCACCTGGAGCTTGCCATATACACATACATGTCACATGTACAGACAGCAACTGACTGACTCTGAACTAGTTCAAAGATTATTTGTGCAATAATACACAGTTTTAACTATCTGATTTGCAGTGAGCACTAGGGCTAACAGCTAGCCACAAGCAATAATTGCTGTATTAAAGACTTTACTTTTGACTCTGATACATTATATCAACTAACAATTTGTTTAGAGGAAAATATGCAAATGCACAGGAAAGAAAAATCACCAAGAAGATCTCTTCATTGCCTCAATTGTTTCTCGTAGACAGCAATGAAATTACATTTAGAGCAAGTGAGAGCTGTCTCCAGCTTATCAGATGTTTCACCTGAGATAAAGACCCTCCTCTAGATTCAAACTGTATCTGCAATCAAAAGTCAGAGATCTCAAAGTGAACTCATAGTATCTTAAAGGGATACTCCACCCAAAAATACAATTCTGTCATTATTTACTCATTCTCCCACATGATCTTTCAAACCTGTACGCATTTCTTTCTTCTGTAGAATGAACAAGAAGATATTTTTAAGAACGTTGGGAACCAAACAATATTGAATCTTCATACGAATAAAAACAACAACACTTTTCTCAAAAAATCTTTGCTGACAGACATGCAGTTTTGGAATGACATTAGGGGTGAAACGGATCGTAGTTGATCCGTGATCTGTACGGACCAGGACCCATGTGATTCGCGGATTAATTGCAAGTTAAACCACAATAGTGTCAAAGTTTATCATTTGCACATGTTTTTTCTTGACAATTTACACATTCAAGCGATTTTAAACCATTCAAAGAGAACTCGAACAGCGAATTGATTCCTCTTTAGCGTCTACTTGCACTTGGACACACACACACACACACACACACACACACACACACACACACACACACACACACACAAAATGATGTCAAAATACCCGTCTCGGCATGTATCCTCATAAACACAGTCGGTTATTTCTTAAAATGGTAAATGGACTGCATTTATATAGCGACCCATGGCCATCCAAAGCGCTTTACATATTGCCTCACATTTACCCATTCACTCTCTCATTCACACACACCGACGGCGGTGTCAGCCATGCAAGGCGCCATCCAGCTCGTCGGAAGCAGCTGGGGTTAGGCGTCTTGCTCATGGACACCTCGACACTTGGTCAGGTGGAGCCGGGGATCGAACCACCAACCTTCCAGTTTGTAGACAACCTACATGAACCACTGAGCCACTGCCGCCCTTAAGTGAATCTAAAGTGACTGGATGTGTATCATTATATTGGATCGGTGCCTTCGATCTTAAAGTGACAGCAGACGATAAAAATCTGCTGCTCTGTGTCATTTATGTTAATCAAATATGAATCTATATTAAATGTATACAGTGAACACTATAGTGTTATTTTACATTTAATTATTAAATTTCTGTACCCAAAATAAATACTACTGTTAGACATTCATTTATTCGTAACTTTGTTTTAACTTTATCTTATTTTTTTACAGACTGTTCACTTGACTTTAATGTTTGAACTTTATTATTAACGCTACTTAGTCAAGTACTTAAAGTCAGCTTTAAAGGCACAGTATGTAAGATTTTTGGATTAAAATATCCAAAAACCAGTAGAACAATGTTATATATGTTGTTGACTTATGTACCAATGTTTCCAAGAATGTTTAAATCCAGAGAAATAAACAATTTTAACCAGGACACGGGGCGAGTCCGTGCGTCGCCTATCAATGATATCATACCCGGATTACCCTCGATTTCTGGTTTTATTTTGTCGAAACCATGGAAACAGCAAAGATGCTTTTATATATTATGTTTTATTTGACAGATGAGCAACTGTATGGATACATTCATTAAAAGAAAACAAATCATTGTTATATAGCTCACACAGTTAGTCTTGATGTTTAAATCAGGTTTTCTTGATTTCTGCGAGTACCATGTTTTTACCATGCCTAAAATCGATCTAGCTCACTGCAGTGTGCAACAAGTGTCTCATAGCCGCTATGAGTAACGTTATAACATAATTTTCAACACACTCAAATGTATCTAATATGATAAAACAGCGCTGCGTTACACCACATACGCATGAGTGGAAGAAGCAGAAGCGCTCGTCTGCGGAAGAATAAAAGCTCCACTGCTCTCGAGCCGTGTGCCGCGTTTGTCTCTCATTAGCAATCGCTCTAGCGGCCTCGTTCTGCTCTAGCGGCTTTCAGCCCCACCCTGCTTCTTACTACAGTAGCGTTAATTAATCTTTAATACATTACTCATCCATGGATATGATTTCTGCCCAAGTACTTGCGGTGAAAATTACATATTGTGCCTTGAAGTAATGCATGGAGAGCAAAGTTCCCCCCCACACACACACACAATTTTTTTTCTTGCTGATCCGAAAAATTATCTGATCCGTGACTCAAAAAACGTAATATGATCTGAAGCGTGAGTTTTGTGATCTGTTGAACCACTAAACAACATGAATAAATTATGACAGAATTTTCATTTTTGGGTGGAGTATCCCTTTAATTGTTTCTTTTAGAGTGCAAATGGAAAACTTTTAGCTTTTGTCTCCTGATCAAAAGACAGAAATCTCATGTGTCTCATCATGAACTCATTAAATTCTTCCAAAATGTAATTATCTGAGCAATGCCACAGTTTATTTAAAGCTCTCTACTACATGTCAACCATTGCCCCCTTTGTGTCTGTTTTTAATGGTGTTAGGAAACATCTGAGACAAAATTGAGACTTAAATGAGACATACTAACTAGAAACTTGAACATTAAAAGAGCTTTAAAAAAGGCAGAATGACAATTTTTCAGGATAATGATATCGATACTCAACATTCCGACACATTTGATCTCTATTGTCATGTAAACCCTTCTAAGAATTCTGATTCTGGTTCTAATTTGTCATGCCAAAACACACAACAAACTATTGGCAGTACGCAAACCGCTCCTGTTCCTTCCCTGCTGCTCACGAAGACAAATGCACTTACGAGAACGTTTGCCCTAATAAAGCAGTTCAATAAGAATACGTGTCATCTTCTGATGATGAATCTTCCCGAGATCATTAGATTAAAATTAATCTTGCTGGCACGCTTATGCAAAAAGACAGGCAAAAAAAAAAACACATGTGAATCCAGGCGTTGCAGCTCCACAATGGTGTGAAGGCAGTCATGCTCTGATTAAAAAGTTACATTAAAAGTGATAGTGATACATCATTACCTCCTGCATCTCAGGAAGCTCTCGCTCTATTCTGCTCTGCGATGAAGCACAACCCAACGCAGGCAGGGTTCTTCCTGTGGAAGAGAAAAGATCTATGCTAGCAACACAAGAGCAGGCACTCACTTGTAAGGATCTTCCATGTCTTCTTTTCGTCGTCGTAGTACTGAACCAGATTACTAGGGAGGCGGTCGGGACCCGGAGGCAGGCCCCCAACCAACAGGAGCATCCGTTTGTTTGAGCGAATCCTGTGTTACAGAGGGACGGGGAAACAGATTCATTAACAATTCTGTCATTAGCTGTTATTAGTGCAGAGCAATTACATATTGAATGAGATGCCACAACAAGGTAAAAGCGTGTACAAACACAGCAAGCCGAGCAGAGAACATGAGAGAATATTAATGCTGAACGACTCTATCACCACCGAAATGAACAACAAAAAGAGAACGGAAATGACTTCTATTGCTTTGTGCATTTTAAGTTTTAGAATCAATTAGCCTCACTGCGATGATGAAGGATTTGTGTTATGCGATGCTCATTAATGCAGAATGTAGTTTTTGAGTTGCTAGTGTAAAACTCAATCTGATAAATCTTCATTAAAAGTCTCATTTAAAATTGTGAAATCATGAACATAAACACAAATAAATAATTTGCATTTGGTCCCATTTTCACTAGTGCTGCAACACAAAATCGACAAAATCGATAATAATTGATAATGAAAATCATCGACAACATACGGCATTATCGATTAGTCGCGTCTGCCCACTGTGCATGGAAAACTTCCGTCAGTTGCATCAAATTACAGCACTGAAAAACGCTTTTCTATGGACTAAATGCATCTAAAAATAGTCATTATTATTATTATTATCTTGATTTTTAACGTAGGGATTTAAGCTTTATAACTTAGGTCTTTTGCATATAGCATAGATATTTTCACTATATATGTTTTCATAGCATTCAGTTGGCACGTTTGTTTGAAGGACAGCATTGGGCAGAATGTTTTCACACTTTGTAACAAATCCTTCCCTCGTGGGTCAAAATGACCCGAAGACCTACAATTCTAATTAAAACATTTTGTCCAGTAAGCTTATTTAATTTAATTTTGATATTTTTTTATTTTACATTTTATTTACCTTTACATTACTATAATATTTTAAGCACGTTCTTCACATTCTTTCAACTAAATATCTCACAATTTAATCCATAACCCGCACATGACATGCGAGAAAAAAAAGTAAATTGTGCAAACGATTTACTCATTCGTTCCCTCGATTTTCGAAATCATGCGGGCGATTTACTAATTAATTCTCTAGATTTATAGATCATGCGCACGAGTCAGCAAATCGAGGGAACGAATTAGTGAATCTCGCACGCAATATAGCCTACTATTTTTTCCTGCATGTCTGTAATAACCCTTGTAATTCAGCTTAAAATATCTTATATTGGGTATCTTTGCCGACCTCTTGTGGAAAATATCTAACATATTTCATGACTTTTTCCATTAGATGGCTCTATAAGGAGCTGTTCCGCTGGGTCCTAATGTCAGTTATCTTGAGTATGTGTTCAGATACACATGTAGGCAAGATGTTTTAGTTTGAAATTTGAGCATTTTTAGGTTTTTCTGTGTGTACTAAACATTCCTTGCATTCCATTCATTCCTAAGGGGGGTCAAATTGACCCGCGCAGGAAGGATTTGTTACTTTTTACATTTCATCCACAAAACTCCTCGAATCCAGTCAATTTTTTGGTGTACTCATGGTTCAAGTATGACAAACGTCCTAGGGTCTTGGACCATGACGATGAATAATAAAAAAAAATTGGGGGTTAAAATGACCCGAGGGAAGGTGTGTATGTTTATTTATAGCTATTTGCTTTAAATGTTATCCCTAAAAGACTGTTATACCTTGATAATTGACAAAAAAATCTATGAGCTATGCAAAGGTCTTGACAGCCTTATTGTTTCTATTATGTGTTCTTATCATATAGGCCAAAGTCATGCATGTGACTACTGTCTGTCTGTCGTAGATGTATCTAAATTATGAATATGCATCCATCCTTTCAGTCAATCAATAATTTAATTTAACAAATCAACTAATGTCGAATCAATAATAAAATATTTAGCTGCAAATTACTATTATTAGTTTAGAGACCTTGCGGTTAGCCTATGCAATTAAAATCTCCGATTGAATAAGTGCTTAAAAGTCTGGGTGTTCAATATTTACAATCCCTGTCAGCTCTATATCCCTGGGATATAAATGGACAACTCCAGCCTTGGACAATGAAACTACTCAGTCTTAAACACTAGTATCATCGTCATCAGGACACTTCAATTGAGTCATTCATTGATTCCATCTCATTTAAGTTCATGGATGAAGCTCAGCAATTGATATTAACACAGGTGAGGAGAGCTGATACACAATGATGAGATGAGGGATTGACAAATAATAACAATTCTGTTAGCAAATGCATATTTATATCAAGCACTTTTGACTTTCATAACATCTTAATTCCTGATTCCAATGTTTAAATAAGAGACATTAAAAATGAGAATCTCATCGCAAACAATCTCTCATATTCTCCAACAACTGATTCCAGTTTATTCCACGGTCACCTATTCCTGCTAATTATCCCATCTGCAGACTGCAATAATGTCTGCAGTATGCAAGCTTGCAACAGTGCTGAAATTAATCAACCCTGAAACGGCACTATGAGGAATAGAATGAGGATCTCACAGATAAGGCAAAGCGTGGAAACTCTGTGAACAAATATAGATCAGATATTCCAACAAAAGATTGCTAATCTACTCTAATTCAATTCACAAGTTAACTATGCAGCATGTAAGAATGTATGAGATCTTTGCTAAAAAGATTGATCTGTTCACTGACACCTGTCACAAGCCTGTTCCAGTAGTATCAGGGCATGATCACGTGCACAGTGTGTTGTTCTCTACATTTACATACTCATGTCTGACACACACAACCTAACTGATGAAAACAAACTGCAGACAAAACTGGGAAAATACATGTTCTTACAGTATGCAGTTTTATTTTTGTTTCCGTGGACATAACCCCTGGGTTACATTTATATGTTTTAAAAACATGTTTTAAAAATTGACTAGTCTCTACACAGAAAGCATGATCATGCAGAAGATCCTACCTGCTGGCTGTGGTCTGTCTGCAGTGCTGTCTGAAGGGCATCAGGTGGTAGTTCATGGCATCTAGGAGCAGTTTCTGGCACACCGGGTCAGTCCTCATAAAGTCCACTGACTGCACCCTCTCCACCAGCTCCTGGGGCAGGGATGAGGGCGAACGCAGGCGCTTCATCAGGTCGGGAGCGTAGTGCATCCTGGTCTCCCTGTCGTGCTCCAACCACAGCACGGACATCTGAAAGAGCGCCAGCTCCGACTCCACGGGCGGAGGCAGGGCGTCCAGCATGGCGCACATCTCCTCAAAGTTCAAGAGGAGCACGTCCTCCACCAGGTACTTGTTGGCGAGCTTCTTGGTCTCGTCCAGTCCGTGCAGAGCTGCGATCTTGCAGATCTGCTTGTAGTTCTGCACAGAGATCTGGTCGTTGAGGAACTGCACGCTGAGTTTGGTGATCTGGGGGATGTTGAGGATCTTGCTGACGGAGAGCACCTCCTCCACTGTGTCCAGGGAGAGGGTGACGTTGGCCGTGTAGAGGTACTCCAGCACCAGCCGCAGACCGATGGAGGAGCAGCCCTGCAGCACCAGGTTGTTGATGTTGGAGCGTGGGCTGGGCAGGAGCTTGTCGTCGGGGGAGGAGGACGGGGTGCCGGTGCTGCCTTGGTCCTTTGCCGCCAGCCCGTCATCTCTGCTCAGCATGTGCGTGGAGAACAGGGACCTGAAGTACTGCGAGCAGGACGCCAGCACGGCTTTGTGGCAGTGGAACTGCTGTCCCTGCGCCGTGAGAGTCACATCGCAGAAGAGCTGCTTCCTCCACAGGAGGTTGAGACCGTGCAGCAGAGTGTCGCTGTGAGTCGGGTCAAACGTGGAGGTTCGGTCACCCGATCTGGACATGACTTCGGGGCTGCGCACACCTCCTGCGAGTAAACAATGCCATTGGTGCACTACACTGCATGAGCCAGATTTATAAAAGCATATGCATTCTGAAAGTATCTCATTCATGCATGCATGTGCATCTCAACAGTACATAATGCATGCATGCTAACGCATTAAGTTTGCAGCACGCATCAGCTGCTTTTAAACAAGCACATGCATTACAAAAAACAGGAATACTTGCATACCCATCTATACGTCTCATGCATGCGTTCTTGAGCACGTCAAATCCAATGGTCGCTGCGGGCTGAAACAAACTATGCCGGGTTGTTGAAAAGCTAGCCCACGATGTAGCCTACAAACTGCCCGCTATCTGTTATCCGGCCACGCAAACGCACACCCCCTTACAAGACATAAATGCATGCACACATTCCCTCCGATATGCGATACAAAAGCAATTAGTTTGTCTCCCGCAACATCAGCATCACCACCATAGATGTGCGGTTGCGCATCGCTTTGGTCGGCAACAACACAATGCAATCGCTCCGTTCAACAACACACGCGGTATTTATCACCCAATCTGAGACAGAACACCAGAAGAAACGGCAACTTTACGCCCATGGAAGATTTACGCACAGTGCGCACCCGTGCTGAATGCTAGTAGTAGGTATCCAAAAACTTACCTGACTTAAAGAAAAGTAAAGCTGTGGCTCCTTCTGTGCACTTTCTTTGTTCAGTCCTGTTGGAAAAGTCTATGATCGATAGATCAGAATCCTAACCATTGATCCCGCTCATTCAAGCTCATTGATCATTTATGTTTCCTCTGAATTAACAAGAAGAAGAAGTGTGTGTGAGTGTGAGAGGAGCTGTGTGCTTTCTGCAAGAGAAGAAGAAGAAGAAGAAGAAGAAATATACGTGTGACAAATTATGCTACCAAGAAACAACACATCATTATCCTTGGGCCTGGGGCTCAGTGAGTCGTAACGAGAGTAATAGGAAATCCACGGTCGGGGAGAGAAACGGACGCGCATGGCCGGTGGAGAGAGACCGCGCAGGGGTATGGATGCTGGAGAGACTCGCAAAATTATGGCTCAAGGCTATTGTAAAAACTGTCGAGCGTAAATGACTGCGATTTCAAACATCTATGGAAAAAGAGGAGAGGAGAAAAGGCGAGTCTTTCCTCTCTTTCTCTCTGCGTTATGGAGAGAACCGTCAAGTTTTAGTGCGCATTGCTAATTAGTCAATTTCTCTGTTCCTTCACAGCCCGACGCCTCTGCTGCTGAGCTGAAACTGCTAATTTCTGGGACCAGCCTTTTTTTTTGGGCTCTGAACGGGGGATGGATGAATGGCTTGTCTCGCACAAATGACAAAAAGCCCCCCTCTGCCTTAATCTCCATCGCCAAAATAACCCCATCTTTTTCTCCTTTTGCTTAGTCCTTCAAAAGAACGAACAAGGGACTTTGGGCAAACTTGTCTTGTGGTCTTGAGTAAGCATCATAGACATGACATGCAATGCAAATCAATGTATGTCTTAAAATGTAGATGCTAATGCTGGTCAATTATTTTATATTGTGTCTAATGAGCCAAATAAATTCATAGTTCTTTAGTTCTCCATTGTTTTAAACAGCTTTTTAAACAATAATGAATTTATTTGATACGACTGAAAGGGGAAAACCTTCAAATAAATGCCTTGATATTCATAAGAAACTAAACATCTTAAACTTAAGGTATCGTTATTTTTCTGGGGAAAACATTGATAGCCTACTCTTGTATGGTCACGGTGCACAGTGCAACTGTTTCAACACCATCATATTATAGTCATCCAGTTGTCTTGGTCAAAACCTGCAGATAGCAGGTAACTAAATCTTCATATTATAGCATAGTTGCTTGACATGCAAGACAGATTTATAATGGTACATAGCCATCTGGGAAACAGCATCAAGCTTACAAAGCCATTAAAAGAAAAGGTTTGAGATAAAGCATATGGATCAAGTGAAGGATTCAACTTTTTTGGTTTCCATTTTTTTGTTTGTTGTTTCAGCATCATGGCTAGATATAGCACTTCCTGTGCTCCTAATGAAAGTTTTACTGCTGAGGCATTACTCATACGCGTTCTTTGATAGTTCTCCTCACACACTGCCTTTCAGTTGAAAATCTTAGTTAATAGAATAATCTGAAAAGGGACACTAATTCAATAGCAAAAATGCACTTCATAGAGAAATGCATAATTGCTGACAGGTGCCACCTGTTCTCCACTAACCATGTTGAATATAAACATAAACTGCATCAGATTATAAAGTATTTTTGATGATTTTATATCCATGCAAGTTGCAACCAAATTGCATGCATTTAATTTGTATTACACACCTAAACACTGTGCAACTGTTCGATTTCCAAACAGTTCACTGATAAAGTGAGATGTGCGAGTCTTAAGCACATATTCTTCATCTATAAATCTGTACGTCGCCTCTTGTTGAGATTCATCTGTGATCATGTGATACATTGGTCTTATTGCATTAGCTGCCCATTGGCCCACATATACACTATATGTCAGCTTTGCATTCAATCCTGTATAACATACTCACCTCACTCTTTTATACAGCTCAATTGTCATCACATGACCGCTTGTGGTATCTGTTGTGAAAGAGTAAGGAAAATCATGAATCGCATTACTCTAAAAAAAGTATGATTACATTACTACAGTACTGGCACTATACTTATATGATGAAGTATATTATATTCTTATATCATTATCTTTACTTCTCTAAAGGGACTACAATATGTAGAATTCAGAGACCCTTGTTGTTAGCGACACCATTGGCAGTTAAGTGAACTGCAGGCAGCAACTTATTGCTAGTGCTCGTGTACATGGGACTGAATGTGATTCAAGGCCCTGATTCACGCAAAGTAAAAAGAAGTTGTAAACACCTTTGCAGTGATATAGTGTTAACGAACATCCCGCCGCCGTTCACGCTACTGAGACCGACGTTTATTTGAATATGTAAATATGTAATGCGTGCTTTCCTCTATAACAAAATAAACATAACAAAAATGAGACAGCTGTTAAGAAAGCATCTGATCATGGCGATGTGGATACACCAGCTCTGCAATTCACCGGCATTATCAAGAGATAGGGATGGGCGTATCGATATGAATTATCGATATATCGATACTTATGTGAGCATCGAAAAGTATCGATACTCAAATAAAAATATCGATACTAAGGTGTTTTTTTAATCAGTAATTTTGTTTATTTAAAAATATTATTTAATGCATACAATACGAATAAATTAAGTTACTGAATAGTTTGTAGTATAGGGCAATGTTCCTGCTCGTCTGAACCATAATCTGAATGCACGCAAATTCTGCAAGACAGAACCAGTCAATTACAGAGCGAGCGTTCGCTCAGTGCTGACACTATTCAAACAGAGCTGCATTTCCCAAAACTATCCTAAGAAACCATTGATGCTTTAGTAAACGCAGCCGAGAACAATGCTCATCAGAGTTATTTCGCAATAAACAAATATATATTGTAGCCTACGTAGTGCAATTACACTCTTTAAATGTAATGTTAAAAGTTGATATTGATCATGTTCTATTCTATAAATCATGTCAGAATAATAATGTTGCATTTTATAGGTGCAATGTCCTGTCACTGGCAGTCCCTCATGTTTTTTTTTTTTTTTGCTACAGTGACCGTAGTTCAACTTGGTTACCACTACAAGTAAACATATTTTAACCATGTGTAAACAAAAATATGATCTAATAAGTTGCAGTTAAGGCATATTGAATGTTAAAATACCTTTTAAATATAATGTTAAGTGGGTATCGTTACCCATTTTAATCTTAGTAATTTTAATAATTGAATACATTTAAATTTTCAGTTTAGAAGTATCGTATCGGTATCGATATCGGTGATACTGGCCTTGAAACTATCGGTATTGTATCGAAAACAAAATAAGTGGTATCGCCCATCCCTATCAAGAGATAAGGTAATTCAAGTTACACTCACTGTTATGATTTTAAAGTAGGCCTATAGTTTGATTCTAAAGTAGGCCTAGGCTATATCTGAGATATCTGAGGTTTTTCATGACACATGGACTTTACAGTATAGAATGACTCTTAAGCATTATCCTGAACATTGTATAAAATTTTATGCGTCATGGAAAAGAGGTTCTCGGAAGCGCGCGTAAACATCACATTCTTTTCCGGCAAAACCGACCGAGTCCTTCACGCACATATCAGGCACTTTCATCAACATAGGGGAAGTCGGCAGAAGTCTCATTTTTTTAAAAATGTTTAGTTAAAAGCCATTCACACATTGGCGATTAATACATGACAATTCTTACCCTTTAAAAATAACAACAACATAGTGTGTTTTATAAAGATATAATATTCTATGTCCTGGAAGAACAAATTATAATATTCCTCAACAGATATCCCAAATCTTAGCGTGTTTATGTATTGACACCATTGATGTGACAACTAAAGATCAGAAATACAGATGCTAGCAGTATTATTTGAGGCTATGTCATAAAATGAATGCATGTGCTTTTGTGATCAGCGATTTCACATTAGTCCATCTGAGAATATAGTATGAGCTAAGGAATATAAGTTAATAAAATACAGAACATATATCATATATCAAGTCATGCAGCATTGCAATGTATATGCCCAATTAGTCAAACATATGTACTGTTTGTTAGCAGGTAAGATTAACGCTTCTAAATCTTCATATTATAGCATAGTTGCTTGACATGCAAGACAGATTTATAATGGTACATAGCCATCTGGGAAACAGCATCAAGCTTACAAAGCCATTAAAAGAAAAGGTTTGAGATAAAGCATATGGATCAAGTGAAGAATTTAACTTTTTTGTTTCTTTTTTTGTGTTTTCGACACCATAAATGGCTTGATATAGCATTTCCTGTGCTCCTAATGTCAGTTTTACTGCTGTCCTCATGCCTTCTCTGATCACTCTCCATTCAAAACAAAAGCGTAGTTTGATGAAGGCAAGTTTGAGTGCAGACTCTTGGGACATGTGGTAGATGAACGCAACACACGCCTCGTGAGCAGCGGGACTTTTATTAAGCCACGGTCGCCGGTGCCATTTCCGTTTTTACGGTCATGAGTATGAGGTAACGCAACTCTGTTTATCATATTAGATACATTTGAGTGTGTTGAAAATTATTTTATGACGTTACTCTGTGCGTTCGCTCATCGGCTGCTATGACACTTGTTGCACACTGCAGTGAGAGTAAAGCGTTTATGCAAAATAAAGGTCCCGGTTCATTGGTTAAATTAGCAATTTTCTCATGATTTACAAATAGTTGGAAAAATTTGGGATATTGTAAGTACTCAATTGAACAAAATATATAACACTGGCCTAGTGGTTTTTGGATATTTTACATAGAAATTTTTTTACATAGTGCACCTTTAAACATAATATAGATAAATCTCAGGTAGATGTGACTTATGTAGCTTTTAATAAATTGATTAAAATAACTATGTAAACTGCAACAATCAACTTTTACTTGCATTTTCAGTGCTATGTTAGGGTACATTTACACAACTTTGTATTAAAAAACAGAAAGTTTTTTTATTTGCATTTTTGCGTACAGACGACAACGTTGTCAAAACGATCAAACGATCCAGTTCACACAGATCCATAAAAACAACTATAAATGCTGTGTTATGCTGCCCGGCCAGTAGATGGCGATGACGCATGATGTCACAATTTCACATTTCACAAATGTGCGTTTTTGTAGTTTATTGTAATATATATTGTAATCATTACGATCACAACTTGTAATAATAATTGATTTAATGAGCTTATTTGTCATACCTAAATGAATACCATGATGTTAGCTAACTTCTTGATTATTATTATTATCTTAGACCGGTACATTTGGACATTACTTGGAAACAGTCACCTCTGAAGCAGAAAGTATACTTTGTTGTTTTACACGTATGCTCGCACAGCCTTGCAAACGCGTTCACAGGCGTTCAACGCATGCACAGTTTTGAGCAACCTCTCACCACGAGTTACAATTCTTGTAAATACTGCAAAAAATGTAATGTGCATACTTTCAGTACAGTACGAGCGTACTCTTCTGATGATGAAATTTGCGTCACACACTGTATGCTGACCCTATTATGTCATGTAAATGGCTTCTTGTTATTGATATACTCATAAGTCTGATTTCTCAAAAAAAAACAATAACACATTAGCTCAACAAAATGCATGATTTGAGGTATCACAAATGTTGCAGGTTGAGTTACGTACTAGGGCTGCACGATATATTGTTTTAGCATCGATAACGCGATGGTCACATTGCAGGATGTGCGATGTCAAGTACAGGGGTCGTACGGGCCAGCTGCACCTGAACGCATGTGAATCGCAGATTAATACCAAAGTTTAACCATCATAGAGTGAAAGTGTTTAAGTCTAAGGCATCATGCGCAAGAGGACTTGCCGAATTCAGGTTTCTTTCTCTTTCTTTCTTAGCTTAAACGGACACATGCACGCAAAATGAAGTCAAAATGCCCATCTCGGCGAGTATCCCTAAAAAACACAGTCGGTTATGTGTTATAAACAAATGAGAAGGAAAACAGATGCATATCATTTATATTAGGTCCGTGCATTCGTCTTAAAGGGACAGCAGCCTAATGTACCCAAAGAGAAAGAGAAAATGACTTTTGTAGCTTTAACAAAGATAAATTGTATTATTTAATTAATTATATTAGTTATATTTCATGTATACAGGGACTGTTATTTTAATTATTCTAGAATGATTAATTCTTTTTAAATAGAGCTATTCAAATCCTCTGATGTAATTGAAGTATTTAAGGATTATGAAGTGAAAATTGACAACAAACGTTAGGTGACAGCTTGAATGTAGATCTACCCTTTAGTTTTCACCTTTTTAAACAGCATTTTAGTAACGGATTATTTGAAGTACCTGGGATTACAATGACAGTTTTCCTCACTCCTCCTCAGTGAAGAGTCTGCGCTCGTGACTTGAAGAGACCAAGGGGCTCAACTGATATGACATCAGCTAATTCTCTGTTGACTTGTTATACAGGCTGAGATGGCCGTGTTTGAATCTTTAAGCTCTGTACTGCTACAAGGCTCTCCGGGGGCCCGCGGACTTTAGACGGGGGGCACTCCGCTTGTGCCACGTTATGGAGGGGTGTTGAGCGAGCCTCGTCACGATAGAAGTGGAATCTGTGGACTAATTAAACCCTCCGAGACCACGAAACACAGACCAGATTTACAACTCTCTCCATAACTGTTAAACCAACTCCTATTTATCGCTCAAATTACAGACACTGCACCCATGAGTGGACCGCAGGCCAGACGTCAGTGGAACTGGATTTTATGCCACACTTAGGATGGAGGCGCATGTTCTGTATGTGTGTTCTGTATGTTCAAAGCGTGGAGAAAAAATGTCCAATCAAGATATGGATACAAAGGTCTTACGATAGTTGCTTGGCAGAGACTGTTGAAATACCTGCCTGCCATTTGCTTTTGAAAGTTTAAATTGTATTGAGAAAGCCTTTGACAGACAGACGGACAGACAGACAGACAGACATATGGATGGATGGACAGACGGACGGATATAGATAGACAGACAGACAGACATATATATATATATATATATATATATATATATATATATATATATATATATATATATATATATATATATATATATATATAGATAGATAGATAGATAGATAGATAGATAGATAGATAGATAGATAGATAGATGACAGACAGATGGATGACAGATAGACAGACGGATGACAGACAGACAGACAGACAGACAGACAGATAGATAGATAGATAGATAGATAGATAGATAGATAGATAGATGGACGGACAGACGAACGTATGACAGACAGACAGACAGAAAAAAAGATAGATAGATAGATAGATAGATAGATAGATAGATAGATAGATAGATAGATAGATAGATAGATAGATAGATAGATAGATAGATAGATAGATAGATGACAGTCAGATGGATGACAGATAGACAGACGGATGACAGACAGACAGACAGACAGATAGATAGATAGATAGATAGATAGATAGATAGATAGATAGATAGATAGATAGATAGATAGATAGATAGATAGATAGATAGATAGATATTCATGGATAGATGGAACATTTATAATAAATTCCTCTTCCTTTTATTCCAATTCAAAATATATTTAAATTAATCGTGGGATCTGGTCAAATACATGTATAACTCATGAGGTGAAAGAGACAATTTTAAAATTTAACATTTTGCATAACCCTGATATACTGATATCCCATATGCATATGCAGCACAGCATCAATGTTATGTCTATAATCAATGAAAATAAGACTCCAGAAGCACAACTGAGAAAGATGCTCAGTTTAATGATGCTAAAATAGACGGTTGCAATCGTGATGCATTAACATTGTGCACACAGAACAAAAATGCATTACATTTACAATATGCATTTGTACTTCTCGAGAATTATACCTGTGACATTGGTGTTGCACTACTGGTCGAGCTACAGGAACATGATTTGGTTGAAATCACTTTGGGAAAAAATAAATACATCAAATATTAAAAATCATAACAGCACATCAAGGCATGAGTAAAAAATGCTCTCAACGCATAAAAGCGGTATGTTTTCCATGCACCTTCAGCGAATTCACGCCCTCGCTGCAAACATACATTGTTAACACAAAAAGAAAGCTAATCTAAAACAATCTATCTAAAGAAACCAGGCTGAATGGGTCCAAGCGAAGGGAAAGTTTGAGGTTGAAACTCTTCCAGGCATATTTCCTCTGCCTGGCTGCAGAGGAGAGAGTATGCTAAGATAGAAAGTATTATTTTCCTAAATGGAAGGTGTCAGATGGTCACGCTGAGGTGATCGGCTGTTCGAGATCACTGCTTCCCATCTGCAATTTGTGACGTGTGAAAGATTCAGCCCAAATGTGCTCACAAACTGGAAATCCACAGCACTTTTTCTTATCGGTGCCAAGCAAGATAACCAGCTGCTTTACAGATCAGGGAACATATCATATTAATATCATGGAGTGTTGTGATATCATCTTGTTTGTAAAAATATTTTTGTTAACTAAGTGTGGTGGGACGGCAACCTCTGAAAGTGGCTTTTTTATTTATTTATTTATTTTTTATTAAATCTAATTTTTGCACAAAGTATGTGAAAAGCTTTTGCATATTAGGCCACTGGCTGGAACAGGAATGATTTTGTTTAAATAAATGGAACACTGCAAATTTATTTACTACGGCTTTTGCGTTTCACTATCATTATTAGATGATAAAATGGAAAGCTAGTATGGAATTACATGCAGTATTACACGTCTTTATTGTTGAAATGCCCCTCTAAATACGAGGTCAAAGGAACCTCATTCATGGCTTGAATGGTAACAAACATGATCAAAGCATGCGTTAGATGACACCTACACCACTCATGATGTTCATAAATTAAAGCTAATCTTGTTAGCGTAGCACTGGGAGCAGTGCTTATGAGGTTTTGCATCAGTGCAATTAACAAATTACTTTCAGTATCAATAACAAATCTGTATCTACACCATGTTCTTGTATTCTTTCCACTGTATGGTGACATCTTTAGCTTTTTAAAATGTTATAATGGGAGCAGCTAAGCTGCTAAAACAATGTCAAATAATTAGACTTCATATACTAAACCATATAAAATGGCCATCTAGAAAAGAATGTGTTTAGCAAGTTAAGCTAGAATGGATTTGTAATGTGTTTGTATCTTTTACCAGGCACAAATAAGCAGCTGCATCATTTGAGACGTCATTCATGTCCGAACCACAGATCACTAACCCTATGAAAAAGAGAAATAGTGATTAGTCTTACACACTAATCACAAAACGTAATAGTTCTCTATAGAGGGTTTCCCACAAAACAAAAGCACTACGGGAAAAAAACAATTATTAATAATAGTAATAATTGTAATGTTAAAAAAAAAAAAAAAATCCTTAAAATAATAATGTTTAAGGAGTAAAAAAAAAAAAATATATATATATATATAATTATATATAATAAAGTTAAAATAGAATATGTTTAATAACAGTAATATCGTTTTTTTTTAAAATAAGCTATCATTCTATTTCACTAGGCCAGGATTATTATCGTTAACTTAAGCTAAAACTAAACATATGTTTTATTACTTTAAATAAGAAAAACATTAACCAGAAATAAATATATATATATATATATATATATATATATATATATATATATATATATATATATATATATATATATATATATATATATATATATATAGTGTGGTCAAATTGATTAATCGCATCTAACAAAAAAGTTTGTTTGCATAATATGTATGTGTTTATATTATATTTAGTTATATATGGAAATATATTATATATGTACACGCATATACGTATATAAATAAATATAATACAAACACATATATAAACAAACTTTTATTAAATATAAACATGAATGAGTGTGTATTTATATATAATTATAAACAGTACGCACATATATATTATGTAAACACAAACTTTTATTTTGGATGCGATTAATCGGTTCACAACACTAATATAAATATATATTCCATGTAATATTCTATATATATATACACACACACACATACACATATTAGTGCGGGGCAATCGATTAATCGCATCCAAACTTTTATTTTGTAAACACAATATGTGTGTGTACTGTTAATAATTATTATGTACATATAAAAATACACACTCCTTCGTCTTTATATTTAATACATAATTGCATATATATATATATATATATATATATATATATATATATATATATATATATATATATATATATATATATATATATATATATATATATATATATAAAAATATATAATACTGTATATACACTCACCTAAAGGATTATTAGGAACACATACTAATACTGTGTTTGACCCCCTTTTGCCTTCAGAACTGCCTTAATTCTACGTGGCATTGATTCAACAAGGTGCTGAAAGCATTCTTTAGAAATGTTGGCCCATATTGATAGGATAGCATCTTGCAGTTGATGGAGATTTCCAGGGCACACATCCAGGGCACGAAGCTCCCGTTCCACCACATCCCAAAGATGCTCTATTGGGTTGAGATCTGGTGACTGTGGGGGCCATTTTAGTACAGTGAACTCATTGTCATGTTCAAGAAACCAATTTGAAATGATTGGAGCTTTGTGACATGGTGCATTATCCTGCTGGAAGTAGCCATCAGAGGATGGGTACATGGTGGTCATCAAGGGATGGACACGGTCAGAAACAATGCTCAGGTAGGCCCTGGCATTTAAACGATGCCCAATTGGCACTAAGGGGCCTAAAGTGTGCCAAGAAAACATCACCCACACCATTACACCACCACCACCAGCCTGCACAGTGGTAACAAGGCATGATGGATCCATGTTCTCATTCTGTTTACACCAAATTCTGACTCTACCATCTGAATGTCTCAACAGAAATCGAGACTCATCAGACCAGGCAACATTTTTCCATTTTTCTTTAACTGTCCAATTTTGGTGAGCTTGTGCAAATTGTAGCTTCTTTTTCCTATTTGTAGTGGAGATGAGTGGTACCCGGTGGGGTCTTCTGCTGTTGTAGCCCATCCGCCTCAAGGTTGTGTGTGTTGTGGCTTCACAAATGCTTTGCTGCATACCTCGGTTGTAACGAGTGGTTATTTCAGTCAAAGTTGCTCTTCTATCAGCTTGAATCAGTCGGCCCATTCTCCTCTGACCTCTAGCATCAACAAGGCATTCTCGCCCACAGGACTGCCGCATACTGGATGTTTTTCCCTTTTCACACCATTCTTTGTAAACCCTAGAAATGGTTGGGTGTCAAAATCCCAGTAACTGAGCAGATTGTGAAATACTCAGACCGGCTCGTCTGGCACCAACAACCATGCCACGCTCAAAATTGCTTAAATCACCTTTCTTTCCCATTCTGACAAGCAACTGCCATGTGATTGGTTGATTAGATAATTGCATTAATGAGAAATTGAACAGGTGTTCCTAAAAATCCTTTAGGTGAGTGTGTGTATATATATATATAAATGTATCTTATATATAAATATTTTATATATAGATACAACATACAGACAGACAGATAGATAGATGACAGACAGATCAATATAAATATTTTATATATAGACGTAACATATTTTTCTTAAATATATCCATGCATGTGTGTGTATTTATATATACATAATAATTATACACAGTACACACACATATATTATGTAAACAAAAACTTTTATTTTGGATTGCCCAGCTAATATATATATATATATATATATATATATATATATATATATATATATATATATATATATATATATATATATATATATATAAACCTTAAACAGTAAATTTCAACGACTTGCCAAGTAAATATTTCTCATTTTTGTTTAGTTCAAGTTAACTAAAAAAAAAAAAAGACAAAAAACCCCAAAACAATACAATTAAAATTAAAACACACTATATAATAGTAAATCATTGATACTAAAATAACACTGCTTAGGTTCTATGGCAGATCATTGTGTAATTGCTGTGATATGCTAATATGTGGTGTATATTCTGTAATTGTATCTGGATAATATTTGAGGAACATACTGAGACTGCAGCCCACAGGGGTGTTGATTAGGTGTGGAAGTTAGGCGCATTGTGTCTCCATCACATATGGGGTTCTAATGGGCGACTCCCGGACCAGGTGGGCCCTGGTGTTTAGAGACCTGCAGACGATCACTCATGACAAAGATAACAGCAGAAGAAGAGAGAGAGAGAACGAGAGGGAGGTATCAGGGTAGTGGGGTGTACCTTAGGGAGCAGCTGGGCAGCTAGGACAGAGGCATGATGGGATACTGGAGGAACACTGGCATGTGCGTGTTTGCACGTGTGTGTGTGCCACTAGCGGGTAGCCACCCTCAGGGTTGGCAGCGGCGAAGGAGCCGTGTGCGCTGGAGCGGCCGCGGACGCAGTGGCGCGATCACCTGGGGAAGGTAAAGCCAGCGGAGCAGAGCTGATGCTTATTTCTGGGGAGAACTGGGAGATTTTATTCGTTAAAGCGGCACCCAAACACCCTCAGCCTCAAAAATATATATAAAAAATTGAACAAAGAAAGCCACATGGGAATTGGACATATGAAAAGAATCAGATGCTGAATGATTATAAGAATATGTGATTCGAGGTTGATCATGTAAATATATCTGCATTTGAAACACAAGCAGAACTCATTACTGGTTCACAAAAAACATTAATTCGACAAGTTTCTTTGGTTTTTACCAATGTGTTATACCTATTAAATTTAGCATAGATGCATAAATGTATATTTAATATATTATTTATATTAATAATCAATAATCATTAATAATTAGTAATCATTTGTATATTTAATATTATATAATATATAGCCTGCTACTGTCCAAAAGTTCAGGGTCAGTCAGATTTTTTTCTGAAATAAATTAATACTTAATACAATGATGCATTAAGTTGAGCAAACGAGACAGTAAATGCATTTAAAATATTACAAAATATTTATATTTCAAATAAATTCTGTTCTTTTGAACTTTGTATTCATCAAAGAATCCTGAAAAACAAATGTATTCACGGTTTACACAAAAAGCAGCACAACTGTTTCAACATTGATAATAATAAGAAATGATTCTTGAGCAGCAAATCATCATATTAGAATGATTTCAGAAGGATCATGTGACACTGAAGACTGGAGTAATGATGCTGAAAATTCAGCTTTGATCACAGAATTATATATATATACAGTGGGTACAGAAAGTATTCAGACCCCTTAAAGTATTCACTCTTTGTTATATTGCAGCCATTTGCTAAAATCATTTAATTTCATTTTTTTTCTCATTAATGTACGCACAGCACCCCATATTGACAGAAAAACACAGAATTGTTGCCATTTTTGCAGATTTATAAAAATAAAAAAAACTGAAATATCACATGGTCCTAAGTATTCAGACCCTTTGCTGTGACACTCATATATTTAACTCAGGTTCTGTCCATTTCTTCTGATCATCCTTGAGATGGTTCTACACCTTCATTTGAGTCCAGCTGTGTTTGATTACACTGATTGGCCTTGATTATGAAAGCCACACACCTGTCTATATAAGACCTTACAGCTCACAGTGCATGTCAGAGCAAATGAGAATCATGAGGTCAAAGGAACTGCCTGAAGAGCTCAGAGACAGAACTGTGCAAGGCACAGATCTGGCCAAGGTTACAAAACAATTCTGCTGCACTTAAGGTTCCTAAGAGCACAGTGGCCTCCATAATCCTTAAATGGAAGATGTTTGGGACAACCAGAACCCTTCCTAGAGCTGGCCGTTTGGCCAAACTGAGCTTTTGGGGGAGAAGAGTCTTGGTGAGAGAGGTAAAGAAGAACCCAAAGATCACTGTGGCTGAGCTCCAGATACAGTCGGGAGATGGGAGAAAGTTGTAGAAAGTCAACCATCACTGCAGCACTCCACCAGTCGGGGCTTTATGGCAGACTAGCCTGACAGAAGCCTCTTCTCAGTGCAAGACACATGAAAGCCCGCATGGAGTTTGCTAAGATGGTGAGAAACAAGATTCTCTGGTCTGATGAGACCAAGATAGAACTTTTTGGCCTTAATTCTAAGCGGTATGTGTGGAGAAAACCAGTGACAATACAGTGACGCATGGTGGTGGCAGCATCATGCTGTGGGGGTGTTTTTCAGCTGCAGGGACAGGATGACCGGTTGCAATCAAGGGAAAGATGAATGCGGCCAAGCACAGGGATATCCTGGATGAAAACCTTCTCCAAACTGCTCAAGACCTCAGACTGGGCCGAAGGTTCACCTTCCAATAAGACAATGACCCTAAGCACACAGCTACAATAATGAAGGAGTGGCTTCACAACAACTCTGTGACTGTTCTTGAATGGCCCAGCCAGAGCCCTATTGAACCCAATTGAGCATCTCCTGAAAATGGCTGTCCAGCAACGTTTACCATCCATCCAACCTGACAGAACTGGAGAGGATCTGCAAGGAGGAATGGCAGAGGATCCCCAAATCCAGGTGTGAAAAACTTGTTGCATCTTTACCAAAAAGACTCATGGCTGTCTTAGATCAAAAGGGTGCTTCTACTAAATACTGAGCAAAGGCTCTGAATACTTAGGACCATGTGATATTTCAGTTTTCTTTTTTAATAAATCTGCAAAAATGTCAACAATTCTGTGTTTTTTTGGCAATATGGGGTGCTGTGCGTACATTAATGAGAAAAAAAAGAACAAATGATTTTAGCAAATGGCTGCAATATAACAAAGAGTGAAAAATGTAAGGGTATATACATTTTTCACTGTACATATACATATATATGATATACTAATATAGTATAACAATTATAATGAAATATTACTGGTTTTACATAATTTTTGATCAATAAAGTTAATTTTTGACACAGTTACATCTACCTATATACCTGTTTTTAGTGTAAACACACACACATCCATCCTTACACGTATATAACACAACCTTTATTACATCTAAAGTAACATCATTCATTGCATTCCTTCTGCTAATCTTACACCAACATTCGAGTCAAAAAACTGACATTCGCAGTCTTTAATTTCTCTTCGCTCTTTTGTTCCGACGCCAGCGGTTCCCCTGTTGAAAATGTGCTTTCTGTCTAATATGGTCAGCGCCACACAATTACTCCCTCCAGTGAAAAGTGAAACAAACGCAGGGCATGCAGAGCATTTTGCATTATCTGCGCTCCTTGGATAGTCTAACAATAATAACTGTAAGACAACGTCAAGCCGAGGCTGCCAAGCTCAGCTAGCACTTATTGGAACTCCAGAAATGAAGTTTGAGGTGAAATGGAGTGCTAAAGCGGTCGGAATCAGGAATTATGCCTTTTTTGAAAAATATGAATCCGTATATATATAATAGGCTGGACTTATAAGGGAAACCCTAGTAACTTGTATCCACATCTGAATTTGGAGGATTTTCAGCTGTATTCAAATGTGTGAATGATGCAAAACACAGAATATATATATATATATATATATATATATATATATATATATATATATATATATATATATATATATATATATATATATATATATATATATATATATATATATATATATATATATATATATATATCTTAATTATTGCCCTGATGGTGGAAATGGGGATATTCAATGCTTTAGCTATTCAGCTGCCACTCAGAACTATACTGTGGTTTTACTCATTGTGATGAATGATTAAGGGATCTTTGTGTTTCCTCATATTTATATTCCTGTGGAACAAGATATCATAGTTGGACAATTTCATGTTCCTAGTCTCCCTGGTGTGCTAAAAAAACGAAATATTAATGGAATATACTTTAGAAATTTACCATAAATTGTGGCGAACATGTTTTTGAGAAAAACATTTATTGATGGGGGACATTTTATTAATAATTATACACAGTACACACATATATTATGTAAACACAAACTTTTATTCTGGATGCGATTAATAGATGTGCCCATACTACATACTATATATACACACTACAAGAATTTAATTAACAAATGGCAAAAAATGCACCATAAAATTGGTCCATACAAAGGTTTTTTTTCCCCAAGTCTTCTGTAGCCAGACAATATCAATCAGCCATAACTCTCAAATCTCATTCAAAAAGAGCATTTGGCATCACTGACGTCAAACTCGGCTCAATAACTTTTTGAACGAGCACAATTGACCGTTCGCAAAGACCCGACCCCTTTAGTCACTGTTGCTATGTCCGACAAGCCATGGCACTCTCACACCACACGTCATGTTCTCACGCATTGAAAAACACATTTATTTTTTTATTTATCCTTTATTTTACCAGGGTAGTCACATCGAGACAGTAGTCTCTTTTTCAAGTGAGCCCTGGCCAAGAAAAGGCAGCACATAGCTAAAAAGACACATAAAAACAGAGATGGACACAACATAAAAAACATAAATTCAATTAACAAGTGAGAATATGCAGGCTGTAAACAACAAAAAGTCTAGACACACTCACATGTATGATCTAAAGTGTCTGCCAGATATGACTTAAAATCAGAAATGTGGATAAACATGTTTGGTTTCAATTCTTTCTGTAGTGCGTTCGAGGTTGACAGAGCATTGTAACGGTGGGCTGTTTTACCAAATTTGGAGTGAACAGTAGGCACATTGAAAAGTATACTATTGTTAGACCTGAGGTTATATCTATTGTTAGTTGCCATGAGAATACTGATAAATATGATGGTAATGATCCAGTAATTGCTTTATAAATGAAAATCAACCAATTGCGTTGTCTGCGTATATACAGTGGTAACCAACCAGATAAGCTGCACAGATTGCAGTGGTGTGTATTATAGTCGGCTTTTGTTATAAATCGTAGTGCTGAATGGTAGACAGAATCCAGTGATGCAGTACAGACTTTGAGGCATGCATATAGATAATGTCGCCATAATTATGTCGCAATAAAAATGAAAAAGTTCTTTTCTAGCTTTCAAATTAAAACAAGCCTTATTTCTAAAAAAGAAACCTAGCTTTACTCTAAAGTTTTTTTTACCACATGCATAACATGAGGATTAAAAGAAAGATTTTCATCCAATAAAAAACCTAGATATGTGTAGCATGACACCTTCTCTATTTCCTGTCCCTGTGGGGTTACAATTTTACTTTGGACTTGGAGTGTGTGAACAACATGTATTTGTTTTTTTTAGCATTAAGCACTAACTTTAATCTCCTTAAATTTTCTTGCAAGACTGTGAAAGCCTCCTGCACTTTTACTATCGCCTCACATGGAGAGGGTGCAGTGCAATAGACGATGGTGTCATCCGCATAAAGGTGTACATTAGCATTTACACGTTCAGAAATAGAATTTATGTAGATGGTAAACAAAAGAGGCCCTAAGATGGAGCCTTGTGGAACCCCAATTGTAATTGCAGCCTTCCCTGATGTAATACTATCACATGTAACACATTGCAGAGCAAAGAGGATACTGCCAATGCACTGACAGACAGGACAGAGTAGGTTACTTTTAATATGAAACAAAGTCTCAACTCTAAAATTGTGTCATTTGAAAGTAATGTAAACAATAAATACCGTTTTGTGGCTCTTTAATGTGTGGTGAGAGGTCGCTGTAGCGCCTCAGTTAAAGCTGCTTGTGAACCGATCGTTTCTTCCTTCTAGTTCATTTATAGTATCAAATAAACATGAACGATCTTCAGAAGGAAGGTCGTTTCAACCGCGGAAAGACGTCAGTACACACCGTTTTTCAAGTTCAAGTCCACCGACGAACTACTCTACTCTACAAACTCTTGACTGCTTTGTCGGATTTCGGATTATTATTGGTCAGATAGCCTGTCAATCAAACTCCCGGCAATGGGCGAATTGAGATTTGAGTGAAGATTTTCATGATAGAATGACATGAACTTCAGCGTATTCCTCACAGAAAGCTATCGAACGGCTTGAGCAGACTCGGAATATAATGCATGAGTTCGTCATCTTCTAATGCAAAAAACGACTAGGGGTTTTGAACAACTTGAGGGGGACTAAATGAGAATTTTAATTTGAACCCTAAAAATGTAGCAACTATACAATTATGAGAAAAGAGTGAAGCTTGTTTATGAGAGTGAGTGTTCAATAACATACCTTTGTGCATCCGTCCTGCTAAATCGCTCATCACTGATATTACATATGAACGTCACATGTTAATGACATCTGTAATGAGAAAACACAGATATTTAGGCCCAAACCCAAGCACGATTCCTCCACAGTACGGTGCAAGTATTAATAAAGAGATTTTGTCAAACGTAACTCGTGTTTAATTGCCGTCAGGGCGGTTTGACTGAATCCGTCCTTCAGCATCTGCATTGCTGAGCTTCTCTCCCCCTCTTTTTCTTCATCTCCGTCTCATATCTTTCCCCCTACTGCACCCATCGAATTGGCACCAAACCCTTCAAGATGTCCCCAGCAGGCTCTTGCTTCGCTGGCCGCGTAGTAGACTGTGTGGTTTCCTTTAAACAGCTGTAATTTGTATTTCCAATCACTGTGCTGATTTCTGCTCATTATATTGCTGTTTCACACCGGTAAGTGAGCAAAAGTTTGGATTGATTGACTCTAATTAACTAAAAAACGTTCCGAGCCAGGGGTTTATTACCATGCTAGCTAGCCACAAATGTCAGAGACTTTCACAAATTATTATCCTGTTAAGATGAATGTGTGGGGAGGCAGGGAAGTGTGGAGACAAAGAGAACATATATTATTTTCATGACGAATTTGTTTATCGCTCTTCTTTTTTTTTCTCACTTTTTCAGGTGTCTTATTTTCCAATTAAATACACACAGACTCAGCATCTGTACACATTTCAAGGGTTGTCATCGCCTCGCGTTGCAGCATGAAGCCTACGAGTATATGTCTTGTAATTATGATCTCTGTTATTGAATTGGCCATCAGAATATTATACATTTGACACTGAAAAGTCTAGCTTTAATCATGCATTCAATCTGATTTAACTTAAAGATGAAGTGTGTAATTTTGGCAGCACTAGCGTCACCAAATGAAATTGCCAGTTGTCTTTGTTTTCATATTATAGAAAAATATTACACATTATACCTTTTAAAATCGGTCAACACCTATGTAACCCTTAAACTCGTCTTCATTTTGGCTCAGGAAAGCTAGTGTACAATGCAGCGTCTGTGTATGCGTAATAGAGTCGTCTGGCGGTTGCTAACCCACTGTAAGGTTTGATGCATGTTTCTGTTGAAATTAATGGCAGTGGTGTTTCCTGGCCTGGTGTCATTTATTTCACAGGATTGATTGGAGGCAGGAAGAGCAGACAAATGTGTTTGGGAAGTGTTCTAATTTAAAATATGGCTGCCTGACCTGGAAGAGAAAGCAAAGAGACAATCTATCCTTCAAAAACATGACCCGGGTGTCCGAGGTGCCAACAAACTTTAGTGCACAAACATGATATGAAGCACATTAATACAAGACAATTGAGCACAGATATATCCTCAATATGCAGTCATGTGTTGCTGTATGTTATACCTGAATGCCATATGGCTACTCTACTGAAGCTTAAACTAGACTAAATCAAATATCTGTGACACGGAGACAAAACGCAGCTAAAGAGTGTGTGCCACTAGTGGTTACAATTGGAATTGCAATGTTTTAATAATATTTATAATTCAAATGTAAAAATAAATATATTATTAATAATATATATATAATACAATTTTACACTATATATATATATAGTGCATGTCCTATGTGCTACTGTACACCCAAAGCGCTTTACAATCATGTCAGTGCATTTTATCTGGCTGTTTATGTTTCATAAATTATAATGATTATTTAGTTGTAATAATAATAATAAATTATTGAACGTTGGTATCCTTATTTGACAGTTTTTACCAAAACTAGTTTAAAATGAATATAAAAATAATAATAAACATAATTTTATCCAACTATTTAATGATGATACATTTCATGATTCAAGTTTCATATATTATTATGATTATTTAGTAATAATAATAATACATTATTAAACATTCAAATAAATTATTATTATTAAAGGATGAGTTCACTTCAAAATGAAAATGTTCTGATAATTTACTCACCCCCATCTCATCCAAGATGTTCATGTCTTTCTTTCTTCAGTTGAAAAGAAATTACATTTTTTGAGGAAAACATTCCAGGATTTTTCTCCACACAATGGACTTCAATCTAACCAACAGGCTGAAGGTCCAAATCAATGCAGTTTCAAAGGAAGATCCCATGGAAGATCCCAGCTGAGGAATAGTGTCTTATCTAGCCAGACCATCGGCCATTCAAAAATAATAATAATAATAATAATAAATAAAACTGTTTAACCTTTTTAACCTAAATTGCTCTTCTTTACGCTGCTCTGCGACACCACGTCGGGAAGGTCACGCTAGACGTAGGTGGAAGTACGGCCCCGTGTTCACAAAGCGCTCGTGTGAAGACTAATACAAACATCCTTTAGCAAAAGAGGTAAAATAACGATGTAGGAAGATTTTGAAGTTGGAGATGGAGTTTTTATTGTAAAGGGCGTTTGTATTATTCTTCTCATGTTCGCTTAGGGCGGTACTTCCGCCTACGTCTAGCGTGACCTTTCCGAAGTGATTGCGCAATCCGTGGCACGTCGCAGAGCAGCGCAGAGCTATTCCTCAGCTGAGATCGTGCAGAGCCTCTGAAGCCCTTCCTTTGAAACTGCATTGATTTGGACCTTCAGCCTGTTGGTTGCCATTGAAGTCCATTGTGTGGAGAAAAGTCCTGGAATGTTTTCCTCAAAAAACGAAATTTCTTTTCGACTGAATTCAAACTTCTTCCTATTATCAGGAAATTTTAATTTAAAGTGGACTAATTCTTTAATTATTGATGTAATTATTATTATTATTATTAATACATTATTTATTGAATTTATCTGATTGTTTATTAACTGTTTTCATGTTTCTAATAAATAATAATAAAGTTTTAAATCCATGATTATTAATAACAAATAAATAACTATTCATATAATATTAATAAATAAAAATATGTATGGCATTCTATCTGACGGTTTAACTCAAACAAGTTTCATGTATTATGATTTAGTTTCAGAATAATAACTGTTTTAGGTTTATAATAAATGATAATATAAGTAAGTTTAAAACAAATAATGATGAATAAATTAATGTTAATTATTATGAATACATAATTTATTAAACTGTTTATAATTTTTTTTCATTTATATAATAGCTTCAAATAAATTATTATTTATTCATATAATAATAATAATAATAATAATAATAATGATAATAAATATAACCATATAAATTGTTATTATATCAGTATTCAAATTAGTTATTATTATTAATCATTAATATAAGTTTGTATTATTATTATTAATACATAATTTATTGAACATATCTATGTTTTTATTAACTGCTTTAAGTTTCTAATAAATTATATAATAATAATAATAATGACAAGACTAAATATCAAAAATCCATGTGATAAAGAGCCAAACCGTCGCTAAGGACAGTTGGGTTTAATCTCAGTTTGAGTGGTTTTTAATCATATTTATAATTAAATTTAAAAATTAAATAATAAATTATTATTACTATTATTATTAATACTAAATTAACAATAGAACATGAATGTGAATCGTCACAATAAATACATCTTCCATCGAGTAATATACTTCATTAACCTCAGTGTAGTGAGTTTACAGTCAAGCAAAGTATTCAGTAATGTAGAACTCCACTGTCTACAACATAAACAGTAGGACTAGTTAGTGCTGTTCTGCTGATCACAGGACGTACGAGTCCAGTTGCTGCCCATTATTATCCACTGCAAATGCAGAAGGGCGGGACGTTCATCCACTCTGGCAGTCTCAAAGGTGCCAAAGGATCTCTTTCGCTGAGTTTAAAGAGAAATAGTGTGTCTCCCAGTCATCCATTAAGTTCTCTGTCTGTATTCTCTGTTTAAAAAAAGTTGTATTGCTGTCATGGGAGTATGTATGCTTCTGGGCCCATTCATTCATGTCAAATGAATCCTATAACACTTTGCAGGGAATATATGTCATTTCCACATCTACATAATCAACCCAAAACTGTCACAGCGATACACACTTCAAAATAAAGGTCCATTGCAGCGTCTTAAGTTCTTATCATCAACTATTTCCAAAGCGTATATAAGGTTTGGGATTTTTACACTTTACAATAAGGTCTAATTTCTTACATTATTTAACATATATTTTTGTTGCAGGATTTTGCAGCAATGCTGTAAAAATATAATGCGTTAACTAATGTTAGACCTTATTATGAAGTGTTATAGATTTAAAAACAAATAAGACTAATAAAAAACTGACTTTTATTTATTATCTTTGTTAATGTTAATTAAAATTGTTCATTGTTTATGTTAGTTAATAGTGAATTAAGTAAGGGATAATATACATTATACCGCTTATTACACAGCTATTTGCCACATAAGTATATAATTAGAAATGAAATATTGATGAGTTTAAATATTTTATCAGCTCTTTAAAGGCAAAGTTTCCGCAGAGAGAGCAGTTGCTAGCCAAGTTAGACGGACATTTAAAGGATATGGTACAGTCATTCCACTTATTACACAGCATATTACACACATAAATAATACAGGGATAAGAGATATTGATTTGTTTTAAAATATTGTTTTAAAATCGGACCTGTTTGTTAAATTATAATGCATTAGAGTGTACAAAAGAAACAAAATGGCAGCAGCTGCGTTTGAATAAAACAAGGGAGAGCGCATCCGTGATACTGGATGACATAGTTAAATAACTGTACACAAAATATTGATTTGAGTTTTAATATATTATTAGTTCTTAGCAAGCGTAAAGCGCCGACTTCAGTTAGCCGGATTAGCCTGTGTTATCAGTTTTTACCGGTTGTTATCGGGGAATAATGCTGCGTTTTTGAGCCCGTAAGTCATGACTTCAAACCACCACTCACGGCTTTGTATCGTTCCAGGCAAAGTCACACAAAACTAGCTGATAGTAGCTAGATTTAAACAGAGCTTGGCGGACCGTACGGGGCTTATGCTCATTTACAATCATTTCTATCGCCAAAGGTGCTTACTTCTTGCTTATTTGAGAGAAACTGAGGAGGAAAAAAATTATGCATAAGGCAAGAGAAGCTGTTATACCTTTTATTTTACGTTATTTGTAAAATACAGTGTATGACTTCCATAAACACCGCATCTGTAGTGGCCGCTATTGTTGTTTCGCGGGCTATGTGACATCAGAGCGCGTAACTGTGAGTACACCGATCTAGTACGAGTTCACGATGGGAAGTCACAGGTTTGACTGCCGTTCAAGTGCACTTTCACAGGTAGAAGGTTGGAAAAACACGTGTTAAGTGTTGCCTGGAACACGGCATAACGTACCGCTGGAATGGGCGATTGACCAATCAGAATCAAGTATTCCTCAGAGCCGTTTAATAACTAATGTTAACACATGCAATTTTTTGCGTGAAGTTGTCATAATTTGGTTCTATTGGTGAACGGAAACTACAACAAATATAATTTTTGCATTCTCATTTGCTTAAATTGCAAAATAAAAAATGCACCTTTGCTAGATTTATGATGTTAAAAGATCACTCAGAAATGAAAATTCTGTCATAGATTACACACCCTCCTGTTGTTTCAAACCTGTAAGACTTTCATTAATCTTCGAAACTTACATTTATTTATATAGCACATTTCATACTTTTTCATAGGTAATTCGAAGTGCTTCACATAGAAAAGGGAATTAAAATGATCACAAAAGTAAGATAAAAGTAAGGAAAATTAAAACCTTTATTAAGATATAATTAAGATATTTTTAATGAAATCTGAGAGCTTTCTGTCCCAGCTATGCAACTACCACTTTCAAGGCACAGAAAGGTAGTAAATATTATGATAATGCTTGCGTTAAACGTGAATGCTTAATGCGAACGTGAGTTGGAGATAAATATTTTGTATACAATTGTTTTTGGGGTTTTTTCGCAAACAAAGCACTTGCATCGCATCATAAAATTGTGGTTAAACCACTGTCACATGGATTACTTTTTGTATATTACATAGGATTCCATTCATTATGCTAAGCTGAGCTAGCAGCGACACTGCCAAACTAAAACAATTCATGCACTGAGACAAAAATGCATTTGCCCACATATCTAAATGTAGGAAAGAAGTTGAATAAGCCCTATTTCTAAAAAACAGTGGAGTGTTCCTTTAAGGATGTCATTACTACCTTTCTGGGGCTTGAAAGTTGTAGTTGCATAGCTGTTAATGGAGGGACAGAAATCTCTTTGATTTCATCAAAAGGATCTTCATTTGTTTTCCGAAGATGAATGAAAGTCTAATGGGTTTGGAACAACATGAGGGTGAGTATATGATGACACAATTTTCATTTTTGGGTGACCTAACCCTTTAATAATGTCAATGGGCCCTATCATATACAGCAGGTGCGACGCAACTGTTTTTTGCTAGTTTCAGCCTGACGCAGTTATCATGTTTAAGTCCAGAGCCACGTTGTTTAAACAGCAAATGCACTCGCGCTCATCTGTTTGCCTGGTCTGAAAACCAGGTGTGTTTAGGCGTGTTGTTGGCACGTTGCTATTTTGAGGCATTTTGAAATGCAGTATTTTATGTGTTATTTAAAAGGTGTGTTAGTAATATGCGCCTATAGGCGGGTGCACAACACGTATACACTCTGCTTATAACACACACAGGGAGGCACAGCAGCACACAAACATGCCAAATATTAAAAATAAAAGGATTACAATGTAAAAGATTATTGTGTACATAAAGCTAAAATTGCCTACATGTCATAATGGATAGTCATTGCATGTATCAGAATGACCTATTTGCAGTAATGACGAATTAAATTGACTAATTATTTGACGAATCGTGGCTGTACACACATGTATTTAAACTGACTCGTCAGGATAAGGATGTTTATATTCCGCCATGTAAATAGCGAATCCGCCATGGCACGAGCGCAACTGGGGAATGGGAGATGAGACTTGGTGTATTGCACGTTACGCCCCAAAACGCACCCATGACTCATTAAGAGACTAGGCACAACCCTTTAGTCCATGCCCCTTTTAGACCATTTTTTCCACCAAAAGTAAAAGTAGATTTGGACAGGTCCTAAGTACACTTGCGCAGTGCGCTTCAGATCATGCGCTCAGTTCATTAAAATAGGTTCGTTAAAACACGTCATCACAGCCTCAGAAAAGGGTCCATTAGTAAATGTTGAAATTAACATTAATTCATGATGTTAGTTTATCTTAACTAATTTAGTCGACTAATGATAACTTATTGAGACGTTTTACTCAACAATCTAAAGGATAATCCCAATTATACCAAATATTCCAACAAGGATGTCACTTTTTAATGTCTTTGCTTTGCTGTGAGATTTTCGGTCAGTTCTAACTGACATTTCATTAATAGTTTTGTTATTTTACATCTCACCAGAGGAGGCACAACAAAACACAAGGGTAAAAAAGAAAATAAAAAGGCGCATACACCAAAACATCAAAATGAAAACTCATTTTTGTAAATGAAACCTATTTGTCGATAGAGCACATCAGTCTTGTGAAGCGGGGTAAATTAGAAGGCTTGTGTTTCCGTGGGGTTGTGCAGAATGCCAGTGGGTAGCGTTCACACAACATCCCTCTGTGCATACTATTTACCCCTGGATTGCTTCAGGCTAATGTCTCAATAATTTTCCCTTTTTTTTTCGCAGGTCCTTCCCACAAAGGACTTGACTAATGATCCATGGACAAAATGAAGCATTCAAATTTATTCATTAATCATTCATCTCCAGCTCATTGAAAATGCTAAACTTCCACAAAATTAAGATTGAATATTGAAAAGTGATTGAGGGAGACAGCTCTCTGAGGAGACAAGGAAAGAGAGGATAAACAAGCCAAAAAGGAGGAAAAAAATGACAAAGGGCGCAGAGCCAGAGACGGCCTAGACCAACCCGAGCCTGGTTAGGGTTACGCAGGTATACTATCCGCTGGTTAAGGTCAGAGGGGTTTAAGTAGGTGTAATTAGATCCAAGAATCTAGAGAAGCGTAGAATTTCTGTCAACACAGCCCCCTAATTATTCTCTTTTCCAATTAATGGTGACATAGATTAATTATCTGATGAGGCAAAGCCAATTGCAATCATTCACCCCGCTAAAATTAGATCATTCCTGACAGTAGCATGAAAGTCACCTGCTTCATTGTTATGGATTGGGCCGTGAGCGTCGGACAAGGGAGAGAGTGAAGCATGCTGGGGGTTTAAGTAAGTTGTCTGGCGCAGGTGAGCGTCCAATTACTCCGCTATCTGAACTGTAGGCATCTTCCTGCTCAATCCGTCGGCATCTGCGATGGGTCTGTTTGCTTGCTGCGGGACATGGCTGGTAGTTGAGTCATCTGTCAGCGAGAGCAGGAACTCAGAGAGGCGCTGGATTCCGTTTGACAACTCCTCCTGTTTAAATAGGCAAGCAAATGGAATCAATGAGTGTCAGCTAATTCAGTACAAAAACCTGTAGTGGAGCGAGAGCCCACAAAAGATCGGCACTCGTGCTTCAGCCCCACATACATCAGTAATACTTGGGAAGGCCAGAATAGTTGGTCACCGATGTTATGTTAACTAGCTTTCTTTGTGGTGCTAGTCATTCAATTTAAATATATGCGCTGTCAGTAAGATTTTTACATTTATTTAGGAACAATGCATTAAATTGATCAAAAGTGACAGTAAAGATATTTATAATTTTACAAAAGATAAATGCTGTTCTTTTGAACTTTCTATTCTTCAAAGAATCCTGCAAAATATGAAGCAACACAACTGTTTCAACATTGATAATAATGAGAAATGTTTATTGAGCAGCAGATCTTCATATTAGAATGATTTCTGAAGGATCATGTGACACTGAAGACTGGAGTAATGATGCTCAAAATTCAGCTCTACATCACAGGAATAAATTACATTTTAAAATATATAACAATAGAAAACAGCTATTTTGAATTAAAATAATATTTCACGATATTACTGTTTTTATTGTATTTTTGATCAAATAAATGCAGCCTTGGTGAGTATAATACAGTATATTACACTAAAATAGAATATACAAGGGTCAGTGACATGGCAGGCATATTTTTGTGTCCAAGTGCATTAATGCCTTTTAAAATAATTTGACAAATTCATGACACATCACTTTGTTCTAAAAAACCTATTTAGTTTGAATACATTTTTAATACATTTAAATAATACATATTATTTTATTTTTGTTATCTTAAACCCCCAAAATGTCAGGTGGTGCGAACAAATGAACAGACTAAGAAAAGTATTTAAAATAGTGTCTTGCTATGGCATCATTTTCAGTTTGAAACCTTTCATATGAACACATTTTATAAATATCTGTCAGCAGTTTTAAAGCTGTTGAGATAATTGAATTTTGTTTTTCTCCAGCAATTTGTATTTTCACTCATAAATGGTTCTTTTATTATGAATTGACAAGGTAATAAAAGTAAACATGATATGCATCATGCAGTGGAGCCTTTGTGGCAGAGTGAAAAGGTTTGTAGACCGCTCTCAAATACTGGTAAAAACTGCTCATTTTAAGTATGGGTAGGTTGGTACACCATGTCAGGAGGTACAACTATCTGGTTGTACTGCTACCACCAGACATAAATTGTCAAAAAATGATTTGAAACTTGTTTAAACACATTGTTCATGGCTCAAAAAAAATTTAAAATAAAATAATATACTGATTACATCCGTTTTGAAAAGACTTTTAAAATACTTTTTGTCAATGAGCCACAAATATTATTATTATCCTACTTTTTTTTTGTCAGAATACACATACTTTTGAAGGCTCGTCACTTCAGAAAGATGCCTGTAAAACGGATTCGATATGGTGTTTACTAGTCAAACTTTGACCCATTCCTAGAAACCTATAAAAGGGCGACGCTGACAACTTCAGACACTTTTATTTTGTACTGTACGACAGGAGATTGAGAAAGACAAAACAAAGAAACGAGAAAGACGGTGTGCGCCACACTCCTGGTGAACTGCGCGTGGGTTCAGTGCATGCCTGTTTTAAAAAACCTCAGCAACCAGTTTTTCTATTAAACTGCCTTGCACTGTCAACCAGCTTGGGAACTGAGCTGGCCTAGCCATGCAGAAATTTTCTGACTAACAATTATATCAGAAACAAGATCTTGGATTACAGTCCCTCGAGAGCAGCGCAGTGGGCGTTCGCTCCAATTATTACTGGCCATTCACAACTCTCCACCCTGCTCTCTGTTGTTAGCAATTGTCAATTATGCTATCCCTGGTGTAAACTTGCATAACCCGGAACTGAGTGCCCAATCTTGCAGCGGCGTTACGAGATGACAGGCTTGTACGCTTTCTCTATTCCGTTTAACACTTCCCCCCATCTCTCTACTTCAGTAGAGTTGCTTGGAAGCAGTCGTTTGTTCCTCAGGAAGACACAGGGACAAATCGGTGGAACCTGCAACCCTCAGCGGCTGAGGTTCCTCATGAGTAGATGGGTGGACATGTTTTGCTCATGGTATCTTAGGGAGAGTTTTCGCTGCTTTGACAGAATCAGCACTGATAAAAAGTCTTTGCACACAGGGCACTGAAATACTTGCGCTAGTTTAAGATGGTTTAAAAAATGTCCTTGATATTTACACATATAAGAGGTTATGCTATATTAAAAACATCCTGCAAGTTTCATATCTCAATGCTAACTCCCCAGTTCAAAATATGAGTTTTTGTTTCCACTCTCCGAAAGTGTGAGGTCATGATGCTCTTAACAATTCATGTCTGCATCAATCACAAAAGCGATACTGCTGTTAAGTGAGAGCATCTGACATCGTTCTGTCCCTGGATGAGGACAAACTGCTCCTCCAAAAACTTTCAGAAAGTACTAGAAATGCATGAGCGACTGAATAGTCAATTGCTACAGACCTCCAAACTTCGTGTAGCCTTCAGATTAGATTAAGAACAGTGTGTAGAGAGCTTCATGGAATGGGTTCCCATGGCCGAGCAGCTCATCCAAGCCTTACATCACCAAGTGCAATGCAAAGCACTGGATGCAGTGGTGTAAAGCATGCCGCCACTGGACTCTAGAGCAGTGGAGACGTGTTCTCTGGAGTGACCAATCAGGCTTCTCTGTCTGGCAATGCGATGGATGAGTCTGGGTTTGGCGGTTGCCAGGAGAACTGTACTTGCCTGACTGCATTGTGCCAAGTGTAAAGTTTGGTGGAGGGGGGATTATGGTGTGGGGTTGTTTTTCAGGGGTTGGACATGGCCCCTTAGTTCCAAAAACTTTTAATACTTTAGCATACCAAGACATTTTGGACAATTTCATGCTCTCAACTTTGTGGGAACAGTTTGGGGATGGCCCCTTTCTGTTCCAACATGACTGCACACCAGTGCACAAAGCGTCAGTCTATAAAGACATGGATGAGCGAGTTTGGTGTGGAGGAACTTGACTGGCCTGCACAGAGTCCTGACCTCAACTCGATAGAACACCTTTGGGATGAATTAGAGCGGACACTGCGAGCCAGGCCTTCTCATCCAACATCAGTGCCTGACATCACAAATGCGTTCTAGAAGAATGGTCAAAAATTCCCATAAACACACTCCTAAACATTGTGGAAAGCATTCCCAGAAGAGTTGAAGCTGTTATAGCTGCACAGGGTGGGCCAACTCCATATTAAACCCTACAGATTAAGAATGAAATGTCATTAAATTTCATTTGCATGTAAAGGCAAGCGTCCCAAAACTTTTGCCAATATAGTGTTTCTTGTATTGAAAGCTATGGCAGTGCCAAGTATTTTGTCTTCGGAGACAATGGTTGTGGTTGCATTGGTTCATTTTAATCTGACTCTATTACAGTGCTGGCCATCAAAAGGCACGTCACATCCTTTGGAGGATGGAGTGGATACAGTGTGATGACACTGGACATTTACTTATGTTTTTGAAACAGGTAATGTCCCCTGAAATGTTTTGTATACAAATATGTTATACCTTTTTGATGCAAAACACTTTGATAACCTCATAAGCTAACCTTGAGAAACATAGTATACACATCTGAAAGTGCATTGCATGACCCCTTTAAAGTATCTTGGCTATGTTCACACTGTCAGTTTTTTTGGATTGACAACCGCATTTACTTACAGGCATGACGTGAGTCCCGTTCAAACAGCAACTTAAAGTAGCATCTCAAATACTGTCAGTATGAATGTGCACTGGGAGTCAAGCCTGTATTCTCTTACCAGTGATCATAGCGACAGTGACCAAAGTAATATCAAAGATGGCGATGTCAATAAAACTGAAAAGTCTTATCACTTTTGATATGACAAGAGTCGTGAGTTCATCCGTCAAATCTTCATTAACTGACATCAGCTTTTATATCTGGGTGGAGAGAGAAGCATTTTAGTCACATAAAACTGACAGGAACAGTTCCGGACTGAATCTACAACTCTCAGATGACACACAGCTTATATCTCCGTCACTGTAAGTTACTGAAAGCAAAACCACATAGACCCGTGTTTGTGCAGTGCGGCTCTCTTGCAATGAATGACACGACAGACGAACTAGTATATAGACGAACTACTGATATATAAATGCAGTTGAAACTCCTGTAAATACTAACTAACTGAAGTGTGTGTGAAAATAACCGTATTATGGACTCAAATAGAGGACTGACAACCGTATTCTGCTGCGTTAATGTGGTCCTTGTTCATGATACTTTAAATATATGCAAAAAAAATGTAAGTGAAAAGACATAAAAATTGTGAATATATATATATATATATATATATAAAGAGAAATAAATAAAATCAATGCAAAATTAAAACTGACGTTCAGTGTCATACTTCAGTGGCTTGATTTGTTAGTGTAAAAGCATGCAAAATAAAGAACATTAATTGTTTGCAAAGTGATAACCGTTGAGATATTATGAATGAACGTTAATTATCTTCCCTGAGCCCAAGAGGACCCCCTTTTCACAGGGCCTGGGACAGCATTCTCGGATGTCCCTCTTGACAACGGCCCTGAATATATTAGTGATTTGAAATGTTATTGAAACATTACTAGAGAACTTGTATGGCTAGAAAATAGCTGTTGTGTTAAATTAAATTAAAAGTTTATGTTAAATTAAATCTGGAAAGAAAATATCAAACACTACTGCTGATGGAGACATTATTTTGAATGATTTATCCATCTCTTTTAAATACTTTTCATTAATCTTTTGCTCAAATATTTTCTGCTCATCTTTCTAGATCTTTGTCATTTAGTAAAATTGCATATTTAATTACCTCATAATGTCATGAGGGGCCCCAGACAGGGCCAGAGGCCCTCCACAGCCCTTATGTCCCATATGCCAGGGGCTGTCTGGCCATTGTATGGTAGACACAATACAAAGACAATGACAATAGGAAGCTGTGACAAACTATACTTTCTAATACCACAAGATTATTTATATACAAGCCTTTAAAACGAGGTTAGCGACTACACAACTCCTATAGTTTTGGGTCATTTGAGAATGGTGATGCTTTATTGCTTATTTCACAATGTAAAGTCTCCTATACACAATGCTAGCCTGTGTCTGGGGGAGGAGATCAACACAGAGCTGTGACAAAGTTTAGAGTAAGGCTGCTCCTTTTGTCCTTCACACTCGGAGGAGCTTGAAGAACTCCTCGTCTTCATGCTCCATTCACCAGCCTGACTTCCAGAGCTGGCCTCCCCTGACTGAGCCACAAACACACCGCCGCTCACCTCATTATAAGCACGCATAGCACACCTTCCACTGAGACCAAATGCCTTTTGTGTTCGATCATTCAAACATTGGGCTTGCATTATTCTAATATAGACAATATTAATATAAGTAATAATTCATTCACTTGTTAATGTGTTAGAAGTTTAGATGTATGCGTAATTTTTTTGTTGGTCTAAACATGCTGTACGGACGCTAGTCTCACCTGTTTTGTCAGCACCTCTGGCCATAAGCTCCCAATTTTTTAAGATGTCCTACTATATGTGTATGCCCCTTATACACTTTATGAGTGCAGTTTTACATCTTAAAAATAGTGATCAAACTATAAAAAAATTTTTTTAAGCATTGTCGATACCATGTCGATATCGATAAATAGAGAACGGGATGACAGATATTATGCCGACATGTGTGTAATAAGAGCGAAATGTAAAGTTTTTAACACAATATTTAATTGAAATTCACTACAAAATTTTGAAAGCGAAAGTTCCATTTACTAGACTAGATTTTGGGTCGGACAAAAGCGAATTCTAATTACACTCTCGACTAGCCAAGTGTACATTACGATAATCTCAAAATGGCCAAATATCTTCTGATATATCGCAAGTGTGTTTGTTTGTTCACGGTCACGAGTCGAAAGTGAAACTGCATCAAATGTCTGTTTTGTTGGCAATTGGCATGTTAGTGCATATAATGTAAACACAAACGTATAGGCTAGTTAATCAAAAATTATCCAGGAATAATGCCATGATGTATTGTGTGTGTGTGTGTGTGTGTGTGTGTGTGTGTGTGTGTGTGTGTGTGTGTGTGTGTGTGTGTGTGTTTGTGACTCTTTAGCTCCGCCCACTGCACGCTTCCACAAGCTCGGCTGTTTTCGGAAAGAATCGGTACAGCGTATCTGTCTTTTATAATTATGATAAAACTAAAGACTCTTCGGAGATATCAAGTATGCAATTATACTCTATAGGTACTCAAGATTAACATGAGATTGGCAGAAACTGTGTGTTATGTACCCTTTCAGCCAATAATTGATATATTGGCGAATAAATCAAAAACAAAAGTCTCACCATTAAAGCCATGTCCCAAGCACAAAATTATAATTTTCTCATTATAATTGTATGTAGCATATATGACAGACTTGCACTGCACATGTTACACCTTACTGTATTTTCCTTTTTTGAAGGGATTCCAATCATATTTCGAGCAAAACCATCATGGCGAACAGTGCATCTGAAGTGTCTCAGCTGAAGGAAATCAGCTTTAATACATTGGCCAAATTTTCTTACGATAACATTAAAAATGTACATATATCGGCTAATACCGATATGGTGGCCGATATATTGTGCATCGCTAATTATTATTAAATCATATTAACTGTATGCCCTAGTTGACAGGGAGATTCTTTTGCTCGACTGTCAAGTAAATAAAAGTGACTTCAATTTATCCATTGAACTCAAAAGGAGATGTTTTAAAAAACATACATGCTGCACAATTAACACTGAAAAATGTTATATGTATGGCAATGTGCACACTCCTTTTGTGTTTCATGGAAGAAAGACATAATGAGGGTAAGTAAATAATGATCAAATTAAAATTTTTTGGTGAAATATTCCTTTAAGGACCAACCTCATCTTAACCTCAACAAGCATTCACCTGAATGGGACCCATTGTAGTATATAGTGCAATACTTACAAATAGTGGTGTGTGTGTGTGTGTGTGTGTTTGTAGGGGTACTAAAGAGCCCATACCTGGAGGGCTTTCATTTTCTGGTTGTTCTGGTTGGAGAGGGTCTGGAAGCGGGCCAGCTCTGCCTGGCTGTAGACGCTGCGGTGTTTGAAGTATTTTAGTATGGCTTTGTGCATCCTCTTCTGCAACAAAGAAAGCTGAGGAAGAAAGAAAGAAAGAGGGAGAGAGAGAGAGAGAAAGAGAGGGGGAATTGGTAAGGCAGGAGAGGAAATTAATGGCAGTGTTCAAGAAGAATGATGGAGGGGAATAGAGAAAGCAGTCAATAGCCCATTCTGCAGTACACGGGGCTGACAGGAATTTCACAGTCTCTTGCTCTCCCTGCCCACTCATGTGCACTGGGCGGAAACCAGTCACATCTGGCTGCCAGGATGGGGGGTTAATTTTCTCTAAATGCTTCAGCGGTTTTGTTCTAGCTCAGGCAAACTCGGTGACTGCAAAGCTGATGAGTAAAATATTTTGACTTCACTCACTTTAACTTTATACCAATCCCCTCCAGACATATTTTACACATACACAAAAAGTCATGAACCCCCTGCCGCAACGAGAAATTATTCCGAGTATACTGGAAAAACATAAAAAAATGAGAGAGAGTGAGAGAGAGAGAGAGTGTGTGTGTGTGAGAGAGAGAGAGAGAGATTAGAGAAGAAAGAAAGAAAGAAAGAAAGCATGCTGCTCTCTTTATTATTTGTGCAGTTTTCCAGAAAAAAAAGGGGGTTTCAATTCGGAGGGATGTCGTCCCTTGTTTCGCCCCATCTCTTCTCTCTTCCTTTAAGCTTATCATTGCTTGGCAATGTGTTCTTCGGAGCATGAAAAAACTAAAGCGAATTAGCTCAGCCTTTAACTGAACGAGTACAAAAAAATGTCCTTTATGGAGCCGTGTCAAAAAAACCCTGTACTATCCTATTAATGCCACAAGTAACAATAGTTACAATATACTGTAGAAAGAAATGTGCAAAAAGAAATATCATAAAAAGACTCCAGTCAAAGTGATGCAAGATACTAACCTCATCCATGCTTTCTTTTGTTAATACACGTAATGCAATTTATGTTAGGCCTTCAGGGATACAATCGTGAAACCTGCCACCAACCTTTTGTTTACAAGCATTAAACTGATTCTGGATGTTTAGGTAGGCCCATGGTTTGTACATTTCACCACTGCAAGGGGGCGCTCTAGCTCTCTCATTCAAACTAAACTGGCAAATCCAACTAAACTGGCAAAATGCCAGCACGTCATTGTATATGATAACCTGTGTTATATAAAAGTGATATGATGAGGACATTGCTGCAGTGTCTATAGTCAATTGATAAAAGTGCAAAACAAAGACGTTTGTCAGCATAACCAAACGATGCCACATAAAACCACATAAATAATTAAATGCCATCTGTCACTAGCACACTAATGCAGATATTTAGACCCATTAAATGTGCATTGTTATACTGTAAATAACAGAAAATAACTTATTTGCCACACTTTACATACACACACATACATTTCTCCCATGAAATATTTAGAATTTTCATTCTTGGGTGAAATATTCTTGATATACACTATATTGCCAAAAGTTTTGGAACACCTGCCTTTACATGCACATGCACTTTAATGACATCCCATTTAATCATTAGGGTTTAATATGGAGTCGGCCCACTCTTTGCATCTATAACAGCTTCAACTCTTCTGGGAAGGCTTTCCACAAGGTTTAGGAGTGTGTTTATGGGAATTTTTTACCATTCTTCTAAAAGCGCATTTGTCAGGCACAGATGCTGGACGAGAAGGCCTGGCTCACAGTCTCCACTCTAATTCATCCCAAAGGTGTTCTATCGGGTTGAGGTCAGGAGGAAGTTCCTCCACACCAAACTCCCTCATCCATGTCTTTATGGACTGACGCTTTGTGCACTGGAGCGCAGTCATGTTGGAACAGGAAGGGGCCATCCCCAAACTGTTCCCACAAAGTTGGGAGTATTAAATTTTCCAAAATGTCTTGGTATGCTGAAGCATTAAGAGTTCCTTTCACTGGATTAAGGGGCCAGTCCCAACCCCTGAAAAACAACCCCACACCATAATCCCCCCTCCACCAAACTTAACACTTGGCACAATGCAGTCAGGCAAGTACAATTCTCCTGGCAACCGCCAAACCCAGACTCATCCATCGCATTGCCAGACAGAGAAGCGTGATTAGTCACTCCAGAGAACACGTCTCCACTGCTCTAGAGTCCAGTGGCGGCATGCTTTACACCACTGCATCCAGTGCTTTGCATTGCACTTGGTGATGTAAGGCTTGGATGAGCTGCTTGCACAGTTCTTGAGCTAATCTGAAGGCCACACCAAGTTTGGAGGTCTGTAGCTATTGACTGCAGAAAGTTTGCGACTTCTGTGCACTGTGTGCCTCAGAATGCGCTGACCCCCGCTCTGTGATTTTACGTGGCCTACCACTTCGTGGCTGAGCTGCTGTTGTTCCCAATTGCTTCTACCTGAGAGCAACTCAAAGCGTCAACTGATTTCAATGATTTGAAGGGGTGTCCTAATACTTTTGGCAATATAGTGTGTGTGTGTGTGTGTGTGTGTGTGTATGTATGTATGTATATATATATATATATATATATATATATATAATATATATATATATATATATATATATATATATATATAATATATATATATAAAACATTTTGCGCTGTTTCTAGCCACATAAACAATGCTTTTAAACACCTCTGAATCTATTCCTGTGTGTCAGTTTCATACATATGGAGAAGGTGTCTTAATAGACATCTGATAAAAATACATTCTATTCAGGCTATTCATAATAGACCCTATACATACTCGGCATGGCATGGAAAACCTTTCAAAAATGTTAAACCGGCATAAGAATCCATATTCAATTGAGCGCAGCTTGGCCTACGCATCCTTACAGAAACGTATATAACTTTAAGAAGAGCTCGTCGTAAACCTCTAAGAGATGCGACTGCATACGCTCTGAAGGAGAGAAAGCCGCACCAGTCTGCAAATAAACAACAAACTGTAAAAAGGCTGAATACTGAGTAAAAGAAAATCAGGCTTTGATCATGAGCGTGGAGAATCCCGTCCACAGGATTTGCCTTTTGCATGCATTTCTCACTTGATAACATTCATGTAGTTAGATGAGGAGTTGTACGCGTATTAGTCTTTTGGGGAACAAACAATGTGTCTTGCTCTTCAGTAGAGTTTTACCATCAGCGGTAGAATAACAAATCATATTAAAATGATCTACAGCTAAAAGAAATGCTATGTACTTAAAGTGACAGATGATGTGTAGATCAGTATAACTAGTAATAATCTCTAGCAACAACAATGGTACAATCACAATAACAATCCATGGACTAATGTCATGTATGAGAGACACAAAGCTTTAAAGCTGAAGTGTGCCATTTTTTTTTGTTCAAATACTTTCTCCTATTATAGCTTAATATGTGAAGATATCACAAAGAAAGACATTTGTAGGTTAATTATCACACAATGTATAATTACTGTGGTGCTATTGAAACATCGCCCTAGGTGGTTTAGTTTGTGAACAAATGACTGTTTCAAACAAACCTTTTAAGTGAACAAATCATTTCAACAAACAAAACACAGTTCACAGAGATTTGTTTTGAGTCTGAACGAAACTCGGAGAAGCCCTGAATGAACTCGTTCTTGATGTAAAATGACGTAAAGAGGTTATTAAAACTATTTTTGGCAAAAAAATGTATAGCTTTATTACTAAAAGATCAAGCTTTCTATATTAAATGAAATCTAAAAATTATATTTTGCATGATCATGATTTGTGGGGAGTCTCTTTCTAGAGACTTTTTTTAAATACGTTTTGCTTACACTTTATTTTACATGCCATGAACTTACAGTGTAGTTACCCAAGGAAGTACTGTTAATATAAGGTAACTTCATGGGTTACGGTTTGTTTTAGGTGTAGGTTCAGGGTTAGTACCTAGTTATAACCCAGTTACTGCAATTACTATAATAAGTAGAATGTATATGCGGAACAGGACTGTAAAATAAAGTGCTACCCTTGTTTTATAACGAATCAGTTCAGTTAATGATTCATAGCACAAAAAGAAATCCACTTGACGGCAACTACAGTATAATGATGTAACCTACTGCAAGAGCAACTGAACAAATCAGTAAATGAACAAATCTTTCTGATGAAAAAAAAAGACTGTTAGAGAATAATCAAAAACCGCCACTGTTAAAGGTAGATTATAGGCCATTTTTGGATAGATGATGCGAAGAGACTTTCTACCAGCATAACGAAAAATGTTTCTTGAACAAATCGCCTATAAATAAAATGTTCGTCCAATCATTGCATTGAATGAACATTTTATGGTCCTACAGACGACATATATACACATACATTTTAGGGTGTTTTCACACTTGGTGAAACCTTCGGTTGATCGACCGAGATGAGACCATCTGGGTATGGTTCGCATACAGCTAATGGTGCGGTTTGCTAAAAATGTCCATTGTGAACACAAATCCTTCCAAAGTGTGTCAAAGAGACATGGCTGCACACCTTGCCAGTTTAAAAAATGTATATATGGTTTTACGAGTGCACACACCTAAAGCACATGCACAGAAAAGCAGCTGTCACAGCATGTGAACTAAACTCAATTCTTACTCCATTTCTCACTGGAATGCTGTTTTATGTATACCTACTGTACCTGGTAAAAATTGAAAGCAGCTTGTTTAATATACATCTTTCTTTTATTATATTTGCCCTATTGTTTTGTTTTTTTCTTTTTTCTTTCTATTCAGCTATTATCATTTACAAAGTTGATATAGTGCAAGAATATGGATAAAGTATTGCAACAATTTATATTCTTGTGCAAAAGATAAGAAACTTTAAGTTAAGCTTATTCAACAACATTTGTAGCAATGTCATTTTACAAAATAATAATAATCTTTACAAACAAATATCTAGGTTAGTGAGGCACATGCAATGCAAGTGAATGGGTTTAAAGGCCACAAGGTCAGCCATCAAACACTGAACTGGACTAGATCCAAAAAGCAACAGTTTGAGCACAAAGAGGTCTGAGACCACATTCCTACTTAAAGGGTTAGTTCACCCAAAAATTTTATGACGCAACAAGAATATTCAAACAAACAAAAATAACTACTTTACTCAACAATTTCGTTCTAGCCTGTGTCAGTCTCCTACGCAGTTTACGTTGTAAACATTACAACGCTTTCGAGTTCTACGGCAGGCGATGCTGTTCACATGAGCACCACGATGCATGCGTGTGATGATGACGCGGGAGATGCACTGTATGGTTTGTAATGACATGAGGGTGAGTCATTAATGACAGAATTTACATTTTTGGGTGAGCTAACCCTTTAAGCAAGCCAAAAAAGGTCCTCTTTCAGGGACAGTGTGAACGTAAAGAGAACTGGGTCCTTCTTCACTTGGTTCACCGCTTGGTCCACTTAAAGGATTCTCAGTTTGGTTCTTTTAAAGAGGACTCAAGTGTGAAAACACCCTTAGACCACTCAACATAGTAATTGCTATCAGGATGTGAAGAGACTTTCGACCAGCATATAAAAAAAAAATTCTGGAACAAATCACCTACCCTGCCTTTAATTACTCTGTTTGAGCATCCTGACAAAACTACCTGTTTATTCAACCAATGGCAGATGAGGGGTGCTTTTTATTTATTTATTTTTGCATTTCCTTTACATGACACTAGCATAGAAATGACACACTTCAGCTTAAACCTCTTACTGAAAACATCTTTACATTGACAAGTGTTTGTTGTGACATACCAATACAGAGCCATATAGTGTTTGGGAATGACTAATGCACTGCACTCTATAGGTACACACTGCACTTACACAGTACAGCTTTGATGAATACCAGCAAAACCACCCATCCTTTAGTGATGGACGTACATGTCATATTAGCATTTTCCCAAACGTTCCCGAGATGCTGGTTCTTGAGAGCGTTTGCATCTGCCACGCGCCTGTTTCCTCTCGCTGCCATGTGAGATGGAATAAACACACATGCACGCCAGAGCAACGCTGTCATGAAGCTTATCTCATCGTGATTAGATTACTGCAGTGGCCTCCTAGCTGACTGCCCAACTAAAACCAACCACCTATGACAGTGTAGCACGCCTGCGCACGCTAGTCCGCGCAAACCTCTCTCTCATCACTATTTTGCATGCCTGCTGTCTATCTCTGATGACAAAGATAGACAACCACATCATTCACACATGCAGAAAATAGCCTTGATGTATACATGCATACAGAAGAAGCCACAGAGAAAGAAATGTGTTACCTGCTTGTGGTCTTGGACGTAGGCCTCTGCTCTGTTTCTTCTGTCAAAAACACAAGCGGCTTCTTGTCTGGCGATCATTAGAGCTCTCTGCAGCTCTCGGTACTCTTTCGCTAACTTCAGATTGTCTTTTAGCGCTTTCTGTAGATTAACCTGGAACAGATTTGCACAGAATGTTCTACATCAGCTTCTGAAAGACTCTAATATGTTATAATGAAAGGACAGCATGAAAAACAAGGATATTTAAAGGAATAGTTCACTCAAATTAAAAAATCATTAACACATTTTTGTCATCCCAAACCTGTATGGATGTATGAATGCACTTTTCCATGCAATTTCAATAAATGGTTCAAAGCTTTATTAAAGGATGCAAAAGCTGGTTCTACTTATGCACTATATTTCAAGTGTTTTGAAGCCAAACGATAGCTTTTCGTGAGGAACAGTCTGAAATTTAAGTTATTCACTGATAATCTTGCCCTCCAGTGGGCTGTGAACCTCTCTGAGCGGATCATTGAGTCAGTGAGTTGAACTCGAGAACCGGATTAGTCCGATTCATGAACAAATCATTCAGTTTTGTGAACTGGATCAACTGATTCATTAAAAACAGCCGATTCAAAAGAATGATTAATCCATGAAGAGACATTGCAACTTCTATCATGTGCTAATATGAATTTACCATGGACACTCAATTTTGTTTTGTTTCTCACACAATTTTGTCGTAAGACCTGTGGTTTTTCAAAGTTGTAAATAAACCAAAATATTGTTTTATATGTAGTATGTTTTACAAGAAAATAGTAATTGAACGAGAGTCAATAGTCGAGAGTCAATAGTCGATGGACAATATGGTCACACTTTAGATTAGGGTCCAATTCTCACTAATAACTAACTATTAACTACAACCTTAGTCTCAATAAACTCCTAATTACTGCTTATAGTTAGCTTATAGCTTATAGCTTATAGTATAGGTAGCTTTTGTAGCGTTTAAGTTTAGGTATTGGCTAGGATTAAGGGATGTAGAATATGGTTATGCAGAATAAGGCATTAATATGTGCTTTATAAGTACTAATATCCTAATCCTAGTAATATGCATACTAATAAGCAACTAGTTAATAGTGAGAATTGGACCCTAAACTAAAGTGTTGCCAACAATACATATAGGCTACTTTTCAAAATAAAGACAACAAGTATTATGACATGGATGTAGTGTCACTTAAGTGTCCAAATATTTTTGGGACAACTGTATTTGATTGTGTTAAGTTTATTTGCATATCGTTTGTTTTACACCCAAATGGTGAATGCGAACCTATTGGAATACAGTAACTCAAGTAATCATACAGCTCTTGAGGAAGTATGTAAACAAATCACAATAAATAACTGTCTGATTTGCTTTTCTCCACAATCTCCACAACCCTGTGTCAGCATCGGACACGTGGAGAAAGGAGAGAGAGAGGTATGGAAAGAAAGATGAAGAGAGAATGAGAAGAACATTTTCTGCTCTACCTGGGAATAAGGAATAATGAAGTGTGTCTGGGCAGTAAAACGACCCAGCGCTAAACTGATGAGTTTAACCCAGCGCCGAGAGTGGCAGTAAACATGACAAATGCCGGCTATTGATTTAAAGCTTAATTACTGCATGCAGTGCTGACAAAACCCGTCTGATGCACCTCTGAAATGTAAATGGGACAAATTACACTTCATTGGCCATAAGAAACTGATGGTGTCTGCACTTTGCATCCTACTGCTTTTCTACTCACTGAGCGTCTGACTTCATCAAGTAAACAAGCTACATGAGAATATGATGAGGGGAGAGAAAAAACCCCAATTCAGCTAGTGAGGAAGTCACAGTGGAGTGTGTCCATAAGTGTAAGTTACATTTACCGCATCTCAACTCATCGTGTAAGAGGCACAAGTGTTTAAATGGTTACCATTGTCAAGGAAATAATCCATGCTGCAAGACAACACAAAAAAACTATTTACTTGCTTTATTCATTTTTGGTTTTACTGAGCTCAGTTAATTGGTGCTAGTTTTTCCAAAGAAAATAATGTATATGTAATAAAACACCACTTTTTTCCCATTGAATATGCTGTTTCACCATGGAAGTAAAATGGGTTGTAAACACATCTGTAAATGTCAATTTGACATTGACCCTAATGGAGCCAGCAATTGCAAGGTCATGGCATTGGTACCCAAGGGAACACACATGCGGAAGCATCTGTTGCTTCAGATAAACGCATCTGCCAAGCGCATATTAAAATGAAAATTGTTTTTATTGAAATTATAATTGTTACTAAAAAGAGCACAATTGTTGGAGCCATGGCTTTGTTGGTACACATGTTGGTGGTCCAATGTCCAATAAACATGCCAAATGGGCAATAAAAAAGTGTGTGTGTGTGTATATATATATATATATATATGTATATATCAGAGCGGGGTCAGCACATGTTGAGCAGGTGCAGAAGTCGCCAACTTTCTGCAGAGTCAATAGCTACAGACCTCCAAACTTGGTGTGGCCTTCAGATTAGCTCAAGAACTGTGTAGAGAGCATCATGGAATGGGTTCCCATGGCCGAGCAGCTCATCCAAGCCTTACATCACCAAGTGCAATGCAAAGCGCTGGATGCAGTGGTGTAAAGCACGCCGCCGCTGGACTCTAGAGCAGTGGAGACGTGTTCTCTGGAGTGACCAATCACACTTCTCTGTCTGGCAATGCGATGGATGAGTCTGGGTTTGGCGGTTGCCAGGAGAATGGTACTTGCCTGACTGCATTGTGCAAGTGTAAAGTTTGGTGGAGGGGGGATTATGGTGTGGGGTTGTTTTTTAGGGGTTGGACTTAGCCCCTTAGTTTCTGGTGAAATTAACTCTTAATGCTTTAGCATACCAAGACATTTTGAACAATTTCATGCTCCCAACATTGTGGGAACAGTTTGGGGATGGCCCCTTCCTGTTCCAACATGACTGCACACCAGTGCACAAAGTGTCAGTCCATAAAGACATGGATGAGCGAGTTTGGTGTGGAGTAACTTGACTGGCCTGCACAGAGTCCTGACCTCAACCCGATAGAACACCTTTGGGATGAATTAGAGCGGACACTGCGAGCCAGGCCTTCTCATCCAACATCAGTGCCTGACCTCACAAATGCGCTTTTAGAAGAATGGTAAAAAATTCCCATAAACACACTCCTAAACCTTGTGGAAAGCATTCCCAGAAGAGTTGAAGCTGTTATAGCTGCAAAGGACGGGCCAACTCCATATTAAACCCTACGGATTAAGAATGGGATGTCATTAAATTTCATGTGCATGTAAAGGCAGGCGTCCCAAAACGTTTTATATATATATATATATATATATATATATATATATATATATATATATATATATTTATATAAAAATGTGTATATTAAATATTATATTACCAACTTTTATGTTAGATGCGATTTTTAATTGTGATGAATCGATTTGACAGCAGTATTTATTCCAAAAAAGAGTCACAATTACGATTTTATTGTTCATACTTGCTTCCAAAGAGTTATGTTTTCAACAAGGAAAATTATGAATTATGAAAATCCAGAAAAGAAAATTCTGTGTACACTATAAAAACAAAAAGCCTCTTTCTAATAAGAGTGTCCCTCTCATCTAAAACACATGACTCTGTGGTCGTCATCCAGTGTTGCGCGTCACTATCCATATTTCCTGTCTTTATTAACATCTCATGACTGTGAAGTCTCAACGATGCGCCTCAGGTCAACCAAAGGCATTCTGACACAGCATCTCATTGTTCCAAGTGTTAAAAGTCGAAATGTTTCTGTTGGGCGATGAATCTTTGTACCGCTTTATTGTTTCCTGTGAGAAGTCTAAAGAGACTCTCTGCTCTGCTGCCCTGCAGCAAGTTAATGGCAGACTGGCTCTATGAGGGAGGACTTTTAATTCGGCTCCTGTCTCGCACCAACAACTTGTTTGGAGTTTGCTGCTTCTGCGCGCATGGCGGATTAAGCCCCATTGCCTTTTCTTGTTTTGAACTAATGCATTCTTGATCACCGTTTAATGAAACTATATACCACATGGCGATTTCACATTAGATAAGCCATGTGAGACTTTCATCAGGCGCCGGGCTCTGACTGAGGCCATAATCCCGAAACTCAACTCCCCCAATAAATAGCTTTTCCCTCCGAAAATGAAGTGATAATACGTGGGTTTCATGCAAAACATAACATATTATCTCTGACAGAAAATTATAAGAGCTTACATCAAATTATTAGAGGAAATGTTAAAAGAGGTGTGATACTGAGCGTCGGATATTCCAGAGCAAAGGTGCATTAGGATAGTTATTACACACACACACACTAAACAAATCGCCCTACATCAGGTTAAAGACACTGAGATGGCCCTTTAAATTGTGAAGACACAGAAATAGACAATATAAACAAATGGACAGTGTTTTAAAACATAAACCCTTTTTCGTATGTACAACTTCAAGGTTGTAAAAATCTTAATGAATCCTCTGAAATTGGCACAATCCCATCCAGATGGGACTAGTAAAAAGTAAATCCCTTTTGTACACTTTATATGGACAAATTTTATTATTCTAAGTAGTCTGTCAAAATTAGCGTGGTAATTTTTTCAGTTTAAAGGCTTTTTCACATCGGGACGATTATCGTGCGTGCTTATCAGCGATGTTTAATGCCTTGTGACTAAACAAAGGGCGCCAAAGTGAGTGTGCACACCAATGCGCAAAATGCAAGGTGTAAAAGCATTTTTTTAAATTGAGATTGCCGCTTCTGTTCACGTGCATGGAGCTGCTGAATTTACAGTAAAACACGACTTGGTGGCCCTTAAGCACAAAACGGTCTTGTCAAGCACACATTGATACCTAAGAAGAAGACGAAAGAGGAAATAAGTAGACAAAAAAGATGCAACGATGCAAGATGAATGTAGAGCTGCTGGTTTGTTTGGTGTTTGAACACAAAGAATTTTATGACAAACACCACAGCGACTATAAACATCTCTAAGAGAGAAATTGCAGATCAAATAGGATTGGATGGTGAGTTTCCATCGAATCCTGTTTGATCTGCAATCAAATCAAAATCACCATCTACTGTCCGCGACGGAATTTGCACATTCACTCGGCGCATCGCCAGTGAAAATTGCTTGGGTATGAACACAAAGACATGTCGGAAAACGTCTCGAAAAACACTGGCGATAAGCGCCACGATAAATGTCCCTTTACACGTAAAAAATATTTAACGCAGCATCCATTTTTTCTGCCATCCTTTGGCTTGCGTTACATTATATGATCATGATCTTATTCATGCAAAGGCTAGGAAATCTAAATATTTATAAAGGTAATTTCAGCTTGAATGGTGATTGGAGCACATCAAATCCCCTTACCAATCAAATGCACTCATGCTCGTTCAGCTTCAGCTGATCTGTTTTCTGATATGTAAAGAAAACATTTGTTAACCTGGATTATAGCAAGTATTAAATAGAAAAGCTGATCTAGGTCTTATAGGAAACCCTGACAAAATAATCTTGACATTAATGTAAATATAAAGGAAGGGGTTCTTAACCTCAGTGTCCTTCATGACAGCCTGGCGTTGAGTGAACAGCTCTGAATGAATCTGTGCACGTTGAGACTTCCTCTGTTCACAGGAAGCAATATCCCTTTGCACATTCCCCATCACAACTGTGGCTGTCCCATGTTTGAAGGCCAAAGTGTTTGACAGACCCCTGAAACAAACAACATATAAATTCTAATTTATAGAAACTTGTGTATACATGAACACATATATTCTTACTGTAGCTCCTCTATAACGTCTGGCATAGTGCTGACGGTTTGCTCCATCATGTCTGAATCTTGCTTTAACTCCTTAGACTTCAGGTCGAGCTCCTTGAAGCGATTTGAAATCTCCTTGTACTTCAATGAGACCACACCAAGTCTTTCCTAACAGCAAATAAATAAACTCACCATCATTAAATGAATAAATATAGAATTAAGTAAGTTTTTGAGGTAAGCATGTTAAGAAGGAAATCTGCAATATCATTGGATATGTAATATATTTATCTCATACATAAATATCTCATACTGTAATAAAAATCAAGTATAATTTTATTTTCACCTTCACAGAATTCAAACATTCCTGATGGTGTTTCTTTTTGTCTTCAAAATCATCAGAGAGGCTTCTGTGTGCAGTTTGTAGGTCATTTAGTTTTGATTTTAACCTTTCAATTGTCTGAGAAAAAAAATATAAGAATTATTATATAAAGAGAATATGTATCCTTATGCAACTGGAAACTTTGTTCAATAATTTCACTGGACCTTGAAGTCAACATGAATCAATATTGACCCTACTAACTTTCTCAGTAAATTTCCACTTACTTTGCAATTGGACAAAATTTGAAATAAGCCAATACTTGAAAGACAATTCAGTGACATTTATTCTATGCTGATTGGATTTACCGCAGATTTCTCAGCATACGTCTGTCTCAGTTGCTCCACCTCTGTCTCTAGCTGAGAGGTTGTAGAGAAAGCACCTTCATACTTTTTCTGTAGTTCACCTTTCACCCTCTCACAGTCTGTTTTTGTACGGTTATATCCAGCTGCCTCTGCATCCACATTACCCTGAAGGTAAAACATGTCATCAATGTTACAATATATCAATACCAAACATTAACAGACACTTAAACTGTACAATTTGTGTATTAATGTATTCATTAGGCAAGTCAGGTTTTACCTTGAGAATATCTAATGTGGTCATTTCAGTCATTATCAGGGTCTTCATTTCGTCTACCTGTTTCTGCCCACCAAAAATAAAAAAGACATCAAACAACTGCTGATTTTTAAGCAAAACTTCAGCAAAAAGCAACTCAAAAGTGACTAAATATACTATAATTCTCTGTAAAAGGATAAAAGCTACAGCCGATGAAAAGACTTTCAGTGAATAGTGATTTATATTTAGGTCTGTTGTTCACATAAAGCTATCGTATGACTTCAGAAGACTTGGAACAAAGAGCATGTACAAGTACTTTTATGCTGTTCTTATCTTTTGCAAATGCCAAATTTACACCACAAAGGTGGCACAGAAGCCCTCCTGAAGTCAGGCTCCTACACAGCTTACGTTGTAAATAGTGCAGCACTTTCGAGTCCCCGATGCAGGAGAGAAAAAGTAGTTTTTGCGCAAAAATTATTCGTCGTTTCATAAAATTAAGATTGAACCGCTGGAGTCACATGGACTATTTTAACGATGTTTTTAAAACCTTTCTGGGCCTTGAAAGTGTTAATTAAATTGCTGTCTATGGAGAGGTCAGAGATCTCTCAGATTTCATCAAAAATATCTTCATTTGTGTTCTGAAGATGCACGGTCTTACGGGTTTGGAACGACATGAGGGTGAGGAATTAATGACAGAATTTACATTTTTAGGTGAATTAACCCCTAAACTACTCTACTACGAAGAGATATCACCTAACACATGAAATCCCACAACTTCCGTCAACATACATTTCATGTGTTGCGTGATATCTCTGCGTCCAAGTAGCAGTGCTTCGCCTGTGCTTCCCCATAATATAGTCCCAAGTCAATATCTGCCTAGGAAATCTCCTAGTCTTAATCTGCATCACTATTTGTACTCGTTGAGAAAACGCAGGCCACAAGAAGTAATTAGGTGGGTTTTTTTTATTTTTTTTATCACTTTTACTTGTGACATGCTAGCTGGCAACGTAAGATTCCATTCATTTCCAAGCTAAGCTAGCGGCGACCCTGCCAAACTAAAACAATGCATGTATTTGCCCACATATCTAAATGTAGGAAAGAAGTTGAATAAGCCCTATTTCTAAAAACGGAGTGTTCCTTTAAGGTGGAATATAACTATTAAAAAAAAAAATGTTATGACAGCACATAGTGGTAAAAAAAATAGTATGCAGATCTTTACTATTTTTATATCATTAAGAAGAAAAATTTTTTTACTACTGTATTATGATCTAGAATTGTGTGTTTTCTATAACTAAATAAAACTATCTCTGTTTTTTTCGAGGTTAACCCAGCCTGGTTTAAATGTGTGAAAATGATTAATAGTTAAAAACATGCCTACGATTCAATGGGTGTTATCATCCTAAAGTCTACATACATGTCGTTCCCAAGTTTATTAGATCCATGTCGTACAGTGTGATTTTTTAATGATCTTTTAGGATTGCTGAAATCGCACAGTCTGCAGCAGGCATTAGAGATGGCATAAATGCATTTACACAGCTATTACTGAGCAAATACTGTAGTGATGCTAGGGGCTGAGTTGGGTCAGAGCAGACCTAATTTAGTCTGGCTTTTATGCTGCATTATGTCTTTACACAGAATTTTGAGGAGGCTCAGAGAAGCCTTAACTCGGCTGTGTGAAGATGCCTAAAGAGGCATCTACTTTACGATGGAAAAATGTTATGATGACAGAATTTGTATTTGGATCTGAGAATCTTTGAATACTACTTGTTCATTCCCTAACCTTGCAAATGAACTCATCTTTAGATCTACAGGGGGCACGTGTCCTCTTACCCTGTTCCTCAGCTCCTCCAGAAAGGTTTGGCGCTCCAGCCGGTCCAGCTTTTCTTTGGTGTCTGAATGTTCGGCGGACACCTGGTCGAGCTCGTCTTTGAGCGGTTTCCACTGCTTCTCACTCACACCGATCTTGAGCAGGATGTGCTGATGATCCATCAGTAACTGTTTCACTGCCTGTTCGCTGAAACAACACGGCCACAAACAACATCATAAAACATGGTCTGTCCCATGAGATCCACCACGTTGTACAGAGTGTGTACCAACAGCAGCCCACTCACAAAAAATGCTTGCACAGCATTCAGCAAATTTCACAACTGGAAATGAAACTGCCATGTATATTTGACATCCAACTGATTAAACAAGATGTGCCAAATCAAAGATTAATTACTGGATGGAATAGTTACAGTATGACACAATGCTTAAACAACACCTAGAACTGTGTTTAGTTCATAATGCATTATATTAACAACACGCAGCCCGATTCATGCAACAGCTCAAGTATTTACACAACATTTCAACACACTGGAGCTTGTTTACAGCAACACCAGTGGAACTATAAAGTATCTTAGGCATCTTTTTCGCCAACTACAGCATTCAAATTAGACAAGCATAGACAAGCTAAAAAGCTTCTTAAGACCTAATATTTACTATTACTTATTTTACAACTTAATATAAAAAAATAAATAATAATAATATAATGTAACTCTTTAGTTATTTTATTCAGCTTTTATTTTCACATTATCATCTTTATTTGGGATTCTAAATTGTCTTTATTATTTAACTTCAGTAACTTTGCCTACCTTATTTACAACTATAGCTTTTGTTTGTCTATTTTTTACAACAGCTGCAAATTACGCTTAAAAAAAAAAATATATATATATATATATATATATACATACACAGTATATATATATATAGTGTGTATATATATAACATTATGACCAGGTGAAGTGAATAACACTGATTATCTCTTCATCACGGCTCCTGTTAGTGGGTGGGATATATTAGGTAGAACCAGCGACAGGGTCATGGGCGCCCAAGGCTCATTGATGCACGTGGGGCGTGAAGGCTGGCCCATGTGGTCTGATCAAACAGACGAGCTACTGTAACTTAGGTTAATGCTGGTTCTGATAGAAAGGTGTGAGAATACACAGTGCATTACAGTTTGTTGCGTATGGGGCGGCATAGCCGCAGACCAGTTAGGGTGCCCATGCTGACCCCTGTCCACCATCGAATGCACCAACAGTGGGCACTGGAGCATCAGAACTGGACCAACACACACACACACACACACACACACACACACACACACACACACACACACACACACACACACACACACACACACACACACACACACACACACACACACACACAAACACACACACACACACACACACACTCACACACACACACACACACACACACACATGTTGTTTCCATGTTTTATGGGGACATTCCATAGGCGTAATGCATTTTATACTGTACAAACTGTATTTTCTATCCCCTACACTGCCCCTGCCCCTAAACCTACCCATCACAGGAGACATGCTGCATTTTTACTTTTTCAAAAACATCACTTAGTGTGATTTATAAGATGTTTTCCTCATGGGGACCAAAAATGTCCCCACAAGGACAAAAATTTGGATATTGCCATCTTTGTGGGGACATTTTGTCCCCATACCGTAGGGATTACCAGTCCACACACACACACACACACACACACACACACACACACACACACACACACACACACACACACACACACACACACACACATTTGCATATAATTTGGGCTTATACTGTAGAGTTCATGGTAATATCAATAAATGTCAATGTTTGACTATCTATCTTATTTTTAACGTAAGAGCACCTGCGGTCATTTGCAACTTTAATATCCAAAGCTTCCGGTGTCATTTATTTTTTTAAGTTATTTTAGGTGTGCAAAAAAAACCCAGTCTGCTATGCAACTTGATATTGCAAACTTATTGTTATCATATTATTTTAATTTATTATATGAAATCATAAACACAAACTGGTTTGTAGTGCAAACTCTTTTTGTTATTTCCCAAAAGTAGTTTATGAAGACTTGCACATTCACAGAAAAAGTTAACTTCTGTATTACAAAATATAAAGATATTTTTTGAACGCTCAATAATTTTGGCACTGCGCTGGATCGGCGCTTGATGTCCAATGTAAAATCTGATCCTGAAGCAAAACCATTGAAAATCATTGGGTTAGTTCATGCCGTTGAGATGCTTCACAGCATTTTCATTTTAGAAGCAATGCCACACACCTACACATTTTTAATGAAGTGGAATTAGAGTTGTTGCATGATTTCATGACATGATCTACGCAACACAGATTCTCTGTTGATAATTAAAGAAACACTCAAACAACAGACCAATGAACCACAAGACATTTCCAGCACATTTCTCATAGTGTTGTCATTAGAGTCTCCATCTCCAACATGGAATGTAATGTTGATCCATAAGTTCAATTTGGGAAGAATTACTATCCAGATATCATAGTTTCTCGTCAACACATGAACAGAACTGTTGGCTTGTGTGTGCAAACATATGGTCTTCATAGATCTTATGGAGGCAACGTCATTTGTCGTTGCCATACCATGGACAATTTAGGGGAAGTAAAATCAACGGATTGTTTTTCATATGGATCGATTTCAGTTATTGCAGTTCTATGAAAAATCGTGTTTTTGACCAATAAAATTAGGTTATTTTGCTTGACCTTTCTGTGTGTGTGAACTATATAGTGTATTGAGTATAAGACACTGTTTATTGCCGTTTTCCAGCTCTTTATAATTCTACATAACCGTGCTGTAAAATATACAAATACAGTAAATAATGCATTCAGAATTTTACTGTGAAAGAAATGCAGGCCATTTTCTGTCATAACAAAACTAATTACTGCAACTAATTATTAGTGACAATTACTAGTATCCAGGAATATCATTTTAATTTGAAATAAAATATTATCTGAAGTGGGACAAACCTTTGGTAGGTATTTCTCTTGAAGTCTTCCATTTCCAAGGTTTGCTCTTTGTTTTTGTCTCGTAGGGTTGATAAGTCATTTCGCTTTTGGCTTGAGATTGCGTTCAATTCAGACACCTTTTCATCACCTTCAAGTTTCTGATAAACACAGTAATGCCCATTATTCACATTTTTTTGTAGCTATTTGCTATGGAGATTTCTATTGTAAAGACTTTGTTTTTGTTTTGAGGCTCAATTTAATCACACAGAGACAGATCACATATCATATATAATGGCTTTATAACACACACACACGTTTTCATGTCTTATGGGGATTTTCCATAGACATTTTTATGCTGTACAAAATGTATATTATATCCTCTTACTCTAACCCTACCCCTAAACTTACCCATCACACAAAACTTTCTGCATTTTTACATTTTCAAAAAACAACACTTAGTATGATTTATAAGATGTTTTACTCATGGGGACCAAGAAAATGTCCTCACAAAGACAAAGATTTTGGATATTGCCATCTTTGTGGGGAAAATTTGTCCCCATAATGTAGGCTTTACCAGGCCACACACACACACACACACACACACACACACACACACACACACACACACACACACACACACACACACACACACACACACACACACACACACACACACACACACACACACACACACACACACATCAACTGCTAGAAAGGTCCACAGATTGTTCTAGCACATAAGCATTTTCAATTAATTTCATATTTCAAAACTATAACAGTCATGTGTCAAATATTCATGAGAACTAAAAAAAAAAAATCACATAGCACCACCTATGGTCAAACCAAGTTTCCAGGAAAGTTTCTAAAGTTTCTTTTTTAACTCAGTTTTGGCAGAGCACCATCAAAAATGCAAGAAATACAAATTTAAAAAGGAATAAACAAACTGCGAAAGAAACAACTGAGCGCTCTGCGGCTCATTCACTCAAGCGTAGTGTAATTGTGAAATCAGGGCTTAGACAAAATGGAGGCTCTAAGAGAACAAACACGGCAGATCGGTGCAAGGAATCGTGGGCCTTTCCTGCCCTCCAGAGGACGTGAGGGTTGACATCTCCAACACGGCACATCATTTCACCTCTGATTTATATCATGGAAAACAACAAGCTGTTTCTCGAACAGGCTGTTATACTTACAGATGTTTTTATTTGGTTTTGAAGCTGCATTAATTCCTCCTTCTTCATCATTAATATCTCTTCTTTTTCACCAATTTCTGCCTTTAATGTTCTGACCTGAAAAAAGTGTAAGTGTGAAATAGACAAAAAGATGAACAAAAGCTCTTTGAGTGGACTAAAGCATTTAAAATGTTGCAGTAGACATTAGGCTATAATTGTTACATTTAAGACTATTCAGAAAAATGTCTTCATAATATTTTAACGGATTCGATCAAATATCCTGAGAGCAAACTGGCAGGTGAATGTATTGTAAATGAATACTGACTTCATCATTTACGTCTGTTTCCTGCCTCGCAAATTGGTGTGTCTCTTTCACCAAGGCTTTGATTTGTCCGTCTCTCAGTGTAAGTTTTTCCATCGACTCTTTAATTTTTCTGTGAAACACCTCACACTGTGACTGCAGCTGGTGTAACTCACTCCTGTAAGCAGAGAAAGAGAAATGGTGTCATTCCCCTGTAATTTACACGCCGATATACGGCTTCATACTACAGATGGAGGGACGCAGCTACCCTATGAACTGTTCAGTTTCATCAGTATTTTATAAGTGTCTACATAGTTTTACCTTAAGGAAATCACATCAGCAAGTTACTTTTGGTTTTTTATTAATTTATTTGCATGTCAATATTGTTTTTACAAGCAAAGGCTGGTTATGTTAAGTGTAGTAGACTAATCCTAAAATCTATAAATCTGCTGTAAAAGATGCTAAACATGTCCACAAGGCTGATTCTAAGCAACATCTGACGTTTTCCATATAAAACATTTGAAGAAATTAAACAATTCAGAGAAATAAAGGTGCCTGTTTATAAATGTGGGATGAAAGTATGGCATGAAATGTCTGGTTCAACCTTTAATGAATTAGAATGTGTTAAATGTGATTTACAGAGTGTCTTATATCAGTTGAATATGTTATTAAAATGGTTGATTTTGCATAACATATTTTTGCTATTGATATTATAACCTGCCTACAAAGAGATGGATTGGAATTCAATTCTGAAGATGGAGAGAACAGCATTTTAGTGACACCTTCTGTCTGGACTGATATAACGCGCATGTACTGAAATAAAATAAAGCGAAAATAGACTCACAGTTTGTCACTTAGTTGATTTCTGATCGTTTCCATTTCTTTGTTCATTTCTTCATTCTCAATATCTGCTTTGAATTCCTCCCTTTTAAACTCCTGCTGACAGCTCTTTAGCTTGTGGGAGATGTTTGAAAACGTATCATTGGCCTAGGAAAAAATAAAATAAAATAAAAAACAGTCAGACAATGTTTATCATGGCAACATGGTATGGTCTGTAAAAAATATATTTCATACTTCATAACAGAGTAAAAATTTCCCAAAACAGACCATAAGCTCAGAGGTTATTTGGCATTTTTATAAGCCTCCGTACTTTAAAAACCTTTTAATTATACATTTCCTGGGAAGTCTTACCACAGATATGGGCATTATGGATCATGTGATCGGTCAGAATCCATACACTCTTTACATTTGTATTTATTTGAATATTTAGGAAAAAATTACAAATGTATTGCATTTTATTATCATAATCAGGGACTTATAGTCAACAGTTTTATATTGTACTGTCAGTGTTGTTATTGTACAGTAAACCAAAAATAAAACTATTAAAAATCATTTCAATTTCAGTTAAATTAAATAAAGCTGAAATAAAGTAAAATAAAAATATTAGATGAAAAACCAACTTTGAAAAATTAAATACAAAAAAAGACAATAAATATAAAAAAAAGAAATTTCAGGTATGAAATAAAATGAAAGGTAAAAAATAGATGACAAAAACATGACAAAATGACTAAAACTTAAAATTAAACATTAAAATGTTTTAAAATAAAAATCTTATTAAAAATATTAATACATACTATATAATACTATGTAAATTACAATGTGTATAGTTAATTTACACATCAAAGTATATATAAGAATTTTTTTTTTTCAAATACTTTCCACCTAAATAACTTCCTTTATATATAAATATATTGAAGAATTCTTTGAAATACAGAGAAAATAAACAGTGAATAAATGTGCAGTGAAAAAGTGAGAGATCACTGTTGCGCTCCTCTAGTACATTTCGGACTCTTTTAGTTAGACCTACATCCCTTCTTCTTTGGTTGTGTCTTATTGATTTCAGGTCCTCCAAACAAGCCAACAAACAGGCAGTGCAGTAAACACACCTCACTTTGTGCTGCTCGGATCTGCTTCATGATTTCACTCTCCAGCTGGAGTCTCTCGTGCACGAGCGGCCCGTGTTTCCTCATGAAATCGATATCCTCCTTCAGACGTCGGTTCAGCACCTCCGTGTGGGTCAGCCTGTCTCTCACCTGCGGCAGCTGATCTCTCCTCATTTTCAGTTGCCACGTCAGCTCAGCAATGTCTTTGCTGCATGCTTCACGCTCTGACGATACAAATTTAAGACAGACAAATGTGAAAAAGTCAGGGATGGGGCAGAAAAGAGATTATTTTGGAGAATAAACTTATTTTAAGACCCCATAAGGGTTTTTTGGCTTTTAGTCCATCTCTGTTTGCTTGTGGTCATCTATATGCTTATTAACTCCTAAACAGTGTTGGGCGTAACGCATTACAAGTAACCAGATTACTTTATCAAGTAACTAGTAAAGTGATGCATTACTTTTAACAAAAACGCAAGTTACATTGTTTTCCCATTTATTGACTGACACCTGCACTAATGTGCAGAGGCGTTGTGTGCGCTGTGTAAATGTCATGTTATTGTAGTTCTAGACTAAATGTGAGAGCATTTACTCATTCAGTATTCCTCAAAATCAATAAAAACAGTCAAATGCAAACTCGGAATATTACGCAGACCTGCAATAATTAAATTTAAAATAACATATATATATATATACTTTATGCATTTAATCTCACTTTATTTACCAATATCATTGTTGCTGACCTTCAATGATCCAATTCAACCATACCGATAAGCAAAAATGACTTTAGATAAACATCACATTTGTGTTTCAACTTTCTTCTGTGATCCAAAATGGCAGCACAGCTGAAAGGTTAGCTTGAGCTGCGCCCTGTACATGAGTGAATTTGCATTTCCTTCAGCCTGAGGCTTATTCATTTCACTTTTGGTGTGAATGGGCCTTTACATTTGCCAAAAATAGAACTTTTCTTTGTCATTAAAAATCAAACAAGCAATCCCAGCCCATGTGAGAAAGAGTAACGCCAAAGTAAAGTAACATTACTTTCCATAAAAAGTAACACAATTAGTTATTTTTTAGGGAGTAACGCAATATTGTAAAGCATTACTTTTAAAAGTAACTCCCCAACACTGCTCCTAAAAGTTGACAATATAACTTTTTTATCATATATATACACATTTAAATTGTACAGATTCTGGAAAATGGACCAAAATGTGTATGACCCTTGTTCATTAAAACATTATATATAATATCCTCCCCCTAATATCACATACGGTAATTGCAATCATAATTTACTAATTTAATCATTAATTTAACATAATTTCATTGTAATGCAAAATAAAGCCTAATAGATCCTTTTCACAGACTGATGACGTGGTTTAATGGTCATCAATATCGTAAATCCTGCAAAGTTTTTTGTATTTTCAATTTTTTTTAAATGTATGTACATTTATAACACTAATACTTTGTATTATATTACTTTTGCATCAAATTACAAAAAACAAGTTACCGCTGCTGTGAGGGTGTTTCTAATACAGTGTCTATGGGAGTGATGGTAAAATGTACATTTTTCTCTCTTTTCACTGCCGAAATTTTTTCCCTCTTTTTGAAAGTTGTGAAATCACTATTGTGAAGTTTTTCTTTTGCTATTTGAACAAATGGGGACACAAAAAATATATTTAGTTTATATACATAACGTATACTCTCATTCAGTTAACCCAACTATGACGACTTCCGCTCTGAGAAACCCGGAAATGTGAAAAGGGTCAATAGCTATTCAAAATATGGAAATATGTCAACAAAGCAGTCTTATTTTAGTATCATTAATGAACGATCTTAGTATTTATTAATATTTTTAATTAGTTTTTTCCATTTAAAATTTTAGTTAAAGTTTTACTAATTTCGTTGGAAATGTTTTATTCATTTTTTAAATGCATCTTTTTAGTTTTTATTCATTTTTATTTCACTTTTACTTACTAGTAATTTCAGTACTTCATCTTAAACAAAACAAAATTAAATTATGCCTTCTTAACTAACTGAATTTTTTAAAAAGTTTTATTATGCTAAACATGTTATTTATTTATTTTAACGGTTAATTTATTTTAATAAATGCTAATTATTTGTATTATTTTTAGTTAATGCTAACAACACTGCAACAAAGGAAATAATAGGTTTAATATGGTTTGAAAGAGTTTTTTGACCTTATTTCGTACTTTACACCATCATAATAGAATATAATCTTTATTGTCACATTAATGGGCCAGAAGTAAAATGCTGGTAAAAAAAAATGTGCATGTCATGATCAACATCCATTCTGACCTTTCTGCATTGCAATAGGAAACTCGTTCTTAATCCAGAGGCAGAGACTTTCGAGTTTCTCCAAAAGTGTCTTTGCTTTCTGCTTTTCTTCCTGTAGAGCCTTCTCTGCATCTCTCCGATCCAACTCAAGACGCTCGATCAAACTCATCACCTCCATCAGGACATCTGCGGCCTCCATCCAGAGGGAAGTCAACACCCCACCATCTATTTACAATGGCGAAATTATTACCACAAAACACAATATTCAAAAACCTCAAGTGTTAGTAAGTAACAAATAATTCACAGCATAAAATATGTGCTTGCCCATACCGTCATCCGTATGGATACATAACCGTAGGATAGCGATACAGGATGAGGCATGCTACTACTGTTCATGTCAAGTTACATTTATTTACAGTATATAGCGCTTTATACTGTACAATACAGATTGATTCAAAGCAGCTTCACATTAATAAAACAGGAGGATAACAGTGTTAATGTTGTAAAATTCATCCGTTATGAAACAAATTCAATTTAAGTGGTAAAGCAGCACTACATAAGACAATAGTTTCATCATTCATCTCAATTTAGTTCAGTTTCAGTTTAGTTCATAACTTTGTCAAATTATGAAATTTAGCTACTAGCAGCTCTACTGAAAACTTGAGTCAGTTCAATGTTGATTCAATTTAGTTGAATAAAAGTGTTGATGTTGCAAAGTTAGTGTCATTATCCAGCTCAATCTAGTGTCAGTAAATTGATAATATTACTGAATATTAATTGTCTTTTAAACCCCAAAAAGCAAAGCAAACTAAATGCATATTATAACAAAATATTAAAATGTAAGGATGTCATTACCTTGTACACAACGCCCCATTCCTTCAATATGCAGCTCTGCGCTTCCTACAGCATTTTTGCTTTCAGTAGAAACACATCTAAAAACACAAAGGAAAAACACACTATTTAATCAACAGGGTTTTAATAATAATAATAAATTTAACAATTAATTGGATAATTTTCTGATGATATGTTAGAGTCCACATACTGTATGAACCATAAAGATTGCTGACCATAAGTGTATCTTACTGGAAAATGGTTACAATTGATGTATGTGATGTGGAAAATCTATAATGCTTTATGGCTCACTTCCAAATGATGCTGTGGTTGTTTTCATGTGCAGTTTCATGCTGTGCATTATCACCCTAGAAGACAAGAGACATTCATTATTCATTCATTACGTAATATGAGAGCAGAGAAAATAACATGCGATTCAATCCATACAACTGTGAGCTCAATCTGGGTTTGATCTAGGTGTTGCATTATTGTGGTTGAGTCTTAGTTGAGCCTTATTTTGCATATACAGTGATGCCCTAAATGAAATAATAAATCAGGTTATGTTTGTTTCTACCTGCTGGCCCCAATTTTCCAGTTTGGTCTGCAGTTCCTGGATGTGACAAACTGCTTTGTTCACACATGGTGTTGGAGTGTTAACCAGAGCACAGCTGCGACGCCTACTGGAGCAAACCGTCTGCAGCTCTCCCGGCTCTGAAACACAGAACTGACTTTGATCACAGAGATCAAGAAGATTACACCGTATTGCACCGTATACACTGAGGGCCCTTTTTTAACGTTCTGAGCGCATGGCGCAGGTGCACTTAGGCACTTCCCAATATACTTGTGCTATTTTAACGACATAAAAAATGGTGGGCATGCCAGGTGCATGGTCTAAAAGAGTTTGTCCCTAGTCTCTTAATGAGTCATGGGTGTGTTTTGGCGCTTAATGTGAAATAAACCATTCAGAGTGTGGATTTGCTATTTACATGGCGGAATTTGCGAGCGGAAAGACTGAGCCCTTCTCCAGGGAGGAATCCTTTTATTTTTCATATTTAAAAATGTTTGTGTGCTGCTGCAAGTCCCTGTGTGTGTAATAAGCAGAGTGTACGCACGTTGTGCACCCACTTATAGGCGCATATTACTAACACACCCTTTAAATAACACAAAAAACATCACTATTGACTTTAGAGCAGGTTTTTGTTGGTCAGTGGCGCAGTCGTTTTCAGTTCCTCAAAATAGCAACACGCCAACGATGCGCCTGAACACACCTGGTTTTCAGACCAGCACACCCATTTGCTATTTAAACAACGTGGCGCTGGATGAGAAAATAATAACTGCGTTGGGCTGAAACTAGCAAAAAACACTTGTGTTGCATCTGGCATTGTGCCGGGTTGATGATAGGGCCCTGAAACCTTAAAAGTCGGCATGAACCAGAAGTTGCAATAGTCTTTTCTTTTCTATTGTGACGTATATCCAAGTGAAACAATAAAAAAATGATTTTGTCTATGGGGAATTGATTGGGTGGTTGTTGATTTCATGTGAGTGACAGGTCGCCCCGCCCTCTCGCCAGTAAACACATCATCAGAGAAGAGATGACGTTGAGAGAAGGAGGGGAAGTTATTTTGATTAAAGTTTACACAAATTAAAAAAAGATTATGATGTGCAGATTATGCACTGATAAATCATTTATAATAAATACTGCAATATTCCAAAACACATGTCAACATTTAAGGTCAACATTAAATTCCATGCGCAACCCATTTTGTGTCCATAATCTGATGCAGTTTTGAGTGAAACAGCATGTTCAATAAAGGATGGGCTATTAAGCCAACTGGAGTTACAAAATTACAAATACAATTTGTTTTTCATTTAGAATAATGTGCATTAATTAAATCAATATTTGATCAGTCACAGGCATTAAAGGGTTAGTTCACCCAAATATTTTAATTATCCTATAATTTACTCACACTCAAACCATTCACATCAGAGTTATATTAAAAATATATCCTGGCTCTTCCAAGCTTTATAATGGGAGTGAATGGTATCTAAGATTTTGAAGCCCAAAAAAAGCTTTTGGTTTTGTTGCCCATCCCTATTTGTTTGAACCACGAAAAGCTACGCCTATGTCCTACATCATGCATCGGGTCAGAGGTCACTCTTCAGCTGGAACTAGACGTGCGTACGGTACGCCGTTACCGGAAGCCAGTGATTATCGTTCATAAAGTTATAAATATGGATATTTTTCACACAAAAAAAACACATCACTTCGTTTCGGAAGGCCATTATTAAGCCGTGTGGATTACTTTTATGATGGACGGATGCGGGGCTTCAAAATCTATGGTACCTTTCACTCCCATTATAAAACTTGGAAGAGCCAGGACATTTTTTAATATAACTATGATTGTATTCATCTGAAAGAAATAAGTAATACACACCTAGGATGGCTTGAGGCTGATTAAACAATGGGATATTTTGCATTGTTAGCCAATCTGTGTGCTTTATGTACATTTCTGATATACATAACGTGGAAAAATCCCTTTAAATTGTAATATATTGTATTGTATATATCGATATGTATTTTGAAAAGCACTATACAAATAAATGTTACTTGAATTGAATGTTTTCTTTCTTAGGTTAATTAACTAAAGGTTAATTAAGATTGATAAACAATATTGCACTTTACCTTGTAAGAATGCTTCTTCGCTTGAAGGAAACTTGAGTAACTTTATGTCAGGCATCTCTCTCAAGAAACATCTATGAACATCAGAAATCAATGACTGAATGAATGAATGAATCAATAACTATTGATCACTTTGTTGTACCACTAAAACCAATGCTAAGCTTAGCTGTCAGTCACACAAAAGTACTGTTGTGGTACAGTGATGGTATCAGATTGCATGACTATGGTACTTTGATTTTTAAAATATGTTTATGTGGTAAACATTGGCTTATATATGTGTGTTGTGGCATTATTATGAAGCAAAACAGATCTATAACTGCAGTCCGTACTAAATAAATACTGTTATCCTAAGTTAATTAGTAATAAACGCCAGGTTAAAAAAGGTTAATAGTCGCATATCATCTGACTAAGTTACATTAACACAACAGGTTTGACTGTGATTCACGCTCTCAATACTTACATTATTCCATGCTAAACCGCAGAACGTTCAGTCATGAATTATATTTATTTTGACCCATCAAGCGCGATATATGATAAATGCTGACACATATCTCGGCATTTTGTCACGTCGCGGCCTGTTTCATACTTTGTTTCCAGCCCCCCGCTTTCAACATGCGCGCGGTTACTAGGCAACAGGAAGGCCTTCATTCACCACAGACACAATAGACAAAACTGAGAAAGTGAAAAAAGCCTTTCAGGGCTTCTGCGAAGGTTTTGATGTTGAGTGGCGAATACAATCACGTATTAAGTTTATTCCGTGTCTGGGTGAGGAAAAGTTTTTAGGACACATTGCGACACTAAAAAAATCCTAAATAAATAAAATAAAAAAGTTAAAGAATGCAAAGAAATCCTTCAAGAACATAGAAACAAATCTACACACAAAACAAAATGCTTCCATGTATAATTTTATATATAAACCCTAACCCTATATAATCGCAATTAATCGCATCCAAAATAAACGTTTGTGTTTACATAATTTATGTGTGTACTGTGTATAATTAATACATACACATGCATGTATATATCTTTTTTTATATTTAAATAAATTATATACATATATATATAGAGTATATACATGCAAATATTTCTTAAATATACGTGTATGTGTCTGTATTCAAATACATTTATACACAGTAAACATATATAATGTAACACAAACTTTTATTTTGGATAATATATATTATATATATATATATATATATATATATATATATATATATATATATATATATATATATATTATTATTATTTATTTATTTTTTTAACCCTAGCCAAACACTTTTGTTTTATTTCATGTATTTATTTATTTATTTTTTACATTTTTTCCTGTATTCTTAAAATATATGATATATTATACAGGGGAAAAAAGACTTATATTTTTGCTTATATTTTGTATATTTCTGCAGAACACCGATGTTTTTTTAATTGTTTTTTTAATATTTTATTTTTTTATTTTATTATAGAACTTGTAAACAAAAGTACAAAAACAGGCGAGCACCGATGGCTGGGTTCAGCGGAGAGATTCCGCATTACGTCATCGCGAGAGGCGCATTACGTCACATCAAAGCAAACGGGCAGCGGAGGAGGTCTGAGATCCGCGGCGCGCTCTGCCGAGTCTAATGCCAGTGAAAACACACTTTTGTATTTATACGCTGAAATCGTCGTCGATAAAGTGCATCGTTTTAGCGCAGATGGGCTTCACTGAACGCAGAGGAACAGAAGTGAATCCCGTTTTGGCGATGACAGGCGTTTGGTGAGTAGCAAGTGCACAGAGAACAAGATGCCTCTCATTGTGAATGCTCCACAGTCAGTCTACTACTAACAGGCATGATGCAGATTCTGCAAGTATGATATTAATACTGTGTTTCGGGAACGTCAAATCGTCCTAAATCATCGGCTGCAATTCCAGAGATATGTCTAACTGTGTTTATTTTTGGTAATATAAGTACTTATAAATTAGGCTTATTATTGCATGCTTAATATATTCATGCAATTGTATACATTTGTTTGAGAATGGTATGTCGGTTTAGCTACTGTATTTTCCCCTCATGTGTGGTATTCATAAAATTTCCCTAGGTCAGTGACCATCTTAAAAATGGCCTATACATTGTTGGCATTTTATTTGTATTTTCTGTACTTTAAGTGTCTGGAAAATAGATAATAGTAGGTCATATATGCACATAAAGTTAATCTTCTTTCATAAAGTTATTATTTGCCGTGCCATATAATAGAATGCATGTTGTTTTTAAAGTGCACAATTAAATGAACTCATCTATTCATCTGCATGAAACAAATGGAGATGAATGAGATGAAGACAGCACCGACAACATTAGAAAGACTTTCCTGTAAACAGCTACATGTAAATCACAGTCTGAAAGGGCTGGGAGACTTTACCCAGAGTGCTGTGCTGCTTCATGGTGGTACCATGACAATCAGACTAGCATACGGGCAGTTAGTGTGTCTGATTGGTGGAAAAATCAGTTAGGTTGAGTAATGGTCCACTTTGCTGCGGATAGAGTTCTCATGGAATCCAATTGGCAGCTTTATGTGTTTTATATAATGCATAATAATCTGTAACATTGACTGTGGTGACCAGCGGTCAATTGACATAGATTTTACATAGGACTTCAAGCAACACAAGACAGTACCAAACTGTACATAAATTAAAAAGTATATACATGGGAATATTATATATACACTAACCGGACAAAAAAAGCTGTATGGATTTAAATAGGAAGTCTATGATTGGATCATTATTGCAGTGATTATTATATTTCTAGCATGTATTTGGCAACAGTTCTTCTAACCCTACTTGATGGAGTATGAATATAAGATCTTGACCAAAAATGTATGCACCTCTTGATGGAAATAAATGTTATCTCCATTTTGCATACATTTTTGTTTTTGGTCATCATTATATACATATGGGCCATTATACAGAATTGGTGCAAACTGCTGTCCAACAACCAAAAACACATTTAAAAAGCATTTAAGTATTCAAATCTCAGATGTTTACTAAGATTCTTCTATTATCCATTGAATCCCACATGATATTTAAAATATCTGTAAGCTTAATATAAAATCATAATTTATTGGTTACTTGTTTCAATTGGGAGGTGGCTGTCCAGAACCCTAACTCCTAAAGTTCAGCTTATGAAAATGACATTGAAATAGTTTAATTTTTAAATAAAATAATAAAATTTGTTTTTATTTAGATTTTCTTTGTAAATCATGAAACTTTATGTAAAAAAAATGTGTCCCGCATTGTCATGTCACTACCGAAACTGTATGTTTTAGTCCATTGGCTAAGGCTGATTTTAACCACACCCCTACATTTTTGATCAGGAAATACTCCTGTATCCCTCTCTCTCGTAGTCTCTCTTTCATAGTAGATAGTTCCCACACATTTTTTCTGCAATTAGGCAAACTTTTTTGGCTGTTATTCCATAAATTGAGTTTTTATGTGTGTACAACTGTTCAGAACTGTGCTAGCTAACCATTAGCATCGTTGAGCTAGGCTCAAAAGTATCTAGAAATATGTGCCTTGTACATACAAATTTAATATTCCATTTTATATAATATTCCATTTTAGCCTGCATTGATGTCAGCTTCATATGGGCCATAGTTTAGCAATGGCGTCTCTCAAATAGATGCATTATGTAGTTTTGGAAAAATGCAGCAACATTAGCTGCTATCAGTTCCTCCCACAGACGGTTTAATGTGAGTAATCCAGTGCTAATTACTCGCTGAAGATACTCCGAACAGCTGCTTTATGTAGAACATGACTGTGTCCTCTGGGTCAGATCTGTACGTATTATATGCCAACCGACTTCAAGGGCGAACAACATCAAAAAGCACAATTTCATGTTTTTCATTCAACCTGCCGTACTAAATAAATCACCCACAGAGAGTGACAAAAAAACGGAGTCGGCCTCAAAATGCCTGGATGCCACCGACTGTCCACAAGGATATTTATAGACCTGGAGTTCCCAGAGCCACAATAAAAGGAGAAAGGGAGCTAGAGCGAAATATTAGAAGAGCGACTATGTGAAATATAGGATCTCTCTAGAAATGTCCCATTAGAGGGCTTGAATTACAGTCCTCTCTAGCGAGTCATTCTTGCGTAGCCTCATCATTTTGCCTAATAATTTCACACAGAGAGTCTTTAAACTGCAAACAACTCCACAGGCCCTTCTTACAGGACCAGGCCTCCCCGTGGAGGGTTAGGGGATGGTACAAACTTGCAACCAGAGCTGAACGAGCCGTCTAAGTCCAACAAGAATGTGAGTCTCGCTCATTGGAAGTTAAAGATAGAGGCAACACATGCTGGATCCTGACGGGTTCTTATTTCAGTCGGCTGCCAAGAACTCAATGGGCCGCTTTTGTTGTGTTTGGACCTGACGAAAAGCATTATTATAACTTGCGGACTTGTTGTGGTCACTCGCAAATAAGCAAGAGGAGGACCATGGTGCTTTCTGAAGGGTATCTGGTTTGAATTGTCCTGTGTTTGTGATAATTTAGTTGTTTTTATAGCAATAGTTTATTTATATCGTTTCCATTTGGTTTTAACATGATAGATGCAGTGTTGAAACAGTGAATCAAAACCCTAAATTACACTTAATTACGCTGTGGCAGCTTGTTTATCGCTGATGGGAGTTCAATAGGCTAGATAAGTGTCACATTACTGATGGATGAATTTTTTTGCAGTGGATTCTGGATATTTCTCACATCTGCAGGTGAATTTGATAGCGCTGGCTGGATGTGTAGTGCTTTGTCTCTGAACTCTTGGATCTCTGGGATTGTGATTGGACATTCCTTAAAGTTAATTGAGCATTAAAAGCTTTGTGAAGGACAGAGTTTAACTTCTCTAGTAGATCAACCTCATGTTTCCTCTCATGGTTTAATCCAGGTGCTGTTTTAAAGAGAAGGGAAAGCCTGATTTTAAAGTTCCTCTGAGCAAATTAAAAAATTTTCCTAGTATGAATGCATTCTTAATGAATGGCATTTAAGGATATGCTGGTAAGAACCGATCTATTAAGACATTGGTTGCATTTCTAAAACTTTGTACCTTACAAAAAAGTATTGTGGCTGTATAAAAAGTTTAGGTTCTGTAAGATTTTTTAAAAAGAAATTCCTCATTTTATTCAGCATAGGCACATTAAGTTCATTAAAATTCACAGTAAAGACATTTAAAATGTTACAAAAGGTTTCTGTTTCAAAAACAGTTATTTTTAATAACACAATATTACGGTTTTTACTGTATTTTTAGACTTAGTGAACATTATTCTTTTAAAAGCAAAACATAAAAAAATCTTAACCCATTATTAAAAGAAATAACCCATTGTTCTGAATGATTTCCGTATTTATCATATACTATATTTACTTGCTAGACTGACCGATTTGATTTCGCCCTGCAGCTCAGTCTGGAAACCTGCACATTCATTTCTACTGCTTCTGTTACACTTTTGCGGGAACCAATCACAGACTGGCTTATCCACCTGGCACGCTATTGGCGGGTTTAACACGATTACGGATAGAGAAGCGATGGATCGATGGCCTTTGATCACACCTCTTGTGGTCTGATTGGTTGAAGGACTATCCAGTCATTTGAATTATGCCTGTTGATCACACCTCTTGTGCAGTAGAAAATACAGAGCAGACTCCCCAGACTCCTCAATCTTAAATTGAGCTTGGTCTGGTGATAGCCAGACAATTTACTTGCAGTATTACAAGGAACCATGAAAAAAAACTTGCAGTTCTGAGAAAAAAAGTAGCCTATTTTTTTCCTCAGAATTGGACTTTAACTCGTAAGTGCAAGTTTATATCTCACAATTCTGACTTTATAACTCGCATTTGTGTTTATATATCGCAATTCTGAGAAAAGAAGTTGAATTTGTGAGATATAAAGTCGTAATTGCAAGTTATTAGTCACAATTGTGAGATACAAACTTGAAATTCTAAGAAAAAGTTTTTCCCCTCAAAATTGGACTATATAACTAACAATTGCGAATTTATTTCTCACAATTCTGAGGAAAATAAAGTCAGAATTGTGTGATTAAAAAGTTGCAGTTAAGTTGTTTTATTCTGTGCTGGAAACAAGCTTCCATATTATTCAGCTGTTGTTTGCTCGCAGTAAAAGAAGATGGTATTGAACTGAAGGTCACAAGGCAGTGATCTTGTAAATGTTATTTTTAATCAAGGTCACAAGTGGAGTCCAAAACCTCTGTTATGTCTGTAATGTGAATCATAACAAAATGTCTCTGTACAAGAAGAAACGGAGAAAACGCATGAATTACACCAAGGACCATGTCAGTGGTGGGTCACAGGTCTATTCTGGTAGGGTCGCAGACAGCAGGGAAACACAATGCTAAATACAGTACAAAATGATGAAATGCTATTAGCAATAATTGTGTATAGCTGGAAGGCAAAGTAAATAGTCTGATTACCTTTTAAAAAGGAGGTGAAAATGCTCTCGTATCTTTTGTTGTTGACGTCAAAGGTTGTGGGTCCGATCAAACTTGCTTTTTTGTTGCAAATTCATCTGTAACTCTGAATTAGGCAGATCTGACATTTATGTAGCACTTTAGTGTCGTGAGTTTATCTTGTTGTGCCTACAGGTTTGGTGCAGTGGAGTTTTGATGGATTAACAGCTTAAAACTATGTAATGCATTATAAATGTTGTTGCATAATAATTGTTAATTCCTCAAAAGGTCTATTTGCTGCACAGTTTGCCTTCACAGCTGTTGGACGCCTGTCACACTGTCCTTTTGTTTCCTGCATGTGTGATGTTTCGCAGAATGATCGAAGAGTCAGGCCACAACAGAAGCACCATGGCAGACAGAAGACTACTGTTTGCTGAAATGCGTATGTATTTCACTCATTCAGTCCATACTCAAGTCATACTCAAGAAATGAATGCTTCTATTCTGTAAGGATGTATATATGTATATAAGGATGGATGGATATATATATATATATATATATATATATATATATATATATATATATATATATATATATATATATATATATAAATATATAGTCATATCGTCCAGCCCTAAAAATTGTATAGTTTTGGTCAGTGTTTATTTAAAAACATCAAATTAGGCAGAATATATGATGAAGAATATTCAGTTGTCAATACAGTATATAACAATACAATTCTGTAGGGTATGATTTTACCCCAAAATTTTACATATTGACACAAAATTATAACTGCAAATCCATATTTTGCTGCCTGTCCAGTTGTTTCTGTGAATTGCAGCAATCCATTTGCTTCTCTTTTTGAAAGTAGTCTTGTCAAAATCTGTTTGTAGAGTCAATCTTAAAGCTCTTTCCCATTTTAGATGCATTTGGTGTGTTTTTCACAGCATTCACGCTGGAAACCAGTGCTGCCTCTCAGTCTTTGTGCCACTCAGTCGGTGACGTCACGTGCATACCCTCAATACTCGCAATAGTTCCATTTTAGCACAATCAAATATACTTAAGTATATCTTTAGTTGGACCGTAGCACTGCTTCCGGATAACTAAAGTGCATTTTAGTGCAGGGTATTTATACATAAGTAAAATTATACATAAGTACATAAATATGTAAATGTATTTGAGATATACTTATTAATGAGATATAAAATTAATCTATTTAAAATACATACACACGTGCCAAAGCACATTTATTTTTCACTAGGGAAGCCATGTTGTCTAGTGTATTTTGGACACTTGACCACTTGCAAAGCCACCTAAACACCAGTTTGACAAGTCTGGAAGAGCAGCTAGACATCTGCCATGTACATTTAATAAATGTGATGTTTTCATCTCACAGGTGCACTAGATCTGGACTCCATCAGATTGTCCACATATAGGACAGCATGCAAGCTGAGATTCATTCAGAAGAGGTGCAATTGTAAGTTTGAAAAGATTTTACTGTGTTATAACTTTAGTGTTTTTCACACACACATTCTGAATGCAACTTGTATTTAGTATTCACAGTAGCTTCAGTTTTTGGAAATTATGCAATTCCAGATTTTGCCATTTGTTCTTCGCTTCTTGCAGTGCATTTGGTGGATATCTGGAATATTATCGAGGTGTTCCGGGAAAACAGACTCAACTCCATGGACCTCAACACAGAGTTCTCAGTGTCAAATTTGCAAGCAATACTGTCCACCATCTTTTACCAGCTGAACAAGCGCTTACCCACAACCCACCAGATCAATGTAGACCAGTCCATCTCCTACCTCCTCAACTTCCTGCTAGCGGCATACGACCCGTAAGAAACCCTGACAGAATCATCTGCAATCTGTCTAGTATGACATTTCTTTAAGAGTAGAAAGTTCATTTGAAGTACATGGAGACACTTCATAATCTTCACTTGCTTTATACATCACTTACTTTGCTATATGGGACCGTCTAAATGTGTTAGATGACAATTGTGTCTTTTCTAGGGAAGGTGTGGGAAAGATCTCTGTTTTTGTGGTGAAGATGGCCCTGGCTGCCCTCTGTGGAGGGAAGATTTTGGATAAACTAAGATGTAAGTTTCACTTTGGATTTGCCTTTGAACTGATGAGTGTTCAATGGTTTGATGCTGATTAATGGACGCTTAAGTGAATGGACTCGATTAATCATTCTATCATCATTTTAAAGGTCAGAGCAGCTGTCGTTACTTGAAAGTCACTTCTAACCAAGAGGCATATTTGCCTCTGATGACCATGTCAGAATAGTTGGAAGCGTAGTTAAAACTTTTTGGCTTGTTTCTGTTGAATCATTCGTAGCAATAAAAGTTTAGACTACATTAATGTTTAAATGTTTGAGGATTTTTATGTTTTTGAAAGAAGTCTTGTATGCTCACCATCTGAAATCATTCTAATATGCTGATTTGCTGCTCAATAAACATTTCTTAGTATTATCAATGTTGAAAACGCGTATGTTTGTGGAATGTTTTTCAAATTCTTTGATGAATACAAAGTTCGAAAGAACAGAATTTTCTGTCTGCATTATGCTTTGAGTTATTAAAATCTACCTGGATCTAAATGAACATAGTTTCTTTTGACAAGATAAAATTGATCACTCCTGATGCATGTTTTTTTTTCCCTCAAGATGTATTTTCACAGATATCGGACCCAAACGGTATAATGATATACTCACAGTTTGACCAGTTCCTAAGGGAGGTGCTGAAACTGCCCATGACGGTTTTTGAGGGACCATCTTTTGGGTACACTGAGCAGTCCACAAGAACCTGCTTTCCACAAGAGGTTTGTGAACATATATGTATAATTTAATGTAATTTAGTCCATAAAGGTGCGCCTATCTCATGATACGTTCAAGGCGTGCTATTACTTATGTAAGCAGACTTACACTATCATTTGGGAAAAGATAGATTTTTTGAAAGAAATTAATAGTTTTATTTAGGGATGCGCCGATATGAAAATTCTGTCCGATAACAATAATTCTTTGTATTTGAAAGCCTATAACCGATATATTAGTCAATAAATCTCAATCCAAATTTGTATATACTTTTTGAGAGCCTGATTACAAAATCAAAAGTCTCACCATTAAAGCCAAGAACATGATTACAATGTTATCATTATAATTTGATGTAGCCTATATGACAGACTTGCGCTGCACACTTAACCATATTTTCCTTTTTGAAGTGATTTCAGTCATATTTCAAGCAATTCAAAACCATTATGGCAGACAGTGCTCATCTGAAGTGTCTCAGCTGAAGGAAATAATCCATTATTTATCGTCTTTTATATATCGGACACATTTTCTTATCGGTCTGATAACAATAACATTAAAGATGAACATATATGTCGACCGATATGGTGACCGCTATATCGTGCATCCCTGCTTTTATTCAGCAAGGATGCACTAAAATGTATTTTAAGTGACAGTAAAGACATTTATAATGTTGCAAAAAATATATATATATTTCAATTAAATGCTGTTCTTTATTCATCAAAGAATCCTAATAAAAATGATCATGGTTTCCACAAAAAAATGAAGCAGCACAACTGTTTTCAACATTGAAAATAATAATAAATATTCTTGAGCAGCAAATCATCATATTAGAATGATTTCTGAAGGATCATGTGACACTGAAGACTGGAGTAATGATGCTGAGAATTCAGCTTTGATCACATATTTTAAAACATAGTAAAATAGAAAACAGCTTTAATTATAATAATATTTCGGAATATTACTGTTTTACTTTATTCTTGATCAAATAAAAGCATAAGAGACTTCTTTTAAAAAGCATTTAAAAACTTTTGAATTGTAGTATATGTGTTATTGCACGGCGGAAAATAAAACAGGTTTTTTATAGTAAGCAAAACCCAGAACACCCTAGCAACCACCTAGCAATAGCCTAGCAATAACTCAGTTGCAAATGCACAGCAGCTTCCTTGAAGTTGTGTCCACCAGCAAGTTTTAGCTTGTGGAAGCACCATTCATAATTTCTTTAGAAAATATAAATAACAGTGTTTTTCACTTGTACGTACATGGTATTTATTGACTCATTTGTTTACTAACCGCTGGCCTTCCACAGAAAAGGGTCTCGCTCAATGTGTTTCTTGACACATTCATGTCGGATCCTCCTCCTCAGTGTCTGGTTTGGTTACCTCTGATGCATCGGCTGGCAAATGTTGAAAATGGTGCGTCATTCTTCATTTTTGTCTCAAAACATGTGTACAGTCCCTGACAAAAGTCGTGTCGCTTATCTATTTTGTAGAAACACCTGCTATTAACCTACCTTTTAATTCATCAATTGGTGTTAGAAATAGCTCATATGAAAAGCTAAAACCCTCCCAAATGATGTTTAATGCACTGAAATAAATTAGTTTCACTGAAAAAAGATTTATCATTTAATCAAGACAGAAAGGTCAAATTTTGGCAAGACAAAAGTTTTGTCGCCTATACAGAAATTGAACAAATTTACTGCAAATACCCAAAAATGTCAGGAAATTAAGTAGTGGTGCTGTGAGATCCAGATTTAATATCTTGTATGACTTCCATGAGCTTGAAGGACTGCATCCATGCGGTTTGGCACAGAAGTCATCAGGAATAGCAAAGAAAGCAGTCTTGCATGCCTCCCAGAGTTCATCAATATTCTTTGGTTTCGTCTTCCATGCTTCCTCTTTCATCCTACCCCACATATGCTCAATGATGTTCATGTCTGGTGACTGGGCTGGCCAATCCTGGAGCATCTTGATCTTCTTCGCCTTAAAGGAACTTTGATGTGGAGATGGAAGAATGCGATGGAGCACCATCCTGCTGCAGAACTTGGCCTCTTTTATGGTTGGGAATATAAGAGGTAGTTAAGATGTCTTGGTATTTTAGACTATTGATGTTGCCCACCCGGAAGATCTCTCGTGACACCCCATACTGGATGTAACCCCAGACCATGATTTTTCCGCCACCAAACTTCACTGCTTTCTTGGTGAATCTCGGATCCATGCGGGCTCCAGTAGTTCTCCTGCAATATTTGCGACTGTGGTGTAATTCAACAGAAGATTCATCTGAAAAATCCTTCTGCCACTTTTCCAGCGTCCATCCTTTTAGCAGGCTGTGGGCTTTGGCAAATGCCACACGGTTTTTCAATTGTCTTTTGTTTAGTGCTGGCTTCTGGGCACTGATTCGACCATGGAGGCCATTCGAGACAGAATCCGACAAACTGTTCTGGTTGACACAGGGACTTCAGGTGACCAGGTCTCGTGGAGCTCTGCTGCAGTGGAAAATGGGCTAGCCAACAAACGGTCCTCTCGAGCAGTTGTCTTGCAGGGTCTGCCTGACCCGGGTTTGTCGAAACGTCTCCAGTCTCTTCAAATCTTTTTTTTATCCTCTGTACTTGACGCTGAGACACATTGAAGGTGTCTGCCACATCAGCAGTGGATCTGGTCTTCAGCCTCTTGATAATCAAAACTTTAGTCTCAGGGTGAATCTTAGGCATGTTTGCAGAGGTCTAGTTGCAGTTGATGTGAAGGTCTAGTGTACTGGGGTTTTTTTTATACACACCTGAGATCTAATTGATCCATTATTAGTCACAGCTGAAGCTCGTATGACAAGGCGGCAACACCTTATGTCTTTGCAAAAATTCACTCAATGGGCTTTACCAAGCTGTGAATATTAGAATATTTTTTGACAGTTTCATTTTGCACTGAAACATTATAACAAAAGCTGTTGGGATTAAAATGAGCCATTTCTTGTAAAAACATCTTGATAAGAAATATATTTCAGCGGCACTTCATTCAATTTGCACACAAGAGACAAGACTTTTGTCAGGGACTGTAGATATGTATATTTATATATATAGCGTTATGTTCGTACTTCCTTCAATAATTTTTAGCTCAAATGAATGACAAATATTGTTAATGCACTCAATTAGTTTATTTTGCTCCTCTCCTCTCTAGTCTTCCATCCTGTGGAGTGCTCCTACTGTCACGGCCAGAGCATGATGGGATTCCGCTACCGTTGCCAACAATGTGATAATTACCAACTTTGCCAAGAGTGTTTTTGGAGGGGCCATGCCTCGGGCAGCCATAGCAACCAGCACCAGATGAAGGAATACATGTCATGGGTAGGTGAACGGCCATGTGGGAGCGTGACTGTGAGTAAGTGTCAGTGACAGCCTGAGTCCGTCATCCAAAAAGTCAAATCACGTTATGAATTTATAACTCTGAGCAATGTATTTACCACTTTGGTAGCATATATTTTTTTCCTCTAAAGGTTATTTGTTGTGGCTGACTAATGGATTGTTCAATGGCCGATATATTAACTGTGTATAAACTAGGCCACCGTTCAAATGTTTGGGTTCGGTAATGTTTTTTTTTAAGAAATCGCTTATGGTCACCAAGGCTGCATTAGTTTTGAAATATTGTGAAAAATTATAAGAATTTAAAATAACTGTTTTCTTTTGTAATCTATTTTAAAATGTAATGTATTCCTGTGATCAAAGCTGAATTTTCAGCATCATTACTCCAGTCTTCAGTGTCACATGATCCTTCATTCTAATATGACGATTTGCTGCTCAAGAATATTTATTATTATTATCAATGTTGAAAACAGTTGTGCTGCTTCATATTTTTGAGGAAACTCTGATACATATTTGTATATGATACACACTTGTAACATTATAAATGTCTTTAATGTTAAGTTTGGTCAATTTAATGCAACTTTGCTAAATAAAAGTATTAATTTCTTTAAAAAAACAAAAGAGAATCGTCCCCAAACTTTTGAACGGCGTGTGTACATACAGTACAATCATTTTAATGATGGCAAAAGGATTGATTATATAAGCATGCATTTTACACAATATTTACAAAAATATTTTTTAAAGTCCCCCTGTAGTCAATAATTGTATCCCTTAAAACTCATCTTTGATCACCAAAATGACATATTTATACATTTTTTCCTTGAAAATAAATTCTTCATGTCTTAAAATAGCTTGAATGTAACTCCTACACTCTTGCTTCATTTAGTATATGTGGTTCTATGAATATGCACATTAGCCACACTCATTGGAGACTGTCTTTGGTTCACGCCAGTTTTAAGGAGAAAATACTCAGCAATGGTGTTGTCTTATGAATTTGCACATGGTTTGTCTCAAGCATATTAAAACACCACATAGACATATAAACAACATTGAAAGCTTGATTTAAACCTTTAATTTAGTCCCCCTGTACTGAGTAAATAATTTGTACATGGCCATTTTCCACCCCATCTCTGACTAAAATTAAACATGTATTATCTGTTACTGTACCTTTAAGACCTATATATTGTAAATAATCTTTCTTATGACATCTCCCTTATCTCTCATTTGCATTAAAAAAAATCGGTTTTCCATAAAATGTTTTCATTAAACATATTAATTTGTATTCTTATGGATGTTAATTCTTCTGGTTCAATACAGTTCTTTATTTTTCTCCAGAAATCTCCAGCTAAGAAGTTGTCAGACGCTCTCAGTAAATCTCTGAGTTGTGCCACCAGTCGAGAGCCTCCTTACCCGATGTTCTCCGATACACCTGAGAAACCGCTCAACCTCACTCATGTCATGTATGTGAACTCAGACATCACCATATCCAGCACATTTTGCTGATGGATGGTGTAAAATGATCGAACATATTACTGTACATTGGATTTAACATGGATTGTGCATGCTAACATTTTCCTGCCTTGTGTTCTTTTACGCTTTTATGCTGCAAAACAGGGACACATGGTAAGTAAAGTGATATAGAGTCATATATCCTCATATGTTGTAGGATTTCACAAAAATTTGATGGCCATAACTAATGAGATGTTTGGCACTACAGTAAGGCACGTTTTGGTCGCAACGCCTGAATTATTGTTTGCATTTCCTCCAGGCCTCCCAGACCTGTAACCACTGGAAATGAATACATGCTCTGTCACTCCATGCCTTCCTCAGGAAACCCTTACTCCAGCAAAACGTGAGTATAATACTGTACAACACAAACTTTCTACAGAAGTATGTTTTGTGTAACAGTGTTGTCACTAGCTATGTTTCCATCCACCTATTTTTATGTGCAGTTTAGGATATCACATTAAAAAAATGTGTCTATTTACACCAAATGCAAATAGCGTGCCTTAACAAGATTAAAAAAGACACATGTGATTCAATGTCTTCAGTGGCGTAGTCAGTAGAGCGTAAGGCTCAGGGATCTAGGTTTTGACGCGATCGACTTGGTTCAATAAAGTATTGATAAAGTATCGATAGCATCTAATTAGGCTATTATTTACACATATTACAAAGAACTGCTACTTTGACATGGTGTAAATATAATATATCACTATTTTGAATTAGTAATAGCATCTATAGCTATTTTCACTTAGTGTAAATATTATCTATCGCTAAGAAAATATGCTATTTTCACTTAGTGTAAATAGAATCTAGTTTCTATTTGCACTAAGTGCCTTAAAAAAAACGCTGGATGGAAATGCCAAAATGAGCTTAAATTAAAAAAAATGCACATAAAAAATGTCAACAAATGAAACCTTATATATATTATACAGTATATATAATATAAGCATATAAAATTGCTAAAACTTAAACTAAAATAAAAACTGAAAATATAAAAATAAAATCTAATTAGAAATATGAATAAATAATGCAATAATATATGAACTAAATTAGATTATGCTAAAATAACACGCATGTTCAGATCCCTTTATAGTGTGTCCTAAACGTGCTTAAGTATACATGTGTTGTTGCTTATTAATTTGTTTTATTATGTGTCATTTTCGGTATAAAAAGATGTGTTCACGATGAGACAAATCAAATGAAGCTGTTTTCCCGGACGACCCCAGATCTTTTAAAAGGGAAAGGGTAAGTTAGCCTGGTTGAAATCATGTTTATATGTCACTATTATCTGTTCTAAGTGATTTTGAAGTAATAATAATAATTGTGTAATGACTACCAATGGGCTACATGGGCTGTGAGGGATTGATGTACAGCCTGTTTAAGGGTGTGTTCACACTTGTAGTTCGGTTTGCTTGCTTCGTTTGGTCTAGACCAAAAAAAACAAAAAAACATTTAGTCCTGGTGCACTTAGCATTCACATTGGCATTTTAACACCAAACCTAAAGATACCGAACCTAAAGGCATTGGGATATGTTCACAACCTGATTGGTCGGCTTTTATTGCGTATATTTCACAACGTAACTTACTGAACATCCAAAACAATGCGGTGTGCTGGGATAAATGCGCTCATTGTGTGTGCGTAGCTACATATGATAGTATTTTGACCAGCTGAGAACTCGTGAAGAGCTTATAAAATGTGTAAAAGAGTCAAAACAGTGGCAGGAATCCCTCCGTCTCACACACACACAAACGAAGATCCGCTGCGAGGAGACGCGGTTCTGACGCCTCTACCGAACTGTAATGGGCAACATTGTGACTATGACAAGAAAAAAACATGAGAAATAACAGAAGGACAGCATTCTGTCCTTTTTAGGGTCGCATCTTGGGACATCATGTCCTGTTTTTGGTTCGTTTACATGTCTTTGGTCTGTGTTGTGTTCATATTTCAGTCGAAACCGCACCAGTGATTCGGATTTTCAGTGGTTTGGTGTGCACCAGGGTTCAGATAACAGCGTTCACTTATTCAAATCAACCACACAAACAGAGCAATCACACTAGGGTTCGTTTTAATCCAACCAAACATGCCAAGTGTGAACACACCCTAACATGTCATACTGTTTTGTGTCAGATTGTCATATTTTTAGGCAAAAAACCCTTTGAGAATATGTTCTTTGTCCAGTTATAATGAACTAATAATGATAAATGCTTTAGAAGAAATAAATGCTTTATTTTTCATTGTTAGTTCATGTTAACTAACGTAATTGACTAATGCTAGTATTATCATATTTAAATACTGCATTATTGCACAGTGGAATCATAAGAATGTTTTTTAGACTCCTCCATTACAACTGCAGAAAGTTGCTTTTGTTGCAGGAGTGTTTCTTCTTAAAGTCATTGTGACGTCATTTGTGTTTCTGAAACGTGGTTTCAGGGTTCAGTACAACCTCGATATTGCGGATAGGCTCGCTGACGAGCACATACTTATCGGACTTTATGTGAATCTCCTCCGAAAGGACCGTTCATGGTCAGTGTGAGCTGTCTGAGGTTGCTGTGGCAGTTTTCTTCCTAATCTTTTTTTATAGCTTAGGTCACCATGTCAATCTGGTAGTACGCAGAATTCAATATAACATTGTTAATCATTTGAAAAAACTATGCAGGTCTTTCCACATTTTAAATGTTCCTAATTTGATTCCCGAGTGTTAGAAAGGATGCCAGATGTGGGATGGTGACTATTCCGGCCACAATTCTGTCTTATGTTTGCAGCTTGCTAACTGGCTAGGCTTTTGTTGTGTTAAAGCAGTGTATTTACTCTGTGTTCATCATATTACATTTCACTGCCATAGAGCACAACAGTCCAGAGGTAATGCCCTTCATTTTCACCACTGAGAGCCAATGTATAAAACTTTTATTAGAGAACTACCATGAGCTAGCAATGTGCTTCTACTGAGTGTGATTTCAAAATCATGTTTAATTGCTGAATTCCCAGTGAAGAACTACATTACCCATAATTCACCAATTCCAGAAGCTGACATAATCGAGTCTCCCTACACTCTCAAATCATTTATATATAGTATATATGACTATTTTGCAAGTCGTAAGTTATATAAATGCACAAAAATATTGTTTTATACTTATAATCATTGACTAGTTTACTATTTTAATTATACCATTTGTACTGATTATGGGTTTGCTTTCAAATGACAAGGATAATCCCTCATGACAGTATTTAAGTACACAATCTTTCGTTTTTGTATTTTCATGTGATTGTTTGCTGCATTTAAATCCTGTGAATTCTCTTCAGAGCCTGTGGAGAAAATGAATGGGGAAAAATACATTTGAAACCAGAACTGATGAAAAAGTGCAAGTTTACTTTGGCGCTCTATTGCATCAGATGTATGCACATAATAGTTCAAAAATATTATTAACATCCCTCCCTTGCTTATTAAATAGATAATGCCAACTTAACCCTTGTGTGACAATTGTATCCAGTTGCTGGGATTTGTGATTTGCAGTACAGTTTAATTTCTCTCTCTCAAATATTACATGCACACATTTTTTTGCATCCATATCAATGCATCCATATCAACACACCCACACAATTATAGATTAATAATTATTTCCAATTGGCTCTGTAATAAGCAGAAGCAAAAAACAGAAAAAGCGAGTATTTGCTTTATAGGCCAAACCTGAGAAAACGGCGCTATCTGGTAAAAAACAAAAGTAAAAATTTGTATTTTAAAGCCTTGCCAACCGAATGAAAGCCTATTAATAAAGACTGCATAGTTTTATAGTTAAATGGCCCTGGGATTAAAAATTGCAGTTTCAATGGAGACATTCCTGAGTGTAACTATTTTGTGTAAAATAGATTTATTAAAGGAAATGAAGGTGAAATAGTAACATTTCAATAACATTTTGGCATTAACACAGGCAAAAAAAAAAAAAAACATGCACAGGGGTTAGATAAATCCATCCCAAACTCTCATTTTATTTTTTAAAACAAAACATTTTTGGAATAATTTTGGAATAATATTTTGTTCCCATTCTATTTTAAAATTCTAATTTGATTAATGAGGATTGTATGAATTATTTTGAACGTGTAAGTGTTTTTGTGTCATTCTTGGGGAGATTTGTATATCTATTTGGTATGCAAAAACAGAAAATACACCATCAATGATCTCCTTTAGTCTTGGCCACTCGTCTTTAAACAGGTCTTTTATTCTATCTGAGGTGAAGGCTGATTTGCTCAAGGACATGATTATTTCAGTCCATAGAAACATATACCATTGGCTACAATATATATATATATACTCCTATGTTTACCCATTAGCCAACACCCTGTGTTTTCCCAGCAAAGATATCTAATATGGAGATTATCCTTGCCTTTGCTCCTAACATTGCAGTGTTTTTGGGGGAAACTGTGGCTCTATGGTCTTCATGCTTTGCTTCGATCCTGAAATGTGCTGGCAATGCTATTTTATTCTGCCATTAGGGTATTATTGGTGACTAATTTCACTAAAAATGTTCTTTTGATTTATAAAACCTATTTTTATAAATGTTGCAAGAACTGTCTTGTGATTTTCAAATTGAAAACACAAAAATATTCATATGTATGTATATATACATTGCTCGAAGTATATATAAATGAACTTCTCATAGGCTCCTAATTGCTATATAAATGTTACTGTAAATGTCTTCGTGATTCTAAACTAGTAAACTTTTACCACAAAACCATTGTTGTTCCTTGATTGATAGTTTCCAGGAGAGCAGTAAAAACCAGGATGATGAGCACTGCCTCATTGCCCGTTATGCCTCCCGATTGGCTGCTGATGGAGCTGCAGCGGTAAGACGGCCAATCAGAACCCTTGCTCAAATAAACATTCCACCACTCATCCCTACCATAAAGACGGTTGCTTAAGTGGATTTTTAATAAATGACTAAATTAAATTAGAATCCCTTTAAATGTATAGAATTGAGTGTATTTTAATCAATTAAATGTGATTGTTCAGTATGTTAAGTTTGTAACCTGTTGGTCCAAATAATGATAGACAGATGCAGGATGCTATAGACAATGGGAGTGTTTAGAAAAGCAGTTTGGAAACAACCATTATTTTTTGCAGTTAAGCTTGTGGCACATAAATCACACATTTCATCTTTAACCATTATAGATATGTAAATAAATGCATGTAAACAACTCTGTTTAGCTATAATCTGACTGTTGTTAACAGAAGACCAGAGTCCCAGCAGACATCTCTCTCTGTCTGGACACCAATAAACAGCAGCGGCAACTTATCGCTGAGCTAGAGAACAAGAACAAGTAAGTTTGAGTCTGTTTTTTTTGCTATTGCATAGTGATTTGCATTCTTAAAGTTAATAAATTGTGTATTTTCAGGGAGATTTTGCAAGAGATACAACGCCTGAGACAACAACATGAAGAAGCTTCCCAGCCTCCATTAGACAAAAGCCAACAAAACCCAACGTTGCTGGCTGAACTGAGACTGCTCAGGTAAACACCTACACACACACACACACACACACAGCGCACAGCCATGAATCAGACCTGAAACCTGATCGGATGTGGTGAACAACAGATGCTGATGGTTACGAGATAGACTGCATTGAAAGTGAGTGTAACCTGATCATGGCTCCGCTCATGAATGAGTGAAAGTACTTTAAAAGCAATTTGCAACACTGAGACTCCTTCCTGTTTGTGGACATCACCAATGCAGATTGGAACGGTGAACTGAGTCAAGCTTGCGTATTTAAATACGCTCTAGTTCTTCAATTTACAAAATTTACGGTATTTTTACTCTAGTGAAAAGAGTTTGTACAATGGACACCACATTTATGAAAATTTGATTTTTACATATGATTAAAAACCTACTTGACAAATAATTTCCGTCATAATTTTCATCAACAACATTTTTTCACTGACGAAAATGAGACGATAACTACATTAAAACCAGTTTTAAATTACAAAAAATATGATGAAAAATAATTGTAAATGAATAAAAACAAGACGAAAATATTAAACTTTTCAGTTTTAATGGGTTTCAATGGGGTCATTTTTATCCTTATTAAAATATAATTTTTAACTACATTTTTGCAGTAAAATTTACTTTAAAGAAGATCTACATTTATCATTTTCATTCATGGAGATGACATGGAAAATGTGCAATGCTTTAGTAGAGGATTTCTGTCACCTGGTGGAAAACAAACACACCTTAAACATGAAAATGACATGAAATTACCACTATAACCAGTAGATGGCAGCAGATGACCACTCATTTGCCATTTCACCAATTAGTGTACATATTACAGAGTTAATCACACATTTTTAGGGGGCTGGTGGAAATTAAGGGGGGCTAAAGCCCTTCTAGAATGGGCCTAGTGACGCAAAGATATACATAATAAAGGCCTTTATTATGTATATCTATGTAGTGACGCCCCTGCTGTCAATGTTTTTATCGTTCATCAATTGGAAAATGTCGCTCTGATAGTGATTCCAACGATATTGTTTCTCTGTGCCATTATCCTCATAGTTGTGGTGTTGACTGCTATTCTTTTATATTTAGAACTATTTTTAGAAGCATATCTTTATCATTATAGTTATTTTCCTTGGTGTGAATGGGCGGTTAACAAGACACTACACGGCACTACGCCATGCAAATTGTGTTCGGCACTGATTATTTTGGGTGTGTTTATGCAATTTGCCTAATTTGTTTAGTGAATGTGGTGGTAAAAAGCACAGAGAGGACATGCAACTCTCAGGCTGTTCATTTTTAGTTAATGTCAAAGATATAATGATAACCTTGTGGCTTTCTTTGTCTCAGGCAGAGGAAGGAGGAGTTGGAGCACAGGATGTCGGCCCTTCAGGACAGTCGTCGAGAACTTATGGTCCAACTAGAACAGCTCATGCTTCTGTTAAAGGTAGAAAAGGTTTCACACACACACAATCAAATGATGATTGCACAATTTGAAGAAGTTAAATTTAGAATGTGAGATCCCTGTTAATAAGCTGAACTGCTCCATCTACAGGAAGAAGAGCTAAAAAGAGCTGTAAGTCTCAGAGCCCCAGTAACAAAACTGTGTCTTAATCTACTCCATCTGACTTGAGATTAACTGTATGTTGTGTGTTTGTTCTCCCTAATATTAAACCACAATATGAAATGTGTTGTGTTAGTTGTGTCTGGCATCCAGAACTTACATTTGTTCATTTGCACAAAGTTAACGCATGCTGTTATTCAGACTGACTACATTTCGACATGTCGATCACATACTCTAATTCTTCTTTGTATGATTTTGAACAAACTTCTAACCCTATAATAAATAATACACTGTAACAACACAGTGAACCATTTGCTATTTCTCTTTTACAAAATGTCTGTTATTTTAAATAATAAGTTGTTGATTATTATTTAATTTACAACGAATTAACTTTAAAATGAATGTATTTTATGTTATATTACATATTACACCTTGGACACCTATTATTGCAGTGTTTATATGATTAATTAAGTGTTATTTTAGTATTATAGTATGTGTTAATATTTTAATTAGCTTTTTTTAAATATATTTTTAGTTTATTTCTATTTATTTTAGGTTTTAATAGTTTTATGTTCCTTGTCATTTTTAATAAATATTTCTATTTAGCTTTATTTTACGTTTATTTCCATTTTAGTCTTTTAATGTTTACATTTTTTAATATTAAGTTTATCTAATATTTAACCATTATGTCAATTAACAAAAACAGGGTTTCTGCAGGTCTTAAAATGTCTTTTAAAAAGGAAGACCTTAAAATGAAGGTCTAAAGTCATGGCATTAAATATTGCATGCACTGCAAACAATGAATATCTTCCTCAGTATTTTGTTCTGTTTTCCTATACAAATGTCTAAACATCTTTGATACAGTTTTGATGGAAATGTAAAATGAAGTCTTAAAACATTTAACAAAATTAAGTGAGTTTATGCCTAAAACAAGAACAAATATATGTCACTGAATTATTTGTTCATGTTTAATCATAAGCATTTTGATATATTTTATATAAAACAAAAGTTTATATTTTATATAATTTTGCATCTCTAGTAAATGCATCTTGATTTAAGAATCATTTATACATTTGCACTGAAAAACATACTGAGTATCAGAGATACTGAGGAAGAGTAACGCAGTGCGATCAGCAGGTACAGTAAAAGTTATGTCCATCCTAGTGGTTGAGAGCAAAGCGATTCAAGCTACTTTCTTGTAAACAATGAAGGAAAAAGTAATTGATATCTGTTGGAAGGTGTACCTCTGAAGTGTTGCCACTACAGCTCATTGTGTTTCTCCCTTGACATTTAGAGAACATACGTTGACTTGGTCTTAAAAGGGTCTTTAAAAAGTCTTAAATTGACTTTTGTAAGACCTGCAGAAACCCTGCAAAAGGATTTTTAATTGTTTTAGTTAACAATAACAACACTGGACTAAGCTGTTTTTATTTTTATTTTACAAGAATCTCCTTTTGTTCCCTAGACCCAAGGCCCTGGCCTCTCCCCTCGCTCCTCCCCAGCCACACGTTCAACACATCCATCCAATCAGTATCCGGCAATACCACACCCATCCCCATGCCCCTTCAATCAACATCCGGCAATACCACACCCAGCCAGACGCCTCAGGACTCGCTGATGGGCCTGGGAGGAGAGGTGCAGCAGGCCTTCGCTCAGGGTAACGAACATGTTCCTCTTTCCAATTAGTTTAGCCTGTCATATTGTAAGCCAGTTAAAATCAAAACTGTACCTTGCAATGTATTGAGTAAATTATATTATTATTAAATCATTAAATAGCAATTAATACATACTAATATTAATATAACTTAATAATATTATATGAAATAATTTGATTTATTTTTTGAAGGCTCCAGAAGGAATTTAAGAAATGATCTCCTGGTAGCTGCAGACTCCATAACCAACACAATGTCCTCACTGGTGAAAGAACTTAACTCAGGTAATATTGAATGTTCCTGATCAATCTCATGCCCACCAATGAAAGAATAAGTCATTCACTGATGTTTATGATGATGTTTAGAGGCTGGGAGTGAAACGGACAGCATCTCTGACCTCACATTCCCAATGTCAGACATTCTCCACGCACGGAGTACTTCAAGATCAGGGTAACACATTTTTTTGCTAAATCACCTGTTGAAGTGGGTGATCACGTGTCATCCAGATCTCCTGGGCATGTGCTCACAGTGTTTCTGCTCTCATAGGGCAGCGGGTAAGCTGGAGCCGGGGGAATTCTATGGACATGATCTGGAGAAGCAGCTCAACAGAGAGCTGAAGCTGGAGGAGCGGCTCAGACACACGCAGGAACAAGACAAGAATGTCCTGGTGAGACTATTGAACATACCGAGGCCTTCAAACCCCAAAGTAAAAGCAGTAATGCAGCAGTAAGATCAGCAGAGAGTTTTGCATGTGAAATGTTGGAATATGCAAATTGTCGCTCATGCCAACTGACTCAACCAAGCATCATCAGTCCCCGTTTTACTCCTATATTTTGAATCGCTGCATTATTAGTGTATATTTACACTAAGTGCAAATAGGCCATCTTGTTGGCAGAGGCTATTTACACTAACTCTGCCCACTGATGGTTGGTTGGGCCAGTCAAAATGACTGAAGACGCTGAATTGTCAACTGTAGCAATAGTGTAGGGGTAAGGCGCGTGGCAGAAAGTTTTGACACAAACCGTCCCGAGTTCAAATCCGCCTTTTGCCGATCTCGCTCTACTCCCTTTTCCCATCCCATATCCGATCAGAAAGGCATTTATTTTCAATAAAAATTAAGAACATATTCGGAAAGTGGAAGTTAAGTGTCTAACGTGTGTTTAATAATAAGGTGTTTATGGGTTAGGGTATGTGGAGGGGTACAATGAAAAATAAATATACTAAAATATATTTGAAATACCTTTATTTTATGCTAAGTATACTACGCATACATTGCAACTATTGTATACAGGTATACTTTATATACACTTTAAATATCTTGCATTTAAAGACTGATATTTTATTTTAATATTAAGAAATGTGGGTTTCACTTCATTTTGATGGTTCCTTTAACATATTCTATTGACTATAAGTAGCGTTGCACCTAAATGTCCACTAAATATCATTAGAGTGTTAGTAGAGTTTCAGTAGACTGGTAGGGTTAGGGTTAGAATAAGTTGACGTGTAGTTGCAAAGTTACCAATAGTCAGTAGAATGTCTGTTGAAAGATCATTTGAATAAAGTGTTAGCAGATATTAAGCAGACAATCTACTAATACTCTTATGAGAGTTAGTTGACTTGTAGGAGCGACGCTACTTATAGTCAACAGAATGTTCAAAAGGGACCATCAAAATAAAGTGTTACCGAAATGTGCACTGTATAATAAAGAAGTACTCCACAAAAAGTTTCATATTTATATCAGCAAGTCTCAAGCGATATGTCAGTAAATATGTGTAGTAATGTTCGGGGAAGGAAGGGGGCGGGAACCGGCGAACATTCAAAAATACTTTAATAAACTGAATAAACAAAACAAAAGTAAATCGCGGGCAGCCCCTCACGGACGACTGCCCGCACACACATACGAAAACATAAACAAAACTCAACATAAAGTCCAGGCCTGGTCCTCTCTCGCTTTTCACTGTCATCGCTCCTCCTTTTATGCTCCTGTCATGCTCCTCCATGAGGCAAGACCGGTGTGGCGCACAGCTGGCGCTCATCCTCCTGATTCTTCACCGGCCCGCTCTCACGGTCCCTCGCCTCGCTGCTTGCCACAATATGTTAATGGGTTTGTAGTATACTTAGTATGAAATAAATAGATTTTAAATACATTTCGTAATAGGTTTTTTCACTAGGTTACGCTGAATCATTTAATAATTTTAATAAATATAATAATTTACACTCAATGTTATTATTACATACTGTTTACTGTACAACAACACTGAGGTGCAAATAGTATCTGCCACTAGTATAAATAGCATCTAACTACTATTTACACTTATTGCAAAGAAAATACTGCTATTTTTACATAGTGTAAACAGAATCTATTGTTATTTTCACTTATTAAGCTGCAAATAAGTTTTCATCATTGATAATAATCATAAATGTTTCTTGAGCATCAAATCATCATATCAGAATGATTCACTGAAGACTGGAGTAATGATGCTGAGAATTCAGCTTTGATCACAGGAATAAATTACATTTTAAAATACATTTAAACAGAAAATATTTAAGTTAAATAGTAATAATTTTTTAAGTATTACTTAATTTTTTGATCAAATAAATGCAGCCTTGATCTAGAATTTATTTGAGCAGAAGAGACTGCTTTTAAAAACATTTAAAATCTTACTGAAAACTAACTTTTGAACGGTAATTTGGCAGCATGGCTGCATCAAGTGGTTTATATTTAAGATATAACCCCCCCAAAAGATAAATAATGTCTCATATGTTTCTGTATTCACACCAATATTGCTATCTGCCCCAAAGCCATTTTTAAATATCAAACTTTGGATGAATATTCTGGGAAATATGCCAACGGTGTGTCATGAGTATGTTGCATCATATATCAAATTTGATTTCTTTTTAATTGCTATAGAAATTAGATGAAATAGAAATGAAATACCCATTATGGCAAATGGATATTTCATTGTAATGAACATATCCCCGGGCTGCTTCCAGGCACCTGTTCTTCAGGGCCGAGATGATGTTCATTTTAACTGCATCTGGACGAGTTTTGCATGCAAAGGAATAAGTGGAGGGAAACCTGCCATCTTTACTCCCTTAAAAGTTTCATGCAACGTTTCGACCAACCAAGGTCTTCGTCAGGCTGCATGCAACTATTACCATTAAAGTCAGAATATGTAATTTCCGCCGCTAGATGTCGCTTATTTAAAACAAAAGCGTAGCTTGATGACGACTTGATTTCGTGGAGCTTTTATTCTTCCGCAGATGAACGCTTCCACTTCTTCCGCTCATGCAAATGTGGGGTAACGCAGCGCTGTTTTTTCATATTAGATACATTATTTGAGTGTGTTGAAAGTTGTGTACTGTGTTGCACACTGCAGTGAGCTTGATCGATGTTAGGCATGGTAAAACATGGTACTCGCGGTAAATCAAGAAACAGTAAGGGCCCTTTTTTAATGATCTGAGCTCATGGTCTGAAGTGCATGGCGCAAGTGCACTAAGGGCATATCCAAATCCACTTTTGCTAGTTTAACGATTGGAAAAATGGTTGGCGTGTCCGGCGCACGGTCCAAAAGGGTTGTATCTAGTCTCTTAATGAGTCATGGGTGTGTTAAAGGGATTACGTGCAATAAACCAATCAGAGTGTCATCTCCCACCGAAAATTTTATTTAGCTTTTTTTCAAATATAACAACAACAATGAATACAAAACACAAAGAAAAAGAACATACAAAAAAATTAAAAGAGGAAAATGGAGATACAATGTTAAATGGTTAAATCAAGTCATGTGGCACTATATTTATATAGTTCAAAAAGGGTTTCCAGATCTTATAAAACAATTCACCCCTGTCCCTCACTGAATATGTGATCTTCTCTAAAGGTACAGACCTCCAACAACCACAATCCAATTGGCACATCAGTGTCTGCTTTCCATTTCAAAGCAATACATTTTGTAGCTATTATTAACAATATTTCTGTAAGCTTAATAGCTTGACTATTTCGGAGATTAGAGTTGGCAAAATTACCCAATAAATACACCTCTGGATCCATGCGAAAATCAATTCCATGAATCTGTGATATACTATCACACACTTGCACCCAAAACACCTTCACTTCAGGGCACAAACAGGTAGATTGCAACTACCATTCCCTTTAAAAGCCAGCTGTGCTCACACCATGGCGGAATACAGACACCCTCAACCTGACGAGTCAGTTTAAATACATGTGTGTATTGCCACGATTGGTTAAATAAGAAGCCAATTTCATTCGCCATTACTGCAAATAGGTCATTCTGATACATGCAATGACTATGCATTATGTAGGCATTTTATCTTTACATAATGTGTATTATGTAGCCTCCATCTTCATGTATTACTAACGCGCCATTTAAATAACACATAAAATACTGCGCTTTTTTCTTAATACCAGGTTTTTTGTTGGTCAATAGTGCAGTCGATTTCAGTTCCTCAAAATAGCAACACATTAACAATGCTCCTGAACGCACCTGGTTTTCAGACCAGCACGCCCGTGGGTGAACAGATGGGCGAAAATGCATTTGCTAGTTACACATTGTTCTAGTAGTTTTTGGATTTTAATAAAATAAATCATACATGTTGTGCCTTTAATTCAGGATATTCCGATCATTTTAGCGTGCTACGGAAAGCCTGTGAATTTTAAACTTTCCTCGATGCTGTTTTTTCCAGGTGACCTTACAAGAATAGCTGTGTTTAATAAGCAATGGTAAGTCTTGGGCACTTGCGCTGCGACAGATGCAATACAGCAGCATTTGATTGTTCAAACGAAGGTTTTTCCTTTGTCTTTTTCTGTCCTCACAGAGAGATGGAGCGACTCTGAAGCACTGTGCAACCAGACCTGAGCTGGAACATACACCACTTCTGAAAAGCATCAACTCGCAACAATACTGTGGTACACAACCCAATCTATAAATATAGAAATATATTTTTAGACTCTACAAAATGTTTTAAGACAATACTGTGAACTGACTTTGGGAATTACAAATAATGGAACTGTCTACAACACCGCCAGTGCCATAAATCCAATGATTCGAGATTATTTCATGTCCTTGGTGTTAATGTGTTCGGTTTGGTTTATTTTCGTGTGCGTCTGTTCAAAACTTGTACTGTATTTAAATATCTGTTAGGGAAAGTGGGGGTGGGCTTTACTGAAGCTGCTATCTTTACAAACAACATCTTTTATTGTACATTAAGCGCAGAATACCTGGCCTGATGGTCTTTTAAAGCATAATATTAGGATTATGTTGTAGATTCAGTTTGTCCTTGAGAGTGGAATCATCAAATAATTTCTTTGATACACAAATACACTGCCTTAGCTTATCAGACGAAGTTTATTTTAATAGGTGGGTAGGTATGTGTACTATTCATTTTTAAAGACTTACATTTTAATTAATAAGAGCAGTCCAGAAATGGGTGAATCTCATGAATGCGTCACCAGGTCACATTTAATTTTAGAATCCCAAAAATAAAAATGCAGCATGTTTTGCATGAAGGAAATGAAGCCTATATTTAGCACCATTTATATATCATTGTGTTTCCAATTTTATTTAAATCAGTCTGAATTAGATAGGCAGTAGATACTAGCATCATTTACAGTTTTAGTCATACAAATACTGTATATATTTCATACTAATACATTTCATAAAATATCATTATATATGATGGGAAGGAGATTGTTCTTGCTTTACAGTAATACTTTAGCAGTAAAACATGTTTCTCTCTACATACTTTAACATCTTACTGGTTCTAAAATATAGAATTCATTCTCTTTATGCAAAATATATTTGATTTGCATGCTTTAGAGTAAAATATGACCAGGTTTCATAAGATTTATCTTTATACCTCTGGATTCAAAGGAAAATATTATTTGACTCCAAAGTGAATATTTACCATGCTCTATTATTTAATTTGCATAAAAACATGTTGTTCAAGGACTGACAAGATGCCTTTTACAAAAGCATATTTTTGGTGTAAGATATGTTGATCTGGAACATAATTATTATGCTTGGATTGATTTTATTGGTGAATATGAATTCCTTGTAAAGATGTCCACTAGACTGGTTTGGCTTTGACCATCTCCAGACTGGTTGGTTGATGTTTTTTCTTTGATGTGCTACTGTCACACTGCAGCGGTCACATTGATTTGATGGTTTACTCCGAGCATTGCTTTTCCAGACGGGCAGTTATATGCCAGAACAAAAACAGCATTCGCACTCTGCTGCCCGCCGTTGCACTTTTCAGTGATTTTGCATGGTACTGAAGAAAAAATAAAAATATAATGTTGTACAAATATCATCAAGTGTCTTTTATATAATTTGGGCTGTCAGTTTGTTAAAACTGATTTGTTCATTTATAGTCTTGTTGTACACGAGACCGGTCTTAAAATGATAGTTCACCCAAAAATGAAAATTACCCCATGATTTACTCCCCCTCAAGCCATCATAGGTGTGTATGACTTTCTTCTTTCAGACGAATACAATCGGAGTTATATTAAAAAACGTCCTGGCTAATCCAAGCTTTATAATGGCAGCCCAAAGTTTGAAGACCAAAAAAGTGCATCCATCTATTATAAAAGTGCTCCACACGGCTCTGTGGGTTGATAAAGGCCTTCTGAAGCAAACCGATGGGTTTGTGTAAGAAAAATATCCATATTTAAAACTATTATAAGTTAAGTTTATCTAGCTTCCGCCAGATAGTCTTCCGTATTCAACGACATGAAAAGGCGTAACTGGCATGACGATGATGTTGGATGTAACGTAAGCATCAATTCGCTTCAGAAGGCATTTACTAACCCCTGGAGCCATGTGGATTACTTATGTCATATACACTTAGGATGGCTTGAGGTTGGGTAAATTATGGGATTATTTTCATTTTTGGGTGAACTATCACTTTAAGACCAAGTTCTCAATATTGTCTCAGACTTAAGCCGGGTACACACTGTGCGATTTATAATAGTCCTTTACGATTGTTCCTTGTCAGACTGTACGAACATGATCCCCAAGATGTCATTAATGTCAGACTGTACGATAGTCAAGGTGCTATAAAAACGGTCATAGTTTGTCTTGAAAAACTTGTCGTAGGAGAAGTCACATTGCAGGACTGACACTGCCAGAATTTCGTCTGAGGTCAAATTTGATCGCAGCGGTCATTACTCGGCTGCCAGTGAACATGTCAAACTAACGATTCGTATTTTAGCCTAGGAATCTTTTAGGATTTGCTAAATTTGTCTTAGACGGCCAAATCGTGGCCACAATCGCACAGTGTGTAGGCTACCCGGCTTTAGAGGACTTGGGATTTTGTTTCAAGACCAGAACTATATTACTAAAAGGCCAGTGCCAGTTTATTTATTAACATCATTATTGTGATTGGATGTAAAACTTAGCCTACTGCTTCAGAAGCAATCGATAACTTATTTCTAATTTGATATATTTGTTGTCCCGGTTCAGAAATTAATTAGGGATTGTGTCAAAAATGTCACCAAAATTAATACAAAGATTTTGTTGCAGAAAAGCACTTGTATGAGATCTAGATTTAAAAAAATAATAATGTGTGATATAATAAAGCAATATCACAAGTGAAAGAGATCTGTTTTCACAAATTTGAGCATGACTTCATGATATTGCTTTTATGCAAACATTCAATAAAAAAAAGTAAAACATTATTCTCTATTTTTGTAATTTACCAACTCAGATGCATCTTCTGTACCACTGCAGTGCAAAGACACATTTTGTTGGTAAGCTCTATATTCTAATTATTGGTTAAAAATAAGTCATTTCTCAGGCGGTAATTTGGATCTTTATGAATTTAAGGAGTGCTGGCCTGGTCTTGGTCTCGATTTGGTCTCAGATTAGGTTGTCTTGACATCAACACTGTTCATTTCAAATAATTTGGCACAAAATGCTTTTCTAACTGTTGAATTGTCATGTTGATGCAATACACACAACAGCCACTCGATGTCGATGTTGAACAATTCGATATTTTTTCCCAAAAAGACAACAAATATCACATTAAGAAAACATAAACAAAATGAACTAAACGTCGATTAGTCAAATTGAATGAATGATGTTAAAGAGAAAACATAATATTTTTCCCAAGACGAATTCAATAATTTGGGACGCTTTTGAACGAACAATGAATGAGAAAATAAACGTAGTAATAGTGGCTTATTACCTCACATTATGCAGTTTGACTTACTACATAAACACAGTGACTTTATTAGTTAATAATAATATTAAATATTATTATATTAGTTTATTAGACTGTCTGCTCCCCATAAATGTAGCTTTGTATCTATCATTCAAACGTTTCCCGTCGTGCCAAGTTAACACATCACTCATTTTTTTCCTTGAATTCATAAAACATCAGGAAACCACAGGGCACTGTTCAACGAGCAGCGCACTGCATTCCTATTGGCCAAGAACGACAACATCCGTTGTTTCCGTCAACCAATCATCCGAACGAAGGGAGGAGTCAATGAGAAAAACAACGGCCATTCTATTGATCAACCAATCAACGGATACTCGAAGGGGTCATCCGCCAATCAGCGGCGGCGGGCGGAAAGGTGTTTTGTGCTGATGGTTCACTGAGGCGCTGGAGGGTGGGGTGCGAATCGAGAAGCGCAGCTGGTTTGGTCGGATTTACTATTGAGTTCACGGGTGAGTCGAGCTTATATCAGGCGCTGTCTTTAAACTATTACTGTGATTTCTTTTATAGAGAGGTTTGGTTTTGCAATGGCAGGACTGAGCCTATGGGAAACCTTCGATTCGTGTTTAATTGTGTCATTAAGTTGAAAGATCATGCAGGCAGAGTAGCTTGCTAGCGTAGCACCAGCTGTTCATTACGTTCAAGTGCATTGATGATGGTCTCATCACGGTCCTAACTTTAACCCTTTATATGTTTTATGATGGCCTGGCTAATAAATGCATAATATTACTTCTGACACACATTTGTACTGTTGTATTTTTCTTTTGTAATTAACATGAAGTTGTTAATTTGCTAAGCACACTTCCTGTTCTTAGATACATATGTTTAGGTTGCAAGGTGCAACTTTAACCTCGAAGTTGGACATTTAGTCCCACATATTGAACACATTTGCACAAAGAAATAACAGATTAAAGTGGCTGCATAACCATTTTCTGCCTTGAGGGGGAAACGAGCCAACAAAAGACAATTGAACAGCCTGGTGCAATTAAAAATGCAGTAATCTGCAACTCCAGCAGCTTAATGTCTGCATGTTTAACATGTCACTGCTCCTTCAGAAACATACACCTCACCCAAAATCAGGTTCAAAAGATCATAGTTTGCATTCTTTTCTATCCAAGACACATTATATTATCAGCATTTGAAATTCCTTTTAAAATGCATATGAATTAAAGAATGTTTTAGTATTTATATTGGGGTGTTTTTTTCTAGGGATGCACCGATATGAAAAGTTATGCAGATGGCGATAATTCTTTATATTTGAAAGCCGATAAATCTAAATCCAAATTTGTATTTCATTTTTTAGAGCATGATTACAAAAACAAAAGTCTTGGCATTAAAAGCCATGTCCCAAGCACACGATTATAATGCTCTCTTTATGACAGACTTGTGCTGCACTTGTCTTCCTTTTTTGAAGTGATTCCAATCATATTTCAAGCAATTCAAAACCATCTTTTGTCTCAGCTGTAGGAAATAATACATTATTTATTGGCTTTCATATATAGGCCAAATTTTCTTATTGGGCCGATAACTTAAAAAATAAACATATCAGCCGATAATATATCGTGCATCCCTATTTTTTCCCTTAAATAACAGTAGCAGTGGAGCTGTCACGTTCTCTAGCATGCTTATAAAGTGGACTAAATCTTCAGTGGAATAAAACATGTCGATCTGTACTACAAGAGTCTCACGATCAATATCAGTAATTTAATTAGGCTTGTGACCTACAGTAGTAGAGAATGTGAAATGGAAAATATTTGTTCTGTTTGCATCATACATTTTCTTTGTGTTAAATCCTAAACGTCCTGCTTATTTATTTATTTATTTATTTATGTTTTTAAAGAAAGAATTTTCACTGTTTTCTCAGACTTTTGAACCACTCTGTATATGCACTTAATTACATTAATTAATTAGATTATTTTTTTTATTTGTTGCTGACCAATAATCTTAAGTATTATATATTGTCCAGTATTATATATTGACTAGTATGTTGTCCAGGCTGATTAATTGGGCAAAATTTGGCAATTTTGAGATTACTGGCATCAGCCAATTATCATACCCACTTGATTTTCATGTTATCGAGTTGCAAAACAATTACTTTTTTCACACTTGTATAAATGAAATAATGGTGTAAAATAAGAGTTCATTTAATTTCAGCATATTTGTGCACATTACATTTGCTTATATTAAATCTATATCCATATTACATTGACTCTAAACTCTGAATGCTAAACCAATAATGCAGTAATATAATAATAATAATACATTTTATTTATAATGCACTTTACATTTTAAAGAAAATCTCAGTGCTACAAGGAAGGAACAAAAATAAAATAAAGCATTGAGCAATTAAGAATTAAGTTAAAAATCAACACACACACAAAAACAAAACAAACAAAATATATATATATATATATATACAAATTATATATATTATATATATACAAAAATCGAATTAAGACATGTGGAGTATGCCTATTTTAGTCGCATTATCGAAGTGCATTGTAGACATGTACACACCTTAATCTAACTATTAACGTCGTTTAGATTTTTTGGACCCGATCTCCAAGGGAACAGGCGACGACAGTGACCGCCTGTGGACTCATGACAATCTCCATCACGGAACATATTTTTACAAATGTTCTCCGGGACATGCGAAAATTCTCTTTCCATTCAGCGTCATCAAATTCCATTAAAACAACTCTCTCCCACCAGTCCTTACTTCGTACTCTCATCCAGTACCTCCGAGTTTGTCGTGGTGGCAAGAATGACATGCTGCCGACTGAAAGCACAGCTGCACAGCCTGTTGCTGGAGAATTTGTATCCGCCGTCGTCTATTTGCACGTATAGCATGGACAATTTACTGCCTTTGAAACCCTCGTAAAATTAAAAATGAAACACCCAAAACTGTATGTGGTACCATAACAAAGACGAACTGCGTGAAATTCTTGAGGGAACGCCGGACGGCGTGGCTTGGAGACGTAATGACGTGTGCTCTTAATCGATTTATGTTCTATAACATGTAAAATGGGAACATGAACGGATTACTCTAAAAGCAACTCATGTAAACAGATTATTGTCTTATTCAGAATAAGGTCAATAATTAGATTACTGCTGTCCATGTAAACGTAGTCAGTGAAGTTCGGGTGAATATTTCCTCCGATAGTCCCTGCTCGCGAGGTAGTACTTTTTTTTAAAGTTCAGGAACTTTCGGGGGGTGGAACTTGGGCGCTGAACATGCTGATTGGTTGAGTTCACGCAGCATTTTATTTCAACCGGCATTTTTAAAAGTATTGCTCTTTCTGTCCGGTGGCGCGCGTTCGTCTCGCCATCTCACGGTCAATGTCCATAATAGCTGATAATAACATACGTTTACGCAAAAGCAGCGCTGCTTGAATCTCCTCCATACTTGTTACTGTTGCATACAGTGTCACGCAAAAAATATTACTGTCCGTCGGTGAATGGGAGGAGCAGTCGCGCGCAGTCCTACATCACCGGACTAATAATTTGCCTAATCTTCACGGTACTTTAGACCGCGGTGGAAACGCAGACAGTAGCAGGTCTGGGGGGAAAAAGTTCCTGTAAAAAGTTCCTGGTACAAATTGTTCCTGGTAATTTCGGTGGAAACGGGGGTTACATTGTAAAGATGTCCCACTATAAAGGAGCCTTATCTAAACATTGAGTAATGTGTATGTTAAATCACAGTGCCGTGAAGAATAATGAGCCATTGGCCCATATACGCACATTTCAAAAAGCTTCAGAAATAAATATTTTTGGGTACACTATGCCTTTAATGTTTGTTTTTATTCATATAAAATCATACTCTAATTAAGAAACTGCCAGTAGCCTTCGCGAAGTTTGATTGACAGGCGATTGAACCAATCATATCGCCGCAATCTGCCGCTTTGTCCGTCAATGCAGTCAGAAGAGTTCGTAGATTAACTAACGTTGGTGGACTTGAATTTGAAAGCGGTGTGTACTGACGTCTTTCCACGGTTGAAACAACATTTAGTTTAGTGCTCATTCATGTTTATTTGATGCTTATCAATGAACTAGAAGGAAGATATGATCGGTTCACGCGCAGCTTTAACTGAGGCGCTACAGCGATCACGACACATAATCACGAGCCACAAAACGGTATTATTTGAAAGTTGAGACTTTGTTTCATATAAAAAGTAACTTGCTCTGTCCTGTATGTCGGCGTGTTGTCTGTGTCTTCTTTACTCCGCGATGTATTTTGAAAACCGGCTCTCGCACCACACAGGTGTGTGCTGTGAGAGCGCCATGGCTTGTCGGACATAGCAACAGTAACTAAAGGGGGCGGGTCTTTGCAAACGGTCAATTCATTCGGGACTCGGGGTGAAAGTAAATGGTTCTTTTTATGAAATTGGTAAATGTAAATGGTTCTCTTTTATAAAAATGGTAAATGTAAATGGTTCTCGTTATGTAAATGGTTCTCTTCATGGTTCATTGAATCATTAGTTCACTCAATTCGTTCAAAACACTGATTCAGAAATGAAACGCTGTTTATTGCTCTGAATCGGAGACTGAAACCGTTCTGATTTGCCTTTATATTTACATTTACATTTTACATTTAGTCATTTAGCAGAGGCTTTTATCCAAAGCGACTTACAAATGAGAGTAATAGAAGCAACCAAGACCAGTCAAGGGCAACAATAACTAGAATGTACATTTCCAGAAGAAAATGTGAGTGGTGCTTGCAGTGGCAAAACTCGGGCCCGGTCGCAAGTGACTGCAAAAAGCCCACCCCCATGTCTGTACGATGTTGTGGAGCTGAGATATGGCTTATTCATGTGTTTGTACGGTTGCTAGGGTGGTCTAAATGGTTGCTATAGTGTGGCTATAGGGTTTATAGAGGTGATATTTAAAGACTATTTGTCAGTCTGAGTCAAAAGAGCCCAACTCTGTATGTGTACAACGCTCTGGTGCTGAGATATGGCTTGTTAATGTTGTTTATACGGTTGCTAGGGTGCTGTAACAGGTTGCTATGGCGTGTCTAGGAAGTTGTGATGTCACTACTTATTCTCTGCTTGATAGGCCGAGTCAAAAGAGCCCAGCCTCGAGTCTCTACGACCTTCTGATCCGAATATATGATCTCACACATTATTGCCAATGTTAAGTCTATGGGACTTTTTTCAAACGATTTTTTTCCCGCCAAAACGAAAACCGCATTCCGATCGCTTAGAAAAGACATAGCACACCTCTCCTCAATAAGTCGGTCGATTCGACACCTCATTCATGTGTCTACGATACAAACGGTGCCGGAGGAGTAGCGTGCCGAAGTTTTAAAAAAGTAGAATAGTAATCACAACACTAGAATGTACATTTCCAGAAGAAAATGTGAGTGGTGCTTGCAGTGGCAAAACTCGGGCCCGGCCGTGCAAGTGACTGCAAAAATCCAAGCAACATGACTGTACGATGTTGTGGAGCTGAGATATGGCTTATTCATGTGTTTGTACGGTTGCTAGGGTGGTCTAAATGGTTGCTAGGGTGTGGCTATACAGTTTATGGGGTGATATGTAAAGACTATTTGCCAGTCTGAGTCAAAAGAGCCCAACTCTGTATGTGTACGACGCTCTGGTGCTGAGATATGGCTTGTTAATATTGATATATACGGTTGCTAGGGTGCTGTAACAGGTTGCTATGGCATGTTTAGTAAGTTTTGATGTCACTACTTATTGTCTGCTTGATAGGCCGAGTCGAAAGAGCCCAGCCTCAAGTCTCTACGACCTTCTGATCCGAATATATGATCTCACACATTATTGACAATGTTAAGTCTATGGGACTTTTTCAAACAATTTTTTCCCGCCAAAACGAAAAACCGCTTTGTCCGATCGCTTAGAAAAGACATAGCACACCTCTCCTCAATAAGTCGGTCGATTCGACACCTCATTCGTGTCTGTGACAAACGGTGCCGGAGGAGAAGCGTACCAAAGTTTTAAAAAGTAGAATAGTAATCACAACACTAGAATGTACATTTCCAGAAGAAAATGTGAGTGGTGCTTGCAGTGGCAAAACTCGGGGCCCGGTCGTGCAAGTGACTGCAAAAAGCCCACCCCCATGTCTGTACGATGTTGTGGAGCTGAGATATGGCTTATTCGTGTGTTTGTACGGTTGCTAGGGTGGTCTAAATGGTTGCTATGGTGTGGCTATACAGTATATGGGGTGATATGTAAAGACTATTTGCCAGTCTGAGTCAAAAGAGCCCAACTCTGTATGTGTACAACGCTCTGGTGCTGAGATATGGCTTGTTAATGTTGATATATACGGTTGCTAGGGGTCTGTAACAGGTTGCTATGGCATGTTTAGTAAGTTGTGATATCACTACTTATTGTGTGCTTGATAGGCCGAGTCGAAAGAGCCCAGCCTCGAGTCTCTACGACCTTCTGATCCGAATATATGATCTCACACATTGTTGCCAATGTTAAGTCTATGGGACTTTTTTCAAACGATTTTTTTCCCGCCAAAACGAAAACCGTTTGTCCGATCGCTTAGAAAAGACATAGCACACCTCTCCTCAATAAGTCGGTCGATTCGACACCTCATTGGTGGGTCTGTGACAAACGGTGCCGGAGGAGTAGCGTGCCGAAGTTTTGAAAAAGTAGAATAGTAATCACAACACTAGAATGTACATTTCCAGAAGAAAATGTGAGTGGTGCTTGCAGTGGCAAAACTCGGGCCCGTGGCTACTGTGACGCAAATAATCCAAGCAACATGACTGTACGATGTTGTGGAGCTGAGATATGGCTAATTCATGTGTTTGTACGGTTGCTAGGGTACTCTGTTTGGTTGCTATGGAGTGGCTTGTGAGCATATTCCAAAAGCTCCTTGTCAGTATGAATGATATAAACCAACCCCCATGTCTCTACAATGTTCTGACGCAAAGATATAGGGGTTGATAAACGGGTTGCTAGGGTACTCTGTTTGGTTGCTATGGAGTGGCTTGGGAACATCCCATAATGATATTCCAAAAGCTCCTTGTCAGTATGAATGATATAAACCAACCCCCGTTCCTCTATGATTTTCTAATCCAGAGATATAGGTCTTGTTAAACTGTTGCTAGGGTACTCCGTTTGGTTGCTATGGAGTGGCTTGGCAGCATCCAATGACGATACAGCAAAAGCTCCTTGTCAGTATGAATGATATAAATCAACCCCCGTTCCTCTATGACATTCAGATGTGAAGATATACACTGTGGATTTGGGTTGCTAAGGTGCTTAATAACGGTTGCTAGGGCGTGGCTAGGAAGTGTTGAAGGTGATTTGTGATTGGCCGTTGATGCCCCGAGTCAAACAAACCCACCCTCATGTTTCTATGACGCTTATATCCAAAGATATCCATTTGATCTCTTTCAATGGAAGTCTATGGGATCAGTTGCTAGGGAGCTCTAAATGGTTGCTAGGGCGTGGCTTGACAGCATCACGATGATCCGGAGATAGTGATTGGTTGTCTGAGTAAGTTGAGCCCACCCCTTGTCTCTGTGACTCTGTGAAGCAGAGCTATGGTCAATACAAAATCCCTATGCAATTTACCATTGGAGGACAAACGCATGCGCTTTGATGGGACGCCCTCCCCATGTTAAGTCAATGTAAAAATTGGGCAGCTCTAGCGCCCCAGGGGTACAACTTACACCCCTTTGAGATGTGTGTTTGAGAGATCCTGTCAGCCTCTCCAAATGTGGTAATTCACGAGTTTCTCCGAAATCCTCGCTCGGAGCTACGAGTGGTCAAACTTTGCCGTAATGTTAAGTCTATGCGATTTTTCGGGTGGATTTTCGCCCTTCGGGCGAAAATCGCAACCCCGATCCCTTAGAAAAGATATAGCACACCATTCCCGAATAATCCGCACGATTTGACGCCTCATTCATGGGTGTGTGACAAACGGTGTGGGAGGAGAAGCGCGCCGAACTTTTGTGTGGAAGAATAATAATAAGTATAATAATAACTAGAATGTACATTTCCAGAAGAAAATGTGAGTGGTGCTTGCAGTGGCAAAACTCGGGGCCCGGTCGTGCAAGTGACTGCAAAAAGCCCACCCCCATGTCTGTACGATGTTGTGGAGCTGAGATATGGCTTATTCGTGTGTTTGTACGGTTGCTAGGGTGGTCTAAATGGTTGCTAGGGTGTTCTGGATGGTTGCTAGGCGGTTGCTAGGATATTCTGGTTGGTTGCCAGGCGTTGCTAGGTGGTTTCTAAGGTGTTCTGAGTGGTTGCTAGGGCGTTGCTATGCGGTTGCTAGGTGGTTGCTAAGGTGTTCTGGGTGGTTGCTAGGGCGTTGCTATGTGGTTTCTAGGTGGTTGCTAGGGTGTTCTGGGTGGTTGCTAGGGCGTTGCTATGCGGTTGCTAGGTGGTTGCTAGGGTGTTCTGGGTGGTTGCTAGGGCGTTGCTAGGTGGTTGCTAAGGTGTTCTGGGTGGTTGCTAGGGCGTTGCTATGTGGTTGCTAGGTGGTTGCTAGGGTGTTCTGGGTGGTTGCTAGGGCGTTGCTAGGTGGTTGCTAGGTGGTTGCTAGGGTGTTCTGGGTGGTTGCTAGGGCGTTGCTAGGGCGTTGCTAGGTGGTTGCTAAGGTGTTCTGGGTGGTTGCTAGGGCGTTGCTATGTGGTTGCTAGGTGGTTGCTAGGGTGTTCTGGGTGGTTGCTAGGCGTTGCCAGGTGGTTGCTAGGTGGTTGCTAAGGTGTTCTGGGTGGTTGCTAGGTGGTTGCTAAGGTGTTCTGGGTGGTTGCTAGGGCGTTGCTATGTGGTTGCTAGGTGGTTGCTAGGGTGTTCTGGGTGGTTGCTAGGGCGTTGCTAGGTGGTTGCTAGGTGGTTGCTAGGGTGTTCTGGGTGGTTGCTAGGGGCGTTGCTAGGGCGTTGCTATGTGGTTGCTAGGTGGTTGCTAGGGTGTTCTGGGTGGTTGCTAAGGCGTTGCTAGGTGGTTGCCAGGCAGTTGCCAAGGTATTCTGGTAGGTTGCTATAGTGTTGCTAGTTGTCACATATGGTTACTATGTTGTGTTTATAGAGTTCTTAGTACGTTCTTAGCCTGATTTAACGCTTAGCTAATCGCTATTAGCATGTAGCTATTCACTGCTAGCATGTGTAGCAAAGTGCCTTTGCTAGCATGAGTCAAAAGACCCAACCCCATGTGTCTATGATGATCTGACGCAAAGATATAGGGGTTGATAAACGTTGCTAGGGTACTCTGTTTGGTTGCTATGGAGTGGCTTGGGAACATCCCATAATGATATTCCAAAAGCTCCTTGTCAGTATGAATGATATAAACCAACCCCCGTTCCTCTATGATTTTCTAATCCAGAGATATAGGTCTTGATAAACGGTTGCTAGGGTACTCTGTTTGGTTGCTATGGAGTGGCTTGGCAGCATCCAATGACGATACAGCAAAAGCTCCTTGTCAGTATGAATGATATAAACCAACCCCATGTCTCTATGATTTTCTAATGCAGAGATATAGGTCTTGTTAAACTGTTGCTAGGGTACTCCGTTTGGTTGCTATGGAGTGGCTTGGCAGCATCCAATGACGATACAGCAAAAGCTCCTTGTCAGTATGAATGATATAAACCAACCCCCGTTCCTCTATGACATTCAGATGTGAAGATATACACTGTTGATTTGGGTTGCTAAGGTGCTTAATAACGGTTGCTAGGGCGTGGCTAGGACGTGTTGGAGGTGATTTGTGATTGGCCGTTGATGCCCCGAGTCAAACAAACCCACCCCCATGTTTCTATGACGCTTCTATCCAAAGATATCCATTTGATCTCTTTCAATGGAAGTCTATGGGATCAGTTGCTAGGGAGCTCTAAATGGTTGCTAGGGCGTGGCTTGACAGCATCACGATGATCCTGAGATAGTGATTGGTTGTCTGAGTAAGTTGAGCCCACCCCTTGTCTCTGTGACTCTGTGAAGCAGAGCTATGGTCAATACAAAATCCCTATGCAATTTACCATTGGAGGACAAAACGCATGCGTTTGATGGGACGTCCCTCCCCATGTTAAGTCAATGTAAAAATTCGGGCAGCTCTAGCGCCCCAGGGGTACAACTCACACCCTTTGAGATGTGTGTTTTGAGAGATCCTGTCAGCCTCTCCAAATGTGGTAATTCACGAGTTTCTCCAAATCCTCGCCGGAGCTACGAGTGGTCAAACTTTGCCGTAATGTTAAGTCTATGCGATTTTTCGGGTGGATTTTCGCCCTTCGGGCGAAAAATCGCAACCCCGATCCCTTAGAAAAGATATAGCACACCATTCCCGAATAATCCGCACGATTTGACGCCTCATTCATGGGTGTGTGACAAACGGTGTGGGAGGAGAAGCGCGCCGAACTTTTGTGTGGAAGAATAATAATAAGTATAATAATAATAAGTATGCACAATAACAATAGTGATGCCTTGCTTACCAGCAAGCACCACTAACTAGAATGTACATTTCCAGAAGAAAATGTGAGTGGTGCTTGCAGTGGCAAAACTTCGGGCCCGGTCGTGCAAGTGACTGCAAAAGCCCACCCCATGTCTGTACGATGTTGTGGAGCTGAGATATGGCTTATTCATGTGTTTGTACGGTTGCTAGGGTGGTCTAAATGGTTGCTAGGGTGTTCTGGATGGTTGCTAGGCGGTTGCTAGGATATTCTGGTTGGTTGCTAGGGCGTTGCTAGGTGGTTTCTAAGGTGTTCTGAGTGGTTGCTAGGGCGTTGCTATGCGGTTGCTAGGTGGTTGCTAAGGTGTTCTGGGTGGTTGCTAGGGCGTTGCTATGTGGTTTCTAGGTGGTTGCTAGGGTGTTCTGGGTGGTTGCTAGGGCGTTGCTATGTGGTTGCTAGGTGGTTGCTAGGGTGTTCTGGGTGGTTGCTAGGGCGTTGCTAGGTGGTTGCTAAGGTGTTCTGGGTGGTTGCTAGGGCGTTGCTGTGTGGTTGCCAGGTGGTTGCTAGGGTGTTCTGGGTGGTTGCTAGGGCGTTGCTGGCGGTTGCCAGGTGGTTGCTAAGGTGTTCTGGGTGGTTGCTGGGGCGTTGCTAGGGCGTTGCTAGGTGGTTGCTAAGGTGTTCTGGGTGGTTGCTAGGGCGTTGCTAGGTGGTTGCTAAGGTGTTCTGGGTGGTTGCTAGGGCGTTGCTATGTGGTTGCTAGGTGGTTGCTAAGGTGTTCTGGGTGGTTGCTAGGGCGTTGCTATGTGGTTGCTAGGCGGTTGCTAGGGTGTTCTGGGTGGTTGCTAGGGCGTTGCTAGGTGGTTGCTAGGTGGTTGCTAGGGTGTTCTGGGTGGTTGCTAGGGCGTTGCTAGGTGGTTGCTAAGGTGTTCTGGGTGGTTGCTAGGGCGTTGCTATGCGGTTGCTAGGTGGTTGCTAAGGTGTTCTGGGTGGTTGCTAAGGCGTTGCTAGGTGGTTGCTAGGCAGTTGCCAAGGTATTCTGGTAGGTTGCTATAGTGTTGCTAGTTGTCACATATGGTTACTATGTTGTGTTTATAGAGTTCTTAGTACGTTCTTAGTCTGATTTAACGCTTAGCTAATCGCTATTAGCATGTAGCTATTCACTGCTAGCATGTGTAGCAAGAAAGTGCCGTTTGCTAGCATGAGTCAAAAGACCCAACCCCATGACTCTATGATGATCTGACGCAGAGATATAGGGGTTGATAAACGGTTGCTAGGGTACTCTGTTTGGTTGCTATGGAGTGGCTTGGGAACATCCCATAATGATATTCCAAAAGCTCCTTGTCAGTATGAATGATATAAACCAACCCCCATGTCTCTATGATTTTCTAATGCAGAGATATAGGTTTTGCTAAACTGTTGCTAGGGTACTCTGTTTGGTTGCTATGGAGTGGCTTGGCAGCATCCAATGACGATACAGCAAAAGCTCCTTGTCAGTATGAATGATATAAACCAACCCCCGTTCCTCTATGACATTCAGATGTGAAGATATACACTGTTGATTTGGGTTGCTAAGGTGCTTAATAACGGTTGCTAGGGCGTGGCTAGGACGTGTTGGAGGTGATTTGTGATTGGCCGTTGATGCCCGAGTCAAACAAACCAACCCTCATGTTTCTATGACGCTTCTATCCAAAGATATCCATTTGATCTCTTTCAATGGAAGTCTATGGGATCAGTTGCTAGGGAGCTCTAAATGGTTGCTAGGGCGTGGCTTGACAGCATCACGATGATCCTGAGATAGTGATTGGTTGTCTGAGTAAGTTGAGCCCACCCCTTGTCTCTGTGACCCTGTGAAGCAGAGCTATGGTCAATACAAAATCCCTATGCAATTTACCATTGGAGGACAAAACGCATGCGCTTTGATGGGACGTCCCTCCCCATGTTAAGTCTATGGGAAAATTCGGCCCCTCCTGCGCCCCAGGGGTACAACTCACACCCCTTTGAGATGTGTGTTTGAGAGATCCTGTCAGCCTCTCCAAATGTGGTAATTCACGAAGTTTCTCCAAATCCTCGCCGAGCTACGAGTGGTCAAACTTTGCCGTAATGTTAAGTCTATGCGATTTTTCGGGTGGATTTTCGCCTTCGGGCGAAAATCGCAACCCCGATCCCTTAGAAAAGATATAGCACACCATTCCCGAATAATCCGCACGATTTGACGCCTCATTCATGGGTGTGTGACAAACGGTGTGGGAGGAGAAGCGCGCCGAACTTTTGTGTGGAAGAATAATAATAATAAGTATAATAATAAGTATGCACAATAACAATAGTGATGCCTCAGTTTACCAGCAAGCACCACTAACTAGAATGTACATTTCCAGAAGAAAATGTGAGTGGTGCTTGCAGTGGCAAAACTCGGGGCCCGGTGGCTACTGTGATGCAAAAAATCCAAGCAACATGACTGTACGATGTTGTGGAGCTGAGATATGGCTTATTCATGTGTTTGTACGGTTGCTAGGGTACTCTGTTTGGTTGCTATGGAGTGGCTTGTGAGCATATTCCAAAAGCTCCTTGTCAGTATGAATGATATAAACCAACCCCATGTCTCTATGATTTTCTAATGCAGAGATATAGGTCTTGTTAAACTGTTGCTAGGGTACTCTGTTTGGTTGCTATGGAGTGGCTTGGGAGCATCCCATAATGATATTCCAAAAGCTCCTTGTCAGTATGAATGATATAAACCAACTCCATGTCTCTATGATGTTCTGATGCAGAGATACATGTCTTGATAAACTGTTGCTAGGGTACTCTGTTTGGTTGCTATGGAGTGGCTTGGCAGCATCCAATGACGATACAGCAAAAGCTCCTTGTCAGTATGAATGATATAAACCAACCCCCGTTCCTCTATGACATTCAGATGTGAAGATATACACTGTGGATTTGGGTTGCTAAGGTGCTTAATAACGGTTGCTAGGGCGTGGCTAGGACGTGTTGGAGGTGATTTGTGATTGGCCGTTGATGCCCCGAGTCAAACAAACCCACCCTCATGTTTCTATGACGCTTATATCCAAAGATATCCATTTGATCTCTTTCAATGGAAGTCTATGGGATCAGTTGCTAGGGAGCTCTAAATGGTTGCTAGGGCGTGGCTTGACAGCATCACGATGATCCTGAGATAGTGATTGGTTGTCTGAGTAAGTTGAGCCCACCCCCTTGTCTCTGTGACCCTGTGAAGCAGAGCTATGGTCAATACAAAATCCTATGCAATTTACCATTGGAGGACAAAACGCATGCGTTTGATGGGACGTCCCTCCCCATGTTAAGTCAATGTAAAAATTCGGGCAGCTCTAGCGCCCCAGGGGTACAACTCACACCCCTTTGAGATGTGTGTTTTGAGAGATCCTGTCAGCCTCTCCAAATGTGGTAATTCACGAGTTTCTCCAAATCCTCGCCGGAGCTACGAGTGGTCAAACTTTGCCGTAATGTTAAGTCTATGCGATTGGTGGATTTTCTAAAAATCGCAACCCCGATCCCTTAGAAAAGATATAGCACACCATTCCCGAATAATCCGCACGATTTGACGCCTCATTCATGGGTGTGTGACAAACGGTGTGGGAGGAGAAGCGCGCCGAACTTTTGTGTGGAAGAATAATAATAAGTATAATAATAATAAGTATGCACAATAACAATAGTGATGCCTTGCTTACCAGCAAGCACCACTAACTAGAATGTACATTTCCAGAAGAAAATGTGAGTGGTGCTTGCAGTGGCAAAACTCGGGGCCCGGTCGTGCAAGTGACTGCAAAAAGCCCACCCCATGTCTGTACGATGTTGTGGAGCTGAGATATGGCTTATTCATGTGTTTGTACGGTTGCTAGGGTGGTCTAAATGGTTGCTAGGGTGTTCTGGATGGTTGCTAGGCGGTTGCTAGGATATTCTGGTTGGTTGCTAGGGCGTTAGGTGGTTTCTAAGGTGTTCTGAGTGGTTGCTAGGGCGTTGCTATGCGGTTGCTAGGTGGTTGCTAAGGTGTTCTGGGTGGTTGCTAGGGCGTTGCTATGTGGTTGCTAGGTGGTTGCTAGGGTGTTCTGGGTGGTTGCTAGGCGTTGCTATGTGGTTGCTAGGTGGTTGCTAGGGTGTTCTGGGTGGTTGCTAGGCGTTGCTGGAGGTCGTTGCTAAGGTGTTCTGGGTGGTTGCTAGGGCGTTGCCATGTGGTTGCTAGGTGGTTGCTAGGGTGTTCTGGGTGGTTGCTAGGGCGCGTTGCTATGCGGTTGCCAGGTGGTTGCTAAGGTGTTCTGGGTGGTTGCTAGGGCGTTGCTGAGGGCGTTGCTAGGTGGTTGCTAAGGTGTTCTGGGTGGTTGCTAGGGCGTTGCTAGGTGGTTGCTAAGGTGTTCTGGGTGGTTGCTAGGGCGTTGCTATGTGGTTGCTAGGTGGTTGCTAAGGTGTTCTGGGTGGTTGCTAGGGCGTTGCTATGTGGTTGCTAGGCGGTTGCTAGGGTGTTCTGGGTGGTTGCTAGGGCGTTGCTAGGTGGTTGCTAGGTGGTTGCTATGGTGTTCTGGGTGGTTGCTAGGCGTTGCTAGGTGGTTGCTAAGGTGTTCTGGGTGGTTGCTAGGGCGTTGCTATGCGGTTGCTAGGTGGTTGCTAAGGTGTTCTGGGTGGTTGCTAAGGCGTTGCTAGGTGGTTGCTAGGCAGTTGCCAAGGTATTCTGGTAGGTTGCTATAGTGTTGCTAGTTGTCACATATGGTTACTATGTTGTGTTTATAGAGTTCTTAGTACGCTCTTAGGCTGATTTAACGCTTAGCTAATCGCTATTAGCATGTAGCTATTCACTGCTAGCATGTGTAGCAAAGTGCCGCTTTGCTAGCATGAGTCAAAAGACCCAACCCCCATGACTCTATGATGATCTGACGCAGAGATATAGGGGTTGATAAACGGTTGCTAGGGTACTCTGTTTGGTTGCTATGGAGTGGCTTGGGAACATCCCATAATGATATTCCAAAAGCTCCTTGTCAGTATGAATGATATAAACCAACCCCCATGTCTCTATGATTTTCTAATGCAGAGATATAGGTTTTGCTAAACTGTTGCTAGGGTACTCTGTTTGGTTGCTATGGAGTGGCTTGGCAGCATCCAATGACGATACAGCAAAAGCTCCTTGTCAGTATGAATGATATAAACCAACCCCCGTTCCTCTATGACATTCAGATGTGAAGATATACACTGTTGATTTGGGTTGCTAAGGTGCTTAATAACGGTTGCTAGGGCGTGGCTAGGACGTGTTGGAGGTGATTTGTGATTGGCCGTTGATGCCCCGAGTCAAACAAACCAACCCTCATGTTTCTATGACGCTTCTATCCAAAGATATCCATTTGATCTCTTTCAATGGAAGTCTATGGGATCAGTTGCTAGGAGCTCTAAATGGTTGCTAGGGCGTGGCTTGACAGCATCACGATGATCCTGAGATAGTGATTGGTTGTCTGAGTAAGTTGAGCCCACCCCTTGTCTCTGTGACCCTGTGAAGCAGAGCTATGGTCAATACAAAATCCCTATGCAATTTACCATTGGAGGACAAAACGCATGCGTTTGATGGGACGTCCCTCCCCATGTTAAGTCTATGGGAAAATTCGGGCCCCTCCTGCGCCCCAGGTACAACTCACACCCTTTGAGATGTGTGTTTGAGAGATCCTGTCAGCCTCTCCAAATGTGGTAATTCACGAGTTTCTCCAAATCCTCGCCGGAGCTACGAGTGGTCAAACTTTGCCGTAATGTTAAGTCTATGCGATTTTTCGGGTGGATTTTCGCCTTCGGCGAAAAATCGCAACCCGATCCCTTAGAAAAGATATAGCACACCATTCCCGAATAATCCGCACGATTTGACGCCTCATTCATGGGTGTGTGACAAACGGTGTGGGAGGAGAAGCGCGCCGAACTTTTGTGTGGAAGAATAATAATAATAAGTATAATAATAAGTATGCACAATAACAATAGTGATGCCTTGCTTACCAGCAAGCACCACTAACTAGAATGTACATTTCCAGAAGAAAATGTGAGTGGTGCTTGCAGTGGCAAAACTCGGGGCCCGGTGGCTACTGTGATGCAAAAAATCCAAGCAACATGACTGTACGATGTTGTGGAGCTGAGATATGGCTTATTCATGTGTTTGTACGGTTGCTAGGGTACTCTGTTTGGTTGCTATGGAGTGGCTTGTGAGCATATTCCAAAAGCTCCTTGTCAGTATGAATGATATAAACCAACCCCCATGTCTCTATGATTTTCTAATGCAGAGATATAGGTCTTGTTAAACTGTTGCTAGGGTACTCTGTTTGGTTGCTATGGAGTGGCTTGGGAGCATCCCATAATGATATTCCAAAAGCTCCTTGTCAGTATGAATGATATAAACCAACTCCCATGTCTCTATGATGTTCTGATGCAGAGATACATGTCTTGATAAACTGTTGCTAGGGTACTCTGTTTGGTTGCTATGGAGTGGCTTGGCAGCATCCAATGACGATACAGCAAAAGCTCCTTGTCAGTATGAATGATATAAACCAACCCCCGTTCCTCTATGATTTTCTAATCCAGAGATATAGGTCTTGATAAAGCGGTTGCTAGGGTACTCTGTTTGGTTGCTATGGAGTGGCTTGGCAGCATCCAATGACGATACAGCAAAAGCTCCTTGTCAGTATGAATGATATAAACCAACCCCCATGTCTCTATGATTTTCTAATGCAGAGATATAGGTCTTGTTAAACTGTTGCTAGGGTACTCCGTTTGGTTGCTATGGAGTGGCTTGGCAGCATCCAATGACGATACAGCAAAAGCTCCTTGTCAGTATGAATGATATAAACCAACGTTCCTCTATGACATTCAGATGTGAAGATATACACTGTTGATTTGGGTTGCTAAGGTGCTTAATAACGGTTGCTAGGGCGTGGCTAGGACGTGTTGGAGGTGATTTGTGATTGGCCGTTGATGCCCCGAGTCAAACAAACCCACCCCCATGTTTCTATGACACTTCTATCCAAAGATATCCATTTGATCTCTTTCAATGGAAGTCTATGGGATCAGTTGCTAGGAGCTCTAAATGGTTGCTAGGGCGTGGCTTGACAGCATCACGATGATCCTGAGATAGTGATTGGTTGTCTGAGTAAGTTGAGCCCACCCCTTGTCTCTGTGACTCTGTGAAGCAGAGCTATGGTCAATACAAAATCCCTATGCAATTTACCATTGGAGGACAAAACGCATGCGTTTGATGGGACGCCCCTCCCATGTTAAGTCAATGTAAAAATTCGGGCAGCTCTAGCGCCCCAGGGGTACAACTCACACCCCTTTGAGATGTGTGTTTTGAGAGATCCTGTCAGCCTCTCCAAATGTGGTAATTCACGAGTTTCTCCGAAATCCTCGCTCGGAGCTACGAGTGGTCAAACTTTGCCGTAATGTTAAGTCTATGCGATTTTTCGGGTGGATTTTCGCCCTTCGGGCGAAAATCGCAACCCCGATCCCTTAGAAAAGATATAGCACACCATTCCCGAATAATCCGCACGATTTGACGCCTCATTCATGGGTGTGTGACAAACGGTGTGGGAGGAGTAGCGCGCCGAACTTTTGTGTGGAAGAATAATAATAAGTATAATAATAATAAGTATGCACAATAACAATAGTGATGCCTTGCTTACCAGCAAGCACCACTAACTAGAATGTACATTTCCAGAAGAAAATGTGAGTGGTGCTTGCAGTGGCAAAACTCGGGCCCGGTCGTGCAAGTGACTGCAAAAGCCCACCCCATGTCTGTACGATGTTGTGGAGCTGAGATATGGCTTATTCATGTGTTTGTACGGTTGCTAGGGTGGTCTAAATGGTTGCTAGGGTGTTCTGGATGGTTGCTAGGCGGTTGCTAGGATATTCTGGTTGGTTGCTAGGGCGTTGCTAGGTGGTTGCTAAGGTGTTCTGAGTGGTTGCTAGGGCGTTGCTATGCGGTTGCTAGGTGGTTGCTAAGGTGTTCTGGGTGGTTGCTAGGGCGTTGCTATGTGGTTGCTAGGTGGTTGCTAGGGTGTTCTGGGTGGTTGCTGGGCGTTGCTATGTGGTTGCTAGGTGGTTGCTAGGGTGTTCTGGGTGGTTGCTAGGGCGTTGCTGGTCGTTGCTAAGGTGTTCTGGGTGGTTGCTAGAGGCGTTGCTATTTGGTTGCTAGGTGGTTGCTAGGGTGTTCTGGGTGGTTGCTAGGGCGTTGCTATGCGGTTGCTAGGTGGTTGCTAAGGTGTTCTGGGTGGTTGCTAGGGCGTTGCTAGGGCGTTGCTAGGTGGTTGCTAAGGTGTTCTGGGTGGTTGCTAGGGCGTTGCTAGGTGGTTGCTAAGGTGTTCTGGGTGGTTGCTAGGGCGTTGCTATGTGGTTGCTAGGTGGTTGCTAAGGTGTTCTGGGTGGTTGCTAGGGCGTTGCTATGTGGTTGCTAGGCGGTTGCTAGGGTGTTCTGGGTGGTTGCTAGGGCGTTGCTATGTGGTTGCTAGGTGGTTGCTAGGGTGTTCTGGGTGGTTGCTAGGCGGTTGCTAGGGTGTTCTGGGTGGTTGCTAGGGCGTTGCTATGCGGTTGCTAGGTGGTTGCTAAGGTGTTCTGGGTGGTTGCTAAGGCGTTGCTAGGTGGTTGCTAGGCAGTTGCCAAGGTATTCTGGTAGGTTGCTATAGTGTTGCTAGTTGTCACATATGGTTACTATGTTGTGTTTATAGAGTTCTTAGTACGTTCTTAGGCTGATTTAACGCTTAGCTAATCGCTATTAGCATGTAGCTATTCACTGCTAGCATGTGTAGCAAAGTGCCGTTTGCTAGCATGAGTCAAAAGACCCAACCCCCATGACTCTATGATGATCTGACGCAGAGATATAGGGGTTGATAAACGGTTGCTAGGGTACTCTGTTTGGTTGCTATGGAGTGGCTTGGGAACATCCCATAATGATATTCCAAAAGCTCCTTGTCAGTATGAATGATATAAACCAACCCCCATGTCTCTATGATTTTCTAATGCAGAGATATAGGTTTTGCTAAACTGTTGCTAGGGTACTCTGTTTGGTTGCTATGGAGTGGCTTGGCAGCATCCAATGACGATACAGCAAAAGCTCCTTGTCAGTATGAATGATATAAACCAACCCCCGTTCCTCTATGACATTCAGATGTGAAGATATACACTGTTGATTTGGGTTGCTAAGGTGCTTAATAACGGTTGCTAGGGCGTGGCTAGGACGTGTTGGAGGTGATTTGTGATTGGCCGTTGATGCCCCGAGTCAAACAAACCAACCCTCATGTTTCTATGACGCTTCTATCCAAAGATATCCATTTGATCTCTTTCAATGGAAGTCTATGGGATCAGTTGCTAGGGAGCTCTAAATGGTTGCTAGGGCGTGGCTTGACAGCATCACGATGATCCTGAGATAGTGATTGGTTGTCTGAGTAAGTTGAGCCCACCCCCTTGTCTCTGTGACCCTGTGAAGCAGAGCTATGGTCAATACAAAATCCCTATGCAATTTACCATTGGAGGACAAAACGCATGCGTTTGATGGGACGTCCCTCCCCATGTTAAGTCTATGGGAAAATTCGGGCCCCTCCTGCGCCCCAGGGGTACAACTCACACCCCTTTGAGATGTGTGTTTTGAGAGATCCTGTCAGCCTCTCCAAATGTGGTAATTCACGAGTTTCTCCGAAATCCTCGCTCGGAGCTACGAGTGGTCAAACTTTGCCGTAATGTTAAGTCTATGCGATTTTTCGGGTGGATTTTCGCCCTTCGGGCGAAAATCGCAACCCCGATCCCTTAGAAAGATATAGCACACCATTCCCGAATAATCCGCACGATTTGACGCCTCATTCATGGGTGTGTGACAAACGGTGTGGGAGGAGAAGCGCGCCGAACTTTTGTGTGGAAGAATAATAATAATAAGTATAATAATAAGTATGCACAATAACAATAGTGATGCCTTGCTTACCAGCAAGCACCACTAACTAGAATGTACATTTCCAGAAGAAAATGTGAGTGGTGCTTGCAGTGGCAAAACTCGGGGCCCGGTGGCTACTGTGATGCAAAAAATCCAAGCAACATGACTGTACGATGTTGTGGAGCTGAGATATGGCTTATTCATGTGTTTGTACGGTTGCTAGGGTACTCTGTTTGGTTGCTATGGAGTGGCTTGTGAGCATATTCCAAAAGCTCCTTGTCAGTATGAATGATATAAACCAACCCCCATGTCTCTATGATTTTCTAATGCAGAGATATAGGTTTTGCTAAACTGTTGCTAGGGTACTCTGTTTGGTTGCTATGGAGTGGCTTGGCAGCATCCAATGACGATACAGCAAAAGCTCCTTGTCAGTATGAATGATATAAACCAACCCCCGTTCCTCTATGACATTCAGATGTGAAGATATACACTGTTGATTTGGGTTGCTAAGGTGCTTAATAACGGTTGCTAGGGCGTGGCTAGGACGTGTTGGAGGTGATTTGTGATTGGCCGTTGATGCCCCGAGTCAAACAAACCCACCCTCATGTTTCTATGACGCTTCTATCCAAAGATATCCATTTGATCTCTTTCAATGGAAGTCTATGGGATCAGTTGCTAGGGAGCTCTAAATGGTTGCTAGGGCGTGGCTTGACAGCATCACGATGATCCTGAGATAGTGATTGGTTGTCTGAGTAAGTTGAGCCCACCCCCTTGTCTCTGTGACCCTGTGAAGCAGAGCTATGGTCAATACAAAATCCCTATGCAATTTACCATTGGAGGACAAAACGCATGCGTTTGATGGGACGTCCCTCCCCATGTTAAGTCTATGGGAAAATTCGGGCCCCTCCTGCGCCCCAGGGGTACAACTCACACCCCTTTGAGATGTGTGTTTTGAGAGATCCTGTCAGCCTCTCCAAATGTGGTAATTCACGAGTTTCTCGAAATCCTCGCTCAGACTACGAGTGGTCAAACTTTGCCGTAATGTTAAGTCTATGCGATTTTTCGGGTGGATTTTCGCCCTTCGGGCGAAAATCGCAACCCCGATCCCTTAGAAAAGATATAGCACACCATTCCCGAATAATCCGCACGATTTGGCGCCTCATTCATGGGTGTGTGACAAACGGTGTGGGAGGAGAAGCGCGCCGAACTTTTGTGTGGAAGAATAATAATAATAAGTATAATAATAAGTATGCACAATAACAATAGTGATGCCTTACCAGCAAGCACCACTAACTAGAATGTACATTTCCAGAAGAAAATGTGAGTGGTGCTTGCAGTGGCAAAACTCGGGGCCCGGTGGCTACTGTGATGCAAAAAATCCAAGCAACATGACTGTACGATGTTGTGGAGCTGAGATATGGCTTATTCATGTGTTTGTACGGTTGCTAGGGTACTCTGTTTGGTTGCTATGGAGTGGCTTGTGAGCATATTCCAAAAGCTCCTTGTCAGTATGAATGATATAAACCAACCCCCATGTCTCTATGATTTTCTAATGCAGAGATATAGGTCTTGTTAAACTGTTGCTAGGGTACTCTGTTTGGTTGCTATGGAGTGGCTTGGGAACATCCCATAATGATATTCCAAAAGCTCCTTGTCAGTATGAATGATATAAACCAACTCCCATGTCTCTATGATGTTCTGATGCAGAGATACATGTCTTGATAAACTGTTGCTAGGGTACTCTGTTTGGTTGCTATGGAGTGGCTTGGCAGCATCCAATGACGATACAGCAAAAGCTCCTTGTCAGTATGAATGATATAAACCAACCCCCGTTCCTCTATGACATTCAGATGTGAAGATATACACTGTGGATTTGGGTTGCTAAGGTGCTTAATAACGGTTGCTAGGGCGTGGCTAGGACGTGTTGGAGGTGATTTGTGATTGGCCGTTGATGCGAGTCAAACAAACCCACCCTCATGTTTCTATGACGCTTATATCCAAAGATATCCATTTGATCTCTTTCAATGGAAGTCTATGGGATCAGTTGCTAGGGAGCTCTAAATGGTTGCTAGGGCGTGGCTTGACAGCATCACGATGATCCTGAGATAGTGATTGGTTGTCTGAGTAAGTTGAGCCCACCCCCTTGTCTCTGTGACCCTGTGAAGCAGAGCTATGGTCAATACAAAATCCCTATGCAATTTACCATTGGAGGACAAAACGCATGCGTTTGATGGGACGTCCCTCCCCATGTTAAGTCAATGGAAAAATTCGGGCCCCTCCTGCGCCCCAGGGGTACAACTTACACCCCTTTGAGATGTGTGTTTTGAGAGATCCTGTCAGCCTCTCCAAATGTGGTAAGTCACGAGTTTCTCCGAAATCCTCGCTCGGAGCTACAGTGGTCAAACTTTGCCGTAATGTTAAGTCTATGCGATTTTTGGGTGGTTTTAGCCCTTCGCGAAAAACCCGATCCCTTAGAAAAGATATAGCACACCATTCCCGAATAATCCGCACGATTTGACGCCTCATTCATGGGTGTGTGACAAACGGTGTGGGAGGAGAAGCGCGGCAAAGTTTTGTCCAGAAGAATAATAATAATAATAATAATAACTAGAATGTACATTTCCAGAAGAAAATGTGAGTGGTGCTTGCAGTGGCAAAACTCGGGGCCCGGTCGTGCAAGTGACTGCAAAAAGCCCACCCCCATGTCTGTACGATGTTGTGGAGCTGAGATATGGCTTATTCATGTGTTTGTACGGTTGCTAGGGTGGTCTAAATGGTTGCTAGGGTGTGGCTATACAGTTTATGGGGTGATATGTAAAGACTATTTGCCAGTCTGAGTCAAAAGAGCCCAACTCTGTATGTGTACAACGCTCTGGTGCTGAGATATGGCTTGTTAATGTTGATATACGGTTGCTAGGGTGCTGTAACAGGTTGCTATGGCGTGTCTAGGAAGTTGTGATGTCACTACTTATTGTCTGCTTGATAGGTCGAGTCGAAAGAGCCCAGCCTCGAGTCTCTCGACCTTCTGATCCGAATATATGATCTCACATTATTGCCAATGTTAAGTCTATGGGACTTTTTTCAAACGATTTTTTTCCCGCCAAAACGAAAACCGTTTGCCCGATCGCTTAGAAAAGACATAGCACACCTCTCCTCAATAAGTCGGTCGATTCGACACCTCATTCATGGGTCTGTGACAAACGGTGCCGGAGGAGTAGCGTGCCAAAGTTTTGAAAAAGTAGAATAGTAATCACAACACTAGAATGTACATTTCCAGAAGAAAATGTGAGTGGTGCTTGCAGTGGCAAAACTCGGGGCCCGGTCGTGCAAGTGACTGCAAAAAGCCCACCCCATGTCTGTGTCGATGTTGTGGAGCTTAGATATGGCTTATTCATGTGTTTGTACGGTTGCTAGGGTGCTCTAAATGGTTGCTAGGGTGTTCTGGATGGTTGCTAGGCGGTTGCTAGGATGTTCTGAGTGGTTGCTAGGGCGTTGCTATGCGGTTGCTAGGTGGTTGCTAGGGTGTTCTGGGTGGTTGCTAGGGCGTTGCTATGTGGTTGCTAGGTGGTTGCTAGGGTGTTCTGAGTGGTTGCTAGGGCGTTGCTATGCGGTTGCTAGGTGGTTGCTAAGGTGTTCTGGGTGGTTGCTAGGCGTTGCTGGGTGGTTGCTATGCGGTTGCTAGGGTGTTCTGGGTGGTTGCTAGGGCGTTGCTAGGTGGTTGCTATGCGGTTGCTAGGGTGTTCTGGGTGGTTGCTAGGCGTTGCTAGGGCGTTGCTAGGTGGTTGCTAAGGTGTTCTGGTAGGTTGCTATAGTGTTGCTAGTTGTCACATATGGTTACTATGTAGTGTTTATAGAGTTCTTAGTACGTTCTTAGCCTGATTTAACGCTTAGCTAATCACTATTAGCATGTAGCTATTCACTGCTAGCATGTGTAGCAAAGTGCCGTTTGCTAGCATGAGTCAAAAGACCCAACCCCCATGTCTCTATGATGATCTGACCCAAAGATATAGGGGTTGATAAACGGTTGCTAGGGTACTCTGTTTGGTTGCTATGGAGTGGCTTGGGAACATCTCATAATGATATTCCAAAAGCTCCTTGTCAGTATGAAGGATATAAACCAACCCCCGTTCCTCTATGATTTTCTAATCCAGAGATATAGGTCTTGTTAAACTGTTGCTAGGGTACTCCGTTTGGTTGCTATGGAGTGGCTTGGCAGCATCCAATGACGATACAGCAAAAGCTCCTTGTCAGTATGAATGATATAAACCAACCCCCGTTCCTCTATGACATTCAGATGTGAAGATATACACTGTGGATTTGGGTTGCTAAGGTGCTTAATAACGGTTGCTAGGGCGTGGCTAGGACGTGTTGAAGGTGATTTGTGATTGGCTGTTGATGCCCCGAGTCAAACAAACCCACCCCCATGTTTCTATGACGCTTATATCCAAAGATATGATCTCTTTCAATGGAAGTCTATGGGATCAGTTGCTAGGAGCTCTAAATGGTTGCTAGGGCGTGGCTTGACAGCATCACGATGATCCTGAGATAGTGATTGGTTGTCTGAGTAAGTTGAGCCCACCCCCTTGTCTCTGTGACTCTGTGAAGCAGAGCTATGGTCAATACAAAATCCCTATGCAATTTACCATTGGAGGACAAACGCATGCGTTTGATGGGACGTCCCTCCCCATGTTAAGTCAATGTAAAAATTCGGGCCCCTCCTGCGCCCCAGGGGTACAACTCACACCCCTTTGAGATGTGTGTTTTGAGAGATCCTGTCAGCCTCTCCAAATGTGGTAATTCACGAGTTTCTCCGAAATCCTCGCTCGGAGCTACGAGTGGTCAAACTTTGCCGTAATGTTAAGTCTATGCGATTTTTCGGGTGGATTTTCGCCCTTGGTGAAAATGCAACCCGATCCCTTAGAAAAGATATAGCACACCATTCCCGAATAATCCGCACGATTTGACGCCTCATTCATGGGTGTGTGACAAACGGTGTGGGAGGAGAAGCGCGGCAAAGTTTTGTCCAGAAGGAAGAATAATAATAACTAGAATGTACATTTCCAGAAGAAAATGTGAGTGGTGCTTGCAGTGGCAAAACTCGGGGCCCGGTCGTGCAAGTGACTGCAAAAAGCCCACCCCCATGTCTGTACGATGTTGTGGAGCTGAGATATGGCTTATTCATGTGTTTGTACGGTTGCTAGGGTACTCTGTTTGGTTGCTATGGAGTGGCTTGTGAGCATATTCCAAAGGCTCCTTGTCAGTATGAACGATATAAACCAACCCCCATGTCTCTATGATTTTGTAATGCAGAGATATAGGTCTTGTTAAACTGTTGCTAGGGTACTCTGTTTGGTTGCTATGGAGTGGCTTGGGAGCATCCCATAATGATATTCAAAAGCTCCTTGTCAGTATGAATGATATAAACCAACTCCCATGTCTCTATGATTTTCTAATGCAGAGATATAGGTCTTGTTAAACTGTTGCTAGGGTACACTGTTTGGTTGCTATGGAGTGGCTTGGGAGCTGCCAATGACGATACAGCAAAAGCTCCTTGTCAGTATGAATGATATAAATCAACCCCCGTTCCTCTATGACATTCAGATGTGAAGATATACACTGTTGATTTGGGTTGCTAAGGTGCTTAATAACGGTTGCTAGGGCGTGGCTAGGACGTGTTGGAGGTGATTTGTGATTGGCTGTTGATGCCCGAGTCAAACAAACCCACCCTCATGTTTCTCGACGCTTATATCCAAAGATATCCATTTGATCTCTTTCAATGGAAGTCTATGGGATCAGTTGCTAGGAGCTCTAAATGGTTGCTAGGGCGTGGCTTGACAGCATCACGATGATCCTGAGATAGTGATTGGTTGTCTGAGTAAATTGAGCCCACCCCTTGTCTCTGTGACCCTGTGAAGCAGAGCTATGGTCAATACAAAATCCTATGCAATTTACCATTGGAGGACAAACGCATGCGTTTGATGGGACGTCCCTCCCATGTTAAGTCAATGTAAAAATTCGGGCCCCTCCTGCGCCCCAGGGGTACAACTTACACCCCTTTGAGATGTGTGTTTTGAGAGATCCTGTCAGCCTCTCCAAATGTGGTAATTCACGAGTTTCTCCGAAATCCTCGCTCGGAGCTACGAGTGGTCAAACTTTGCCGTAATGTTAAGTCTATGCGATTTTTCGGGTGGATTTTCGCCCTTCGGGCGAAAATCGCAACCCCGATCCCTTAGAAAAGATATAGCACACCATTCCCGAATAATCCGCATACGATTTGACGCGCCTCATTCATGGGTGTGTGACAAGCGGTGTGGGAGGAGAAGCGCGCCGAACTTTTGTGTGGAAGAATAATAATAAGTATAATAATAATAAGTATGCACAATAACAATAGTGATGCCTTGCTTACCAGCAAGCACCACTAATAATAATAAGTATGGTGGATAACAATAGTGATGCCTTGCTTACCAGCAAGCACCACTAACTAGAATGTACATTTCCAGAAGAAAATGTGAGTGGTGCTTGCAGTGGCAAAACTCGGGGCCCGGTCGTGCAAGTGACTGCAAAAAGCCCACCCCCATGTCTGTACGATGTTGTGGAGCTGAGATATGGCTTATTCATGTGTTTGTACGGTTGCTAGGGTGGTCTAAATGGTTGCTAGGGTGTGGCTATACAGTTTATGGGGTGATATGTAAAGACTATTTGTCAGTCTGAGTCAAAAGAGCCCAACTCTGTATGTGTACAACGCTCTGGTGCTGAGATATGGCTTGTTAATGTTGATATACGGTTGCTAGGGGTCTGTAACAGGTTGCTATGGCATGTTTAGTAAGTTTTGATGTCACTACTTATTGTCTGCTTGATAGGTCGAGTCGAAAGAGCCCAGCCTCGAGTCTCTACGACCTTCTGATCCGAATATATGATCTCACACATTATTGCCAATGTTAAGTCTATGGGACTTTTTCAAGCGATTTTTCCGACAAAGCGAAAACCGTTTGTCCGATCGCTAGAAAAGACATAGCACACCTCTCCTCAATAAGTCGGTCGATTCGACACCTCATTCATGTGTCTGTGACAAACGGTGCCGGAGGAGTAGCGCGCCGAAGTTTTAAAAAAGTAGAATAGTAATCACAACACTAGAATGTACATTTCCAGAAGAAAATGTGAGTGGTGCTTGCAGTGGCAAAACTCGGGGCCCGGTCGTGCAAGTGACTGCAAAAAGCCCACCCCCATGTCTGTACGATGTTGTGGAGCTAAGATATGGCTTATTCATGTGTTTGTACGGTTGCTAGGGTGGTCTAAATGGTTGCTAGGATGTTCTGGATGGTTGCTAGGTGGTTGCTAGGGTGTTCTGGGTGGTTGCTAGGGCGTTGCTATGTGGTTGCTAGGGTGTTCTGGGTGGTTGCTAGGGCGTTGCTAGGTGGTTGCTAGGTGGTTGCTAGGGTGTTCTGGTTGGTTGCTAGGGCGTTGCTAGGTGGTTGCTAAGGTGTTCTGGGTGGTTGCTAGAGGCGTTGCTAGGTGGTTGCTAGGTGGTTGCTAGGGTGTTCTGGGTGGTTGCTAGGGTGTTGCTAGGGTGTTGCTAGGTGGTTGCTAAGGTGTTCTGGGTGGTTGCTAGGGCGTTGCTAGGTGGTTGCTAGGTGGTTGCTAGGGTGTTCTGGGTGGTTGCTAGGGCGTTGCTAGGTGGTTGCTAGGGTGTTCTGGTTGGTTGCTAGGGCGTTGCTAGGTGGTTGCTAGGTGGTTGCTAAGGAGTTCTGGGTGGTTGCTAGGGCGTTGCTAGGTGGTTGCTAGGTGGTTGCTAGGGTGTTCTGGGTGGTTGCTAGGGTGTTGCTAGGTGGTTGCTAGGTGGTTGCTAAGGTGTTCTGGGTGGTTGCTAGGGCGTTGCTAGGTGGTTGCTAGGTGGTTGCTAAGGTGTTCTGGGTGGTTGCTAGGGCGTTGCTAGGTGGTTGCTAGGTGGTTGCTAAGGTGTTCTGGGTGGTTGCTAGGGCGTTGCTAGGTGGTTGCTAGGTGGTTGCTAGGGTGTTCTGGGTGGTTGCTAGGCAGTTGCCAAGGTATTCTGGTAGGTTGCTATAGTGTTGCTAGTTGTCACATATGGTTACTATGTAGTGTTTATAGAGTTCTTAGTACGTTCTTAGGCTGATTTAACGCTTAGCTAATCACTATTAGCATGTAGCTATTCACTGCTAGCATGTGTAGCAAAGTGCCGTTTGCTAGCATGAGTCAAAAGACCCAACCCCCATGTCTCTATGATGTTCTGACGCAGAGATACAGGGGTTGATAAACGGTTGCTAGGGTACTCTGTTTGGTTGCTATGGAGTGGCTTGGGAACATCCCATAATGATATCATAAAAGCTCCTTGTCAGTATGAATGATATAAACCAACCCCCGTTCCTCTATGATGTTCTAATGCAGAGATACATGTCTTGTTAAACTGTTGCTAGGGTACTCTGTTTGGTTGCTATGGAGTGGCTTGGGAGCATCCCATAATGATATCATAAAAGCTCCTTGTCAGTATGAATGATATAAACCAACTCCCATGTCTCTATGATGTTCTAATGCAGAGATACAGGTCTTGTTAAACTGTTGCTAGGGTACTCTGTTTGGTTGCTATGGAGTGGCTTGGCAGCATCCAATGACGATACAGCAAAAGCTCCTCATCAGTATGAATGATATAAATCAACCCCCATTCCTCTATGACATTCAGATGTGAAGATATACACTGTTGATTTGGGTTGCTAAGGTGCTTAATAACGGTTGCTAGGGCGTGGCTAGGACGTGTTGGAGGTGATTTGTGATTGGCCGTTGATGCCCGAGTCAAACAAACCCACCCCCATGTTTCTATGACGCTTATATCCAAAGATATCCATTTGATCTCTTTCAATGGAAGTCTATGGGATCAGTTGCTAGGGAGCTCTAAACGGTTGCTAGGGCGTGGCTTGACAGCATCACGATGATCCGGAGATAGTGATTGGTTGTCTGAGTAAGTTGAGCCCACCCCTTGTCTCTGTGACTCTGTGAAGCAGAGCTATGGTCAATACAAAATCCCTATGCAATTTACCATTGGAGGACAAAACGCATGCGTTTGATGGGGCGTCCTCCCATGTTAAGTCAATGTAAAAATTCGGGCCCCTCCTGCGCCCCAGGGGTACAACTTACACCCCTTTGAGATGTGTGTTTTGAGAGATCCTGTCAGCCTCTCCAAATGTGGTAATTCACGAGTTTCTCCGAAATCCTCGCTCGAGAGCTCTGAGTGGTCAAACTTTGCCGTAATGTTAAGTCTATGCGATTTTTCGGGTGGATTTTCGCCCTTCGGGCGAAAATCGCAACCGATCCCTTAGAAAAGATATAGCACACCATTCCCGAATAATCCATGCGATTTGGCGCCTCATTCATGGGTGTGTGACAAACGGTGTGGGAGGAGAAGCGCGCCGAAGTTTTGTGTGGAAGAATAATAATAATAAGTATAAGAATAATAATAAGTATGCACAATAACAATAGTGATGCCTTGCTTACCAGCAAGCACCACTAATAAGTATGCACAATAACAATAGTGATGCCTTGCTTACCAGCAAGCACCACTAACTAGAATGTACATTTCCAGAAGAAAATGTGAGTGGTGCTTGCAGTGGCAAAACTCGGGGCCCGGTCGTGCAAGTGACTGCAAAAAGCCCACCCCCATGTCTGTACGATGTTGTGGAGCTGAGATATGGCTTATTCATGTGTTTGTACGGTTGCTAGGGTGGTCTAAATGGTTGCTATGGTGTGGCTATACAGTATATGGGGTGATGTGTAAAGACTATTTGCCAGTCTGAGTCAAAGAGCCCAATTCTGTATGTGTACAACGCTCTGGTGCTGAGATATGGCTTGTTAATGTTGATATATCGGTTGCTAGGGGTCTGTAACAGGTTGCTATGGCATGTTTAGTAAGTTGTGATATCACTACTTATTGTGTGCTTGATAGGCGAGTCGAAAGAGCCCAGCCTCGAGTCTCTCGACCTTCTGATCCGAATATATGATCTCACATTGTTGCCAATGTTAAGTCTATGGGACTTTTTCAAGCGATTTTTCCGCCAAAACGAAAACCGTTTGTCCGATCGCTTAGAAAAGACATAGCACACCTCTCCTCAATAAGTCGGTCGATTCGACACCTCATTGGTGGGTCTGTGACAAACGGTGCCGGAGGAGTAGCGTGCCGAAGTTTTGAAAAAGTAGAATAGTAATCACAACACTAGAATGTACATTTCCAGAAGAAAATGTGAGTGGTGCTTGCAGTGGCAAAACTCGGGGCCCGGTCGTGCAAGTGACTGCAAAAAGCCCACCCCCATGTCTGTACGATGTTGTGGAGCTGAGATATGGCTTATTCGTGTGTTTGTACGGTTGCTAGGGTGGTCTAAATGGTTGCTAGGGTGTTCTGGATGGTTGCTAGGCGGTTGCTAGGATATTCTGGTTGGTTGCTAGGGCGTTGCTAGGTGGTTGCTAAGGTGTTCTGAGTGGTTGCTAGGGGCGTTGCTGTCGGTTGCTAGGTGGTTGCTAAGGTGTTCTGGGTGGTTGCTAGGGCGTTGCTATGTGGTTTCTAGGTGGTTGCTAGGGTGTTCTGGGTGGTTGCTAGGGCGTTGCTGTCACGGTTGCTAGGTGGTTGCTAGGGTGTTCTGGGTGGTTGCTGGGGCGTTGCTAGGTGGTTGCTAAGGTGTTCTGGGTGGTTGCTAGGGCGTTGCTATGTGGTTGCTAGGTGGTTGCTAGGGTGTTCTGGGTGGTTGCTGAGGCGTTGCTAGGTGGTTGCTAGGTGGTTGCTAGGGTGTTCTGGGTGGTTGCTAGGGCGTTGCTAGGGCGTTGCTAGGTGGTTGCTAAGGTGTTCTGGGTGGTTGCTGAGGCGTTGCTGTGTGGTTGCTAGGTGGTTGCTAGGGTGTTCTGGGTGGTTGCTAGGGCGTTGCTAGGTGGTTGCTAGGTGGTTGCTAAGGTGTTCTGGGTGGTTGCTAGGGCGTTGCTAGGTGGTTGCTAGGGTGTTCTGGGGGGTTGCTGGGGCGTTGCTATGTGGTTGCTAGGTGGTTGCTAGGGTGTTCTGGGTGGTTGCTAGGCAGTTGCTATGTGGTTGCTAGGTGGTTGCTAGGGTGTTCTGGGTGGTTGCTGGGGCGTTGCTAGAGGCGTTGCTATGTGGTTGCTAGGTGGTTGCTAGGGTGTTCTGGGTGGTTGCTAAGGCGTTGCTAGGTGGTTGCTAGGCAGTTGCCAAGGTATTCTGGTAGGTTGCTATAGTGTTGCTAGTTGTCACATATGGTTACTATGTTGTGTTTATAGAGTTCTTAGTACGTTCTTAGCCTGATTTAACGCTTAGCTAATCGCTATTAGCATGTAGCTATTCACTGCTAGCATGTGTAGCAAAGTGCCGTTTGCTAGCATGAGTCAAAAGACCCAATCCCCATGTGTCTATGATGATCTGACGCAGAGATATAGGGGTTGATAAACGGTTGCTAGGGTACTCTGTTTGGTTGCTATGGAGTGGCTTGGGAACATCCCATAATGATATTCCAAAAGCTCCTTGTCAGTATGAATGATATAAACCAACCCCCGTTCCTCTATGATTTTCTAATCCAGAGATATAGGTCTTGATAACGGTTGCTAGGGTACTCTGTTTGGTTGCTATGGAGTGGCTTGGCAGCATCCAATGACGATACAGCAAAAGCTCCTTGTCAGTATGAATGATATAAACCAACTCCCATGTCTCTATGATTTTCTAATGCAGAGATATAGGTCTTGTTAAACTGTTGCTAGGGTACTCCGTTTGGTTGCTATGGAGTGGCTTGGCAGCATCCAATGACGATACAGCAAAAGCTCCTTGTCAGTATGAATGATATAAACCAACCCCCGTTCCTCTATGACATTCAGATGTGAAGATATACACTGTTGATTTGGGTTGCTAAGGTGCTTAATAACGGTTGCTAGGGCGTGGCTAGGACGTGTTGGAGGTGATTTGTGATTGGCCGTTGATGCCCGAGTCAAACAAACCCACCCCATGTCTCTATGGCTTCTATCCAAAGATATCCATTTGATCTCTTTCAATGGAAGTCTATGGGATCAGTTGCTAGGGAGCTCTAAATGGTTGCTAGGGCGTGGCTTGACAGCATCACGATGATCCTGAGATAGTGATTGGTTGTCTGAGTAAGTTGAGCCCACCCCTTGTCTCTGTGACTCTGTGAAGCAGAGCTATGGTCAATACAAAATCCTATGCAATTTACCATTGGAGGACAAAAGCATGCGTTTGATGGGGCGTCCCTCCCATGTTAAGTCAATGTAAAAATTCGGGCAGCTCTAGCGCCCCAGGGTACAACTCACACCCCTTTGAGATGTGTGTTTTGAGAGATCCTGTCAGCCTCTCCAAATGTGGTAATTCACGAGTTTCTCCGAAATCCTCGCTCGGAGCTACGAGTGGTCAAACTTTGCCGTAATGTTAAGTCTATGCGATTTTTGGTGGATTTTAGCCCTTGGTAAAATCGCAACCCGATCCCTTAGAAAGATATAGCACACCATTCCCGAATAATCGCATACGATTTGACGCCTCATTCATGGGTGTGTGACAAGCGGTGTGGGAGGAGAAGCGCTTTTGTGTGGAAGAATAATAATAAGTATAATAATAAGTATGCACAATAACAATAGTGATGCTTACCAGCAAGCACCACTAACTAGAATGTACATTTCCAGAAGAAAATGTGAGTGGTGCTTGCAGTGGCAAAACTCGGGGCCCGGTCGTGCAAGTGACTGCAAAAAGCCCACCCCCATGTCTGTGATGTTGTGGAGCTGAGATATGGCTTATTCATGTGTTTGTACGGTTGCTAGGGTACTCTGTTTGGTTGCTATGGAGTGGCTTGTGAGCATATTCCAAAGGCTCCTTGTCAGTATGAACGATATAAACCAACCCCCATGTCTCTATGATTTTGTAATGCAGAGATATAGGTCTTGTTAAACTGTTGCTAGGGTACTCTGTTTGGTTGCTATGGAGTGGCTTGGGAGCATCCCATAATGATATTCCAAAAGCTCCTTGTCAGTATGAATGATATAAACCAACTCCCATGTCTCTATGATTTTCTAATGCAGAGATATAGGTCTTGTTAAACTGTTGCTAGGGTACACTGTTTGGTTGCTATGGAGTGGCTTGGGAGCTGCCAATGACGATACAGCAAAAGCTCCTTGTCAGTATGAATGATATAAATCAACCCCGTTCCTCTATGACTTTCTGATGTGAAGATATACACTGTTGATTTGGGTTGCTAAGGTGCTTAATAACGGTTGCTAGGGCGTGGCTAGGACGTGTTGGAGGTGATTTGTGATTGGCTGTTGATGCCCCGAGTCAAACAAACCCACCCTCATGTTTCTATGACGCTTATATCCAAAGATATCCATTTGATCTCTTTCAATGGAAGTCTATGGGATCAGTTGCTAGGGAGCTCTAAATGGTTGCTAGGGCGTGGCTTGACAGCATCACGATGATCCTGAGATAGTGATTGGTTGTCTGAGTAAATTGAGCCCACCCCTTGTCTCTGTGACCCTGTGAAGCAGAGCTATGGTCAATACAAAATCCCTATGCAATTTACCATTGGAGGACAAACGCATGCGTTTGATGGGACGTCCTCCCCATGTTAAGTCAATGTAAAAATTCGGGCCCCTCCTGCGCCCCAGGGTACAACACACCCCTTTGAGATGTGTGTTTTGAGAGATCCTGTCAGCCTCTCCAAATGTGGTAATTCACGAGTTTCTCGAAATCCTCGCTCAGACTACAGTGGTCAAACTTTGCCGTAATGTTAAGTCTATGCGATTTTTGGGTGGATTTTAGCCCTTGGTGAAATCGCAACCCGATCCCTTAGAAAAGATATAGCACACCATTCCCGAATAATCCATACGATTTGACGCCTCATTCATGGGTGTGTGACAAGCGGTGTGGGAGGAGAAAGCGCGAACTTTTGTGTGGAAGAATAATAATAAGTATAATAATAATAAGTATGCACAATAACAATAGTGATGCCTTGCTTACCAGCAAGCACCACTAACTAGAATGTACATTTCCAGAAGAAAATGTGAGTGGTGCTTGCAGTGGCAAAACTCGGGGCCCGGTCGTGCAAGTGACTGCAAAAAGCCCACCCCCATGTCTGTACGATGTTGTGGAGCTGAGATATGGCTTATTCCTGTGTTTGTACGGTTGCTAGGGTGGTCTAAATGGTTGCTATGGTGTGGCTATAGGGTTTATGGGGTGATATGTAAAGACTCTTTGCCAGTCTGAGTCAAAAGAGCCCAACTCTGTGTGTGTACAACACTCTAGTGATGAAATACGGCTTGTTAATGTTAATATACGGTTGCTAGGGTGCTGTAAAAGGTTGCTATGGCGTGTCTAGGAAGTTGTGATGTCACTACTTATTGTCTGCTTGATAGGTCGAGTTGAAAGAGCCCAGCCTCGAGTCTCTACGACCTTCTGATCCGAATATATGATCTCACACATTATTGCCAATGTTAAGTCTATGGGACTTTTTTCAAACGATTTTTTTCCCGCCAAAACGAAAACCGTTTGTCCGATCGCTTAGAAAAGACATAGCACACCTCTCCTCAATAAGTCGGTCGATTCGACACCTCATTCATGTGTCTGTGACAAACGGTGCCGGAGGAGTAGCGTGCCGAAGTTTTGAAAAAGTAGAATAGTAATCACAACACTAGAATGTACATTTCCAGAAGAAAATGTGAGTGGTGCTTGCAGTGGCAAAACTCGGGGCCCGGTCGTGCAAGTGACTGCAAAAAGCCCACCCCCATGTCTGTACGATGTTGTGGAGCTGAGATATGGCTTATTCATGTGTTTGTCTGGTTGCTAGGGTGCTCTAAATGGTTGCTATGGTGTGGCTATACAGTATATGGGGTGATATGTAAAGACTATTTGCCAGTCTGAGTCAAAAGAGCCCAATTCTGTATGTGTACAACGCTCTGGTGCTGAGATATGGCTTGTTAATGTTGATATACGGTTGCTAGGGTGCTGTAACAGGTTGCTATGGCATGTTTAGTAAGTTGTGATATCACTACTTATTGTGTGCTTGATAGGCCGAGTCGAAAGAGCCCAGCCTCGAGTCTCTCGACCTTCTGATCCGAATATATGATCTCACACATTGTTGCCAATGTTAAGTCTATGGGACTTTTTCAAAGCGATTTTTTCCGCCAAAACGAAAACCGTTTGTCCGATCGCTTAGAAAAGACATAGCACACCTCTCCTCAATAAGTCGGTCGATTCGACACCTCATTGGTGGGTCTGTGACAAGCGGTGCGGAGGAGTAGCGTGCGAAGTTTTGAAAAAGTAGAATAGTAATCACAACACTAGAATGTACATTTCCAGAAGAAAATGTGAGTGGTGCTTGCAGTGGCAAAACTCGGGGCCCGGTCGTGCAAGTGACTGCAAAAAGCCCACCCCCATGTCTGTACGATGTTGTGGAGCTGAGATATGGCTTATTCATGTGTTTGTACGGTTGCTAGGGTGGTCTAAATGGTTACTAGGGTGTGGCTATACAGTTTATGGGGTGATATGTAAAGACTATTTGCCAGTCTGAGTCAAAAGAGCCCAACTCTGTATGTGTACAACGCTCTGGTGCTGAGATACGGCTTGTTAATGTTGATATATACGGTTGCTAGGGGTCTGTAACAGGTTGCTATGGCGTGTCTAGGAAGTTGTGATGTCACTACTTATTGTCTGCTTGATAGGCCGAGTCGAAAGAGCCCAGCCTCGAGTCTCTACGACCTTCTGATCCGAATATATGATCTCACATTATTGCCAATGTTAAGTCTATGGGACTTTTTTCAAACAATTTTTTTCCCGCCAAAACGAAAACCGTTGATCCGATCGCTTAGAAAAGACATAGCACACCTCTCCTCAATAAGTCGGTCGATTCGACACCTCATTCATGTGTCTGTGACAAAGCGGTGTCGGAGGTAGCGTGCGAAGTTTTAAAAAGTAGAATAGTAATCACAACACTAGAATGTACATTTCCAGAAGAAAATGTGAGTGGTGCTTGCAGTGGCAAAACTCGGGGCCCGGTGGCTACTGTGATGCAAAAAAGCCAAGCAACATGACTGTACGATGTTGTGGAGCTGAGATATGGCTTATTCATGTGTTTGTACGGTTGCTAGGGTACTCTTTTTGGTTGCTATGGAGTGGCTTGTGAGCAACCCATAATGATATTCCAATAGCTCCTTGTCAGTATGAATGATACAAACCAACCCCCATGTCTCTATGATGTTCTGCTGCAGAGATATAGGTCTTGTTAAACTGTTGCTAGGGTACTCCGTTTGGTTGCTATGGAGTGGCTTGTGAGCAACCCATAATGAAATTCCAATAGCTCCTTGTCAGTATGAATGATATAAACCAACCCCCATGTCTCTATGATTTTCTAATGCAGAGATATAGGTCTTGTTAAACTGTTGCTAGGGTACTCTGTTTGGTTGCTATGGAGTGGCTTGGCAGCATCCAATGACGATACAGCAAAAGCTCCTTGTCAGTATGAATGATATAAATCAACCCCCGTTCCTCTATGACATTCAGATGTGAAGATATACACTGTTGATTTGGGTTGCTAAGGTGCTTAATAACGGTTGCTAGGGCGTGGCTAGGACGTGTTGGAGGTGATTTGTGATTGGCCGTTGATGCCCCGAGTCAAACAAACCCACCCCCATGTTTCTATGACGCTTATATCCAAAGATATCCATTTGATCTCTTTCAATGGAAGTCTATGGGATCAGTTGCTAGGGAGCTGTAAATGGTTGCTAGGGCGTGGCTTGACAGCATCACGATGATCCTGAGATAGTGATTGGTTGTCTGAGTAAGTTGAGCCCACCCCTTGTCTCTGTGACCCTGTGAAGCAGAGCTATGGTCAATACAAAATCCTATGCAATTTACCATTGGAGGACAAAGCATGCGTTTGATGGGACGTCCCTCCCATGTTAAGTCAATGGGAAAATTCGGGCCCCTCCTGCGCCCCAGGGTACAACTTACACCCCTTTGAGATGTGTGTTTTGAGAGATCCTGTCAGCCTCTCCAAATGTGGTAATTCACGAGTTTCTCGAAATCCTCGCTCGGGACTACAGTGGTCAAACTTTGCCGTAATGTTAAGTCTATGCGATTTTTCGGGTGGATTTTCGCCCTTCGGGCGAAAATCGCAACCCCGATCCCTTAGAAAAGATATAGCACACCATTCCCGAATAATCCATACGATTTGGCGCCTCATTCATGGGTGTGTGACAAGCGGTGTGGGAGGAGAAGCGCGCAAAGTTTTGTCCAGAAGAATAATAATAATAATAATAATAATAATAATAAGTATGGTGGATAACAATAGTGATGCCTTGCTTACCAGCAAGCACCACTAACTAGAATGTACATTTCCAGAAGAAAATGTGAGTGGTGCTTGCAGTGGCAAAACTCGGGGCCCGGTCGTGCAAGTGACTGCAAAAGCCCACCCCCATGTCTGTCGATGTTGTGGAGCTGAGATATGGCTTATTCATGTGTTTGTACGGTTGCTAGGGTGCTCTAAATGGTTGCTATGGTGTGGCTATACAGTATATGGGGTGATGTGTAAAGACTATTTGCCAGTCTGAGTCAAAGAGCCCAATTCTGTATGTGTACAACGCTCTGGTGCTGAGATATGGCTTGTTAATGTTGATATATACGGTTGCTAGGGGTCTGTAACAGGTTGCTATGGCATGTTTAGTAAGTTGTGATATCACTACTTATTGTGTGCTTGATAGGCCGAGTCGAAAGAGCCCAGCCTCGAGTCTCTCGACCTTCTGATCCGAATATATGATCTCACACATTATTGCCAATGTTAAGTCTATGGGACTTTTTTCAAACGATTTTTTTCCCGCCAAAACGAAAACCGTTTGTCCGATCGCTTAGAAAAGACATAGCACACCTCTCCTCAATAAGTCGGTCGATTCGACACCTCATTGGTGGGTCTGTGACAAACGGTGCCGGAGGAGTAGCGTGCGAAGTTTTGAAAAAGTAGAATAGTAATCACAACACTAGAATGTACATTTCCAGAAGAAAATGTGAGTGGTGCTTGCAGTGGCAAAACTCGGGGCCCGGTGGCTACTGTGATGCAAAAAATCCAAGCAACATGACTGTACGATGTTGTGGAGCTGAGATATGGCTTATTCATGTGTTTGTACGGTTGCTAGGGTACTCTGTTTGGTTGCTATGGAGTGGCTTGTGAGCATATTCCAAAAGCTCCTTGTCAGTATGAATGATATAAACCAACCCCCATGTCTCTACAATGTTCTGACGCAAAGATATAGGGGTTGATAAACGGTTGCTAGGGTACTCTGTTTGGTTGCTATGGAGTGGCTTGGGAACATCCCATAATGATATTCCAAAAGCTCCTTGTCAGTATGAATGATATAAACCAACCCCCGTTCCTCTATGATTTTCTAATCCAGAGATATAGGTCTTGTTAAACTGTTGCTAGGGTACTCCGTTTGGTTGCTATGGAGTGGCTTGGCAGCATCCAATGACGATACAGCAAAAGCTCCTTGTCAGTATGAATGATATAAATCAACCCCCGTTCCTCTATGACATTCAGATGTGAAGATATACACTGTGGATTTGGGTTGCTAAGGTGCTTAATAACGGTTGCTAGGGCGTGGCTAGGAAGTGTTGAAGGTGATGTGTGATTGGCTGTTGATGCCCGAGTCAAACAAACCCACCCTCATGTTTCTATGACGCTTATATCCAAAGATATCCATTTGATCTCTTTCAATGGAAGTCTATGGGATCAGTTGCTAGGGAGCTCTAAATGGTTGCTAGGGCGTGGCTTGACAGCATCACGATGATCCGGAGATAGTGATTGGTTGTCTGAGTAAGTTGAGCCCACCCCCTTGTCTCTGTGACTCTGTGAAGCAGAGCTATGGTCAATACAAAATCCCTATGCAATTTACCATTGGAGGACAAAACGCATGCGTTTGATGGGACGTCCTTCCCCATGTTAAGTCAATGTAAAAATTCAGGCAGCTCTAGCGCCCCAGGGGTACAACTTACACCCCTTTGAGATGTGTGTTTTGAGAGATCCTGTCAGCCTCTCCAAATGTGGTAATTCACGAGTTTCTCCGAAATCCTCGCTCGGAGCTACGAGTGGTCAAACTTTGCCGTAATGTTAAGTCTATGCGATTTTTCGGGTGGATTTTCGCCCTTCGGGCGAAAATCGCAACCCCGATCCCTTAGAAAAGATATAGCACACCATTCCCGAATAATCCGCACGATTTGACGCCTCATTCATGGGTGTGTGACAAGCGGTGTGGGAGGAGAAGCGCGCGAACTTTGTGTGGAAGAATAATAATAAGTATAATAATAATAAGTATGCACAATAACAATAGTGATGCCTTGCTTACCAGCAAGCACCACTAACTAGAATGTACATTTCCAGAAGAAAATGTGAGTGGTGCTTGCAGTGGCAAAACTCGGGGCCGGTCGTGCAAGTGACTGCAAAAGCCCACCCCATGTCTGTACGATGTTGTGGAGCTGAGATATGGCTTATTCATGTGTTTGTACGGTTGCTAGGGTACTCTGTTTGGTTGCTATGGAGTGGCTTGTGAGCATATTCCAAAGGCTCCTTGTCAGTATGAACGATATAAACCAACCCCCATGTCTCTATGATTTTGTAATGCAGAGATATAGGTCTTGTTAAACTGTTGCTAGGGTACTCTGTTTGGTTGCTATGGAGTGGCTTGGGAGCATCCCATAATGATATTCCAAAAGCTCCTTGTCAGTATGAATGATATAAACCAACTCCCATGTCTCTATGATTTTCTAATGCAGAGATATAGGTCTTGTTAAACTGTTGCTAGGGTACACTGTTTGGTTGCTATGGAGTGGCTTGGGAGCTGCCAATGACGATACAGCAAAAGCTCCTTGTCAGTATGAATGATATAAATCAACCCCCGTTCCTCTATGACATTCAGATGTGAAGATATACACTGTTGATTTGGGTTGCTAAGGTGCTTAATAACGGTTGCTAGGGCGTGGCTAGGACGTGTTGGAGGTGATTTGTGATTGGCTGTTGATGCCCGAGTCAAACAAACCCACCCTCATGTTTCTACGACGCTTATATCCAAAGATATCCATTTGATCTCTTTCAATGGAAGTCTATGGGATCAGTTGCTAGGAGCTCTAAATGGTTGCTAGGGCGTGGCTTGACAGCATCACGATGATCCTGAGATAGTGATTGGTTGTCTGAGTAAATTGAGCCCACCCCCTTGTCTCTGTGACCCTGTGAAGCAGAGCTATGGTCAATACAAAATCCTATGCAATTTACCATTGGAGGACAAAAGCATGCGTTTGATGGGACGTCCTCCCCATGTTAAGTCAATGTAAAAATTCGGGCCCCTCCTGCGCCCCAGGGGTACAACTTACACCCCTTTGAGATGTGTGTTTTGAGAGATCCTGTCAGCCTCTCCAAATGTGGTAATTCACGAGTTTCTCCGAAATCCTCGCTCGGAGCTACGAGTGGTCAAACTTTGCCGTAATGTTAAGTCTATGCGATTTTTCGGGTGGATTTTTAGCCCTTGGTAAAATCAACCAATCCCTTAGAAAAGATATAGCACACCATTCCCGAATAATCCATACGATTTGGACGCCTCATTCATGGGTGTGTGACAAACGGTGTGGGAGGAGAAGCGCGCCGAACTTTTGTGTGGAAGAATAATAATAAGTATAATAATAATAATAATAAGTATGCACAATAACAATAGTGATGCCTTGCTTACCAGCAAGCACCACTAACTAGTACATTTCAGAAGAAAATGTGAGTGGTGCTTGCAGTGGCAAAACTCGGGGCCCGGTCGTGCAAGTGATGCAAAAAATCCAAGCAACATGACTGTACGATGTTGTGGAGCTGAGATATGGCTTATTCATGTGTTTGTACGGTTGCTAGGGTGGTCTAAATGGTTACTAGGGTGTGGCTATACAGTTTATGGGGTGATATGTAAAGACTATTTGTCAGTCTGAGTCAAAAGAGCCCAACTCTGTATGTGTACAACGCTCTGGTGCTGAGATATGGCTTGTTAATGTTGATATATACGGTTGCTAGGGGTCTGTAACAGGTTGCTATGGCATGTTTAGTAAGTTTTGATGTCACTACTTATTGTCTGCTTGATAGGCCGAGTCGAAAGAGCCCAGCCTCGAGTCTCTCGATCTTCTGATCCGAATATATGATCTCACACATAATTGCCAATGTTAAGTCTATGGGACTTTTTCAAAGCGATTTTTTCCGCCAAAACGAAAACCGTTTGTCCGATCGCTTAGAAAAGACATAGCACACCTCTCCTCAATAAGTGGTCGAATCGACACCTCATTCATGTGTCTGCGACAAGCGGTGCCGGAGGAGTAGCGTGCCGAAGTTTTAGAAAAGTAGAATAGTAATCACAACACTAGAATGTACATTTCCAGAAGAAAATGTGAGTGGTGCTTGCAGTGGCAAAACTCGGGGCCCGGTCGTGCAAGTGACTGCAAAAGCCCACCCCATGTCTGTGCGATGTTGTGGAGCTGAGATATGGCTTATTCATGTGTTTGTACGGTTGCTAGGGTGGTCTAAATGGTTGCTAGGATGTTCTGGATGGTTGCTAGGCGGTTGCTAGGGTGTTCTGGGTGGTTGCTAGGGCGTTTCTGTGCGGTTGCTAGGTGGTTGCTAAGGTGTTCTGGGTGGTTGCTAGGGCGTTGCTAGGTGGTTGCTAGGTGGTTGCTAGGGTGTTCTGGGTGGTTGCTAGGCGTTGCTATGCGGTTGCTAGGTGGTTGCTAAGGTGTTCTGGGTGGTTGCTAGGGCGTTGCTATGTGGTTGCTAGGCGGTTGCTAGGGTGTTCTGGGTGGTTGCTAGGGCGTTGCTAGGTGGTTGCTAGGTGGTTGCTAGGGTGTTCTGGGTGGTTGCTAGGGCGTTGCTGTCGGTTGCTAGGTGGTTGCTAAGGTGTTCTGGGTGGTTGCTAGGGCGTTGCTAGGTGGTTGCTAGGGTGTTCTGGGTGGTTGCTAGGGCGTTGCTATGTGGTTGCTAGGTGGTTGCTAGGGTGTTCTGGGTGGTTGCTGGCGTTGCTAGGTGGTTGCTAGGTGGTTGCTAAGGTGTTCTGGGTGGTTGCTAGGGCGTTGCTATGTGGTTGCTAGGTGGTTGCTAGGGTGTTCTGGGTGGTTGCTAGGGCGTTGCTAGGTGGTTGCTAGGTGGTTGCTAAGGTGTTCTGGGTGGTTGCTAGGGCGTTGCTAGGTGGTTGCTAGGTGGTTGCTAAGGTGTTCTGGGTGGTTGCTAGGGCGTTGCTATGCAGTTGCTAGGTGGTTGCTAAGGTGTTCTGGGTGGTTGCTAGGCAGTTGCCAAGGTAATCTGGTAGGTTGCTATGGTGTTGCTAGTTGTCACAGATGGTTACTATGTAGTGTTTATAGAGTTCTTAGTACGTTCTTAGCCTGATTTAGCAGCAGCTAATCGCTATTAGCATGTAGCTATTCACTCTTTAGCATGTGTAGCAAAGTGCCGTTTGCTAGCATGAGTCAAAAGACCCAACCCCCATGTCTCTATGATGATCTGATGCAGAGATACGGTTCTTGCTAAACTGTTGCTAGGGTACTCTGTTTGGTTGCTATGGAGTGGCTTGGGAACATCCCATAATGATATTCCAAAAGCTCCTTGTCAGTATGAATGATATAAACCAACCCCCGTTCCTCTATGATTTTCTAATCCAGAGATATAGGTCTTGTTAAACTGTTGCTAGGGTACTACGTTTGGTTGCTATGGAGTGGCTTGGCAGCATCCAATGACGATACAGCAATAGCTCCTCGTCAGTATGAATGATATAAATCAACCCCCATGTCTCTATGACTTCAGATGTGAAGATATACACTGTTGATTTGGGTTGCTAAGGTGCTTAATAACGGTTGCTAGGGCGTGGCTAGGACGTGTTGGAGGTGATTTGTGATTGGCCGTTGATGCCCGAGTCAAACAAACCCACCCTCATGTTTCTATGACGCTTATATCCAAAGATATCCCTTTGATCTCTTTCAATGGAAGTCTATGGGATCAGTTGCTAGGAGCTCTAAACGGTTGCTAGGGCGTGGCTTGACAGCATCACGATGATCCGGAGATAGTGATTGGTTGTCTGAGTAAGTTGAGCCCACCCCTTGTCTCTGTGACTCTGTGAAGCAGAGCTATGGTCAATACAAAATCCCTATGCAATTTACCATTGGAGGACAAAACGCATGCGTTTGATGGGACGTCCCTCCCCATGTTAAGTCTATGGGAAAATTCGGGCAGCTCTAGCGCCCCAGGGGTACAACTCACACCCCTTTGAGATGTGTGTTTTGAGAGATCCTGTCAGCCTCTCCAAATGTGGTAATTCACGAGTTTCTCCAAATCCTCGCCGAGCTACGAGTGGTCAAACTTTGCCGTAATGTTAAGTCTATGCGATTGGTGGATTTTCGCCTTCATAAAAATCGCAACCCCGATCCCTTAGAAAAGATATAGCACACCATTCCCGAATAATCCGCACGATTTGACGCCTCATTCATGGGTGTGTGACAAACGGTGTGGGAGGAGTAGCGCGCCGAACTTTTGTGTGGAAGAATAATAATAATAACTAGAATGTACATTTCCAGAAGAAAATGTGAGTGGTGCTTGCAGTGGCAAAACTCGGGCCCGGTCGCAAGTGACTGCAAAAAGCCCACCCCATGTCTGTACGATGTTGTGGAGCTGAGATATGGCTTATTCGTGTGTTGTACGGTTGCTAGGGTGGTCTAAATGGTTGCTAGGTGTTCTGTGGTTGCGCTAGGTGGTTTCTAAGGTGTTCTGAGTGGTTGCTAGGCGCGGTTGCTAGGTGGTTGCTAAGGTGTTCTGGGTGGTTGCTAGGGCGCTGCTATGTGGTTTCTAGGTGGTTGCTAGGGTGTTCTGGGTGGTTGCTAGGGCGTGCGGGTTGCCAGGTGGTTGCTAGGGTGTTCTGGGTGGTTGCTAGGGCGCCAGGTGGTTGCTAAGGTGTTCTGGGTGGTTGCTAGGGCGTTGCTATGTGGTTGCTAGGTGGTTGCTAGGGTGTTCTGGGTGGTTGCTAGGGCGTTGCTAGGTGGTTGCTAGGTGGTTGCTAGGTGTTCTGGGTGGTTGCTAGGGCGTTGCCAGGGCGTTGCCAGGTGGTTGCGCAAGGTGTTCTGGGTGGTTGCCAGGCGCCATGTGGTTGCTAGGTGGTTGCCAGGTGTTCTGGGTGGCTGCCAGGCGCCAGGTGGTTGCCAGGTGGTTGCCAAGGTGTTCTGGGTGGCTGCCAGGCGTTGCCAGGTGGTTGCCAAGGTGTTCTGGGTGGTTGCCAGGCGCTGCCATGTGGTTGCTAGGTGGCTGCCAGGGTGTTCTGGGTGGTTGCCAGGGCGTTGCCAGGTGGTTGCTAGGTGGTTGCTAGGGTGTTCTGGGTGGCTTGCTAGGGCGTTGCTAGGGCGTTGCCATGTGGTTGCTAGGTGGTTGCTAGGGTGTTCTGGGTGGTTGCTAAGCGCGCTAGGTGGTTGCCAGGCAGTTGCCAAGGTATTCTGGTAGGTTGCTATAGTGTTGCTAGTTGTCACATATGGTTACTATGTTGTGTTTATAGAGTTCTTAGTAATGCTCTAGCCTGATTTAACGCTAGCTAATCGCTATTAGCATGTAGCTATTCACTGCTAGCATGTGTAGCAAAGTGCCTTTGCTAGCATGAGTCAAAAGACCCAACCCCATGTGTCTATGATGATCTGACGCAAAGATATAGGGGTTGATAAACGGTTGCTAGGGTACTCTGTTTGGTTGCTATGGAGTGGCTTGGGAACATCCCATAATGATATTCCAAAAGCTCCTTGTCAGTATGAATGATATAAACCAACCCCGTTCCTCTATGATTTTCTAATCCAGAGATATAGGTCTTGATAAACGGTTGCTAGGGTACTCTGTTTGGTTGCTATGGAGTGGCTTGGCAGCATCCAATGACGATACAGCAAAAGCTCCTTGTCAGTATGAATGATATAAACCAACCCCCATGTCTCTATGATTTTCTAATGCAGAGATATAGGTCTTGTTAAACTGTTGCTAGGGTACTCCGTTTGGTTGCTATGGAGTGGCTTGGCAGCATCCAATGACGATACAGCAAAAGCTCCTTGTCAGTATGAATGATATAAACCAACCCCCGTTCCTCTATGACATTCAGATGTGAAGATATACACTGTTGATTTGGGTTGCTAAGGTGCTTAATAACGGTTGCTAGGGCGTGGCTAGGACGTGTTGGAGGTGATTTGTGATTGGCCGTTGATGCCCCGAGTCAAACAAACCCACCCCATGTCTCTATGACGCTCTATCCAAAGATATCCATTTGATCTCTTTCAATGGAAGTCTATGGGATCAGTTGCTAGGAGCTCTAAATGGTTGCTAGGGCGTGGCTTGACAGCATCACGATGATCCTGAGATAGTGATTGGTTGTCTGAGTAAGTTGAGCCCACCCCTTGTCTCTGTGACTCTGTGAAGCAGAGCTATGGTCAATACAAAATCCCTATGCAATTTACCATTGGAGGACAAAACGCATGCGTTTGATGGGACGTCCCTCCCCATGTTAAGTCAATGTAAAAATTCGGGCAGCTCTAGCGCCCCAGGGGTACAACTCACACCCCTTTGAGATGTGTGTTTTGAGAGATCCTGTCAGCCTCTCCAAATGTGGTAATTCACGAGTTTCTCCGAAATCCTCGCTCGGAGCTACGAGTGGTCAAACTTTGCCGTAATGTTAAGTCTATGCGATTTTTGGTGGATTTTACTTGTAAAAATCGCAACCCCGATCCCTTAGAAAGATATAGCACACCATTCCCGAATAATCCGCACGATTTGACGCCTCATTCATGGGTGTGTGACAAACGGTGTGGGAGGAGAAGCTACGAACTTTTGTGTGGAAGAATAATAATAAGTATAATAATAATAAGTATGCACAATAACAATAGTGATGCCTTGCTTACCAGCAAGCACCACTAATAATAATAACTAGAATGTACATTTCCAGAAGAAAATGTGAGTGGTGCTTGCAGTGGCAAAACTCGGGCCCGGTCGTAAGTGACTGCAAAAAGCCCACCCCCATGTCTGTACGATGTTGTGGAGCTGAGATATGGCTTATTCATGTGTTTGTACGGTTGCTAGGGTGGTCTAAATGGATTTGCTATGTTTAGAGCTTGTGAGCAAAGTGCTCCTTGTCAGTATGAGTCATAAAGACCCAACCCCATGTCTCTATGATTTTCTGTAATGCAGAGATATAGGTCTTGTTAAACTGTTGCTAGGTACTCTGTTTGGTTGCTATGGAGTGGCTTGGGAGCATCCCATAATGATATTCCAAAAGCTCCTTGTCAGTATGAATGATATAAACCAACTCCCATGTCTCTATGATGTTCTAATGCAGGGTATAGGTCTGGTTAAACTGTTGCTAGGGTACACTGTTTGGTTGCTATGGAGTGGCTTGGCAGCATCCAATGACGATACAGCAAAAGCTCTTGTCAGTATGAATGATATAACCAACCCCATTCCTCTATGACATTTCAGATGTGAAGATATACACTGTTGATTTGGGCTGCTAAGGTGCTTAATAACGGCTGCTAGGGCGTGGCTAGGACGTGTTGGAGGTGATTTGTGATTGGCTGTTGATGCCCGCGAGTCAAACAAACCCTACCTCATGTTTCATGACGCTTATATCCAAAGATATCCATTTGATCTCTTTCAATGAAGTCCAGGGATCAGTTGCTAGGGAGCTCTAAATGGTTGCTAGGGCGTGGCTTGACAGCATCACGATGATCCTGAGATAGTGATTGGTTGTCTGGAGTAAATTGAGCCCACCCTTGTCTCTGTGACCCTGTGAAGCAGAGCTATGGTCAATACAAAATCTATGCAATTTAATACCATTGGAGGACAAACGCATGCGTTGATGGGACGTCCCTCCCATGTTAAGTCAATGTAAAAATTAGGGCCCCTCCCTGCGCCCCAGGGGTACAACTTACACCCCTTTGAGATGTGTGTTTTGAGAGATCCTGTCAGCCTCTCCAAATGTGGTAATTCACGAAGTTTCTCGAAATCCTGCAAATCCTCGGCTGAGCTACGAGTGGTCAAACTTTTGCCGTAATGTTAAGTCTATGCGATTTTTGGTGGATTTTCGCCTTCGCGAAAAATCGCAACCCCGATCCCTTAGAAAAGATATAGCAGCACACCATTCCCGGTAATAATCCGCACGATTTGACGCCTCATTCATGGGTGTGTGACAAGCAAACGGTGTGGGAGGAGAAGCGGCGCGAACTTTTGTGTGGAAGAATAATAATACAGTATAATAATAATAAGTATGCATAATACAATAGTGATGCCTTGCTTACCAGCAAGCACCACTAACTAGAATGTACATTTCAGAAGAAAATGTGAGAGTGGTGCTTGCAGTGGCAAAACTCGGGGCCCGGGTCGGTGCAAGTGACTGCAAAAAAGCCCACCCCCATGTCTGTGTCACGATGTTGTGAGCTGAGATATGGCTTATTCATGTGTTTGCACGGTTGCTAGGGTGGTCTAAATGGTTGCTATGGTGTGGCTATAGGGTTTATGGGGTGATGTGTAAAGACTATTTGCCAGTCTGAGTCAAAAGAGCCCAACTCTGTATGTGTACAACGCTCTGGTGCTGAGATATGGCTTTTTTATGTTGATATACGGTTGCTAGGGTGCTGTAACAGGTTGCTATGGCGTGTCTAGGAAGTTGTGATGTCACTACTTATTGTCTGCTTGATAGGCCGAGTCGAAAGAGCTCAAGCCTCGAGTCTCTACGACCTTCTGATCCGAATATATGATCTCACACATTATTGCCAATGTTAAGTCTATGGGACTTTTTTCAAACGATTTTTTTCCCGCCAAAACGAAAACCGTTTGTCCGATCGCTTAGAAAAGACATAGCACACCTCTCCTCAATAAGTCGGTCGATTCGACACCTCATTGGTGGGTCTGTGACAAACGGTGCCGGAGGAGTAGCGTGTCAGTTTTTAAAAAGTAGAATAGTAATCAGCTAACACTAAATGTACGCATTTCCAGAAGAAAATGTGGAGTGGTGCTTGCAGTGGCAAAACAACTTCGGGCCGTGGCTAAGTGACTGCCAAAAATCCAAGCAACATGACTGTATGCGATGTTGTGGAGCTGAGATATGGCTTATTCATGTGTTTGTACGGTTGCTAGGTGGTCTAAATGGTTACTATGGTGTGGCTATACAGGGTTTATAGGGGTGATATGTAAAGACTATTTGCCAGTCTGAGTCAAAAGAGCCCAACTCTGTATGTGTACAACGCCTGGTGCTGAGATATGGCTTTGTTAATGTTGATATACGGTTGCTAGGGGTGCTGTAACTGGTTGCTATGGTGTGTCTAGGAAGTTGTGATGTCACTACTTATTGTCCGCTTGATAGGTCGAGTCGAAGAGCCCAGCCTCGAGTCTCTACGACCTTCTGATCCGAATATATGATCTCACACATTATTGCCAATGTTAAGTCTATACCGGGACTTTTTCAAACGATTTTTTTCCGCCAAAACGTAAAACCGCTTGTCCGATCGCTTAGAAAAGACATAGCACACCTCTCCTCAATAAGCCGGGTCGATTCGACACCTCATTCATGTGTCTTAGTGCACAAACGGTGCCGAGGAGTGAGGCGCACTGGGTTTTAAAAAGTAGAATAGTAATCACAACAAACACTAGAATGTACATTTCCAGAAGAAAATGTGAGTGGTGCTTGCAGTGGCAAAACTCGGGCCCGGCCGTGCAAGTGATCATAAAAAGCCCACCCCATGTCGGGTTGCTAGGGTGGTCTAAATGGTTGCTAAAATGGTGGTCTAAATGGTTGCACGACCTCCTCAATAAGTCGGTCGATTCCGACAACTCATTCATGTGTCTGGCGACAAATGGTGCCAACACCAGTCTGAGTCATAAAAGACCAACTCTGTGTTTCTACTATGTTGTGGTATTTTAATGGAAGTTTATAGAAAAACATTTCATTACTTTAATTCCACTTTTAGAAAATTGTAATACGTGTTAATTGTCATTGTCATCATTTAATTGAAAGTATAACTTTCCAATGAAACCTGTGATGAGAAAAGTGAGATCTGCAAAAGAGGGATTCGAACCGGGTCAATCATGTCAAAACATGGTCTACTGGATATTAATACGTAATTGGGCACTGAAAATATATTTCTTTTAATGGCACCAGTAGATATCTAAAGAAAATACCTGCACATCTCTGCATGCCATAATTTATACAATTTATCTTGCTAGATTATTACAATTAATGGCAAAAGGAATGTTTGAAAATGTAAACTGATATTTTTCCAATGACACACATTTTAGCAACATTACAGCAGCCAATCATAACACCTGCTCTGTGATATACCCCAAAATGCATGCACATAACATACAGTTATCAGATGTGAACAGTGAGTCCATAATTTAAGGCACTTTATTTCCATGTGTGTTAATTGTCATAATTTCTTTATTGAAATTAAATACCTTTCCAATGTGATCTGTGATGGAAAAAGAGCGAACTATGCCAAAGGCGGATTCGAACCGTTGTCATTCTCGTAAATGCGAGACCCCACGTAACTAGCATTTTACTGGTTACGCCACTGGATACATTGGGTATTATTAAGCCACTAATAGGTATTAAACAAAACGCCGGGCCTAAAGGTTGTTAACTGCTTTTGTAGGCAGACAGTATGATCACTATATTAATTATAATTCAAAATATGTTATTTATTTATTGTCTTAACATGCATATTCAGTCACGCCTTATGGAAATTAACTTTACTCTACAGTTCTGCAACCAGATCAGTTTTCTTGCGCGCGCGGAGTAAATTTCTGAATCAAAGACGATAGCGGCCGCTCCCAACATACCTTGACAGCGTATCTGCGCTTGAACTTGAAGTGAACAAAACGTCCTACGTTCACATAGTTCCCAGATAATCTATGTCTGCATATCGTCCTCGAGATTTATTTATGTGTATCTTATAATTTTGAGTGACGGAATATGTTTATCTGTGACATTTTTACAGTGTTGAGAGTGTAAGACAAAAATAACAAACACAATTATTCTATAACCAACATTTTATATTGGTTATCCCAGTCACTCTTATTTAGAGGAAATTTACATTAGGAAATGAGGAATAAAATTATTCGGAAAGCGGTAAACACAGGACGAGTGACTTTTAAGCGGAGCGGAGGGGGAAAACTGTCCCGCGCAAACCTGTACTGCACACTGTACAACATTCACTACACTAATGTACTATAAATAAAAATAAAAGGGATCTGTCGCAATCATATTTTTATTATGCAGCTTTATTCCAAACTAGCGTGAAGCTGTTTTAAAGTACATCTAGAACACACATAATTGCACACACCTGGAAAATGCTCTTTATTTGAATGAGTGGGTGGCTCTTAAAAGAGCCGTTGTTGCTGGCTTTGGTGGCTTCATCCTCGGAGTTCCACCCGCAGAGCTTCGGCTATGTTCCTGTGCAGAAGCTCGTTGCCCTCCTGGCTCAGGTGGACTCCATCCCTGCACAGATCTGAGACGCCGATGTTTCTGTGGCGGACGCAGCGCATCTGCCTCCTGCCAAGAAGGTAGATATGGCACTGTTCAGCCACCGGCGGCTCCTCTCGACCTCGTATGCCGTCCTGCCAGTCTGACCTCTCCAGTTCAGACGGGCAGAATGGCCGAAAACAGGACCCTGGTTTTGGGAAACAGTCTGAAGACTGCCACCAGGTCAGACTTTATTTCCCGAAGGAAACCCTGACGGTTAAGTCCTCCCGGCACATACTGTTCCCGCCGAGGTGGATCACAAGGACGTCTGGAGCAGGAGCCTTGGCCCAGAGAGAGCGCAGAACTGGAAGCAGGTGCTCCCAGCGTCTGCCTCCTCTGCCTTCCCAAGTTACCTTGGCGCTAAGACCAAGGTTCCTGTCCAGGCCCTTCTCACTCATGTGAGACTGCAGCCTGCGGATGATGGAGCTGCCGACTATCCAAACGTGAGGGTCACCGTGTCCAGCCATCTCGAAGAGTGAGGGTGCAGCGATTTACCTCCAGTATTTATAATGAAGTGTCATTGTCACGTGTCATTGCCTGTTGCGCATTCTACAGGCACGCCAAAAGTAAATAAACGTTAACTGAATAAAAAATGAACATATAAACATTTTATTTAATCTCTTGGCTTCTAAAAGAAGTAGGCTAACACTGTAAAAAAAAAAAGATAGCTAACACTGTAAAAAAAAAAAGATAGAAATCTTTAAACTACCAAATTTAGAGTTTATTTCAAATTACATTTTCACTACATAGTAATATATTTACACCATATAAAAGTAGCATTTATTTGCAATATATGTAAATAGTTATTAAATGCCACATATACTTTTTTCGGCAGAGATGCACCTTAGCGTTGTACATTAACAGGATGCAATAATAACTGTAAATGATTTCATTTCTTAAAATACATTATTTCCACCTTTAGAACATTTTCTTTAATTTTATTTGAAAGTACAGGCCTCTCCAATGTGATATGTGATGAAAAACGGGAGAAAAGCGAGGTCGACAAAAGGCGGATTCGAACCGACGCGATAGCGTCAAAATGAAATGCCTCGAGACTTACCATTTAGTGATTGCGCAACTGAGAACAACGTATTCTTAAGAGAAGCAGATTACACAAACGATTATGGAAATGTAATTGATATTGTAATGTCTGATAAATGACAGACAAGGGAGGCTCTGTTTCTGAACTTTAATCGGAAAGAAGATGAACACACTTTTACACAAGCGCTCCCGTCTGAAACTCTATCGCACTTGGTTCCCGCTCCTCTGAACGTCGTTAACCCTGTGACTGCCAGTGCAAAACAAAACAGCAATTTCCAAAATGCAGACATGTAGTACATGTGGTCTATATGTACATATGGAGAAGTATATAAAAAGTTATTTTACAGTGCCATCTGTCAATATACCTGGATCTCATAAGTTCACAATGTATTCTTAAAGATAATCTGCAATTAAGGTTGGCAAATATACTATACAGCAGGTGATTCAAACCCAGAACATATTTTTTTTTTTTTCCTACCATCCCATTTGGAAAGCATATATTTACAGGAAGAAATCACAGGAATGTATTATAGCTGATCTAAGGATGATAAACATTAAACTTCATGACTTCAGTAAAATAAGTAACAATTTCAATTTCATTACCATTGCCAGTTTATGAGAAATGCTTTATGTCATAGACGCTGATGGAATGTACAAGTATGCCTGTCGAAATGTATAATTTAATTGATTATTTTGCATGTAACAGCCACAAAAGACAAAACCAAGTAATTAGATTTCAAATGTATTTTTATTTAATTAATGACCATTTGGATTGCTCTTAGTCTGGCTCTCACCCTAAGAAAGCCAAAGCAGAGTGGCTTACTCTTACAGCCATTTCACACTGCAAGCGTGAGTGGCACATAAGCAGCGCATATTTTTTTTGGGGCATACATGTTAAGCAATGAGTGCATTCACACCGGAGCAGGAGCAGTGCGTGAGTGTGTCAAGCAGCAGTGAGCAGGGTTTTCGGCACTAAGTCTATTTCAGCTGCGCTGCTGATGCTCAATTAAACGGATAGTTCACCCGAAAATGAAAATTCTGTCATAATTTACTTGTGTGTGTGTGTGTGTGTCTCTCTGCTCCATGTGTGTCTTGCAATGTGGAACGGCTGTTAGGGATCACTGAACGCACAAGCCTTTCCACCAACGGCAAGGTGGCAATCCTTGGAAAGGACATTCACTCTCCATTCATTCTTTAACTAACACACTCACGCTCACTCACACACACACACACACACAACAAACACACACACACACATACACAGTATATAACTAACACATACACACTCACATGCACACAAGGAGACAAAAAAAGAGTTTAGTATTACACATTAACTAATAATAACTATACAAACCATAAATTAACGAAACATGCCAGTCACTGTAAATTTTGTATGATAAAATGAAAAATAAATCATTAGACCTTACCAGTAGTATTGACATACTTTACCCGGTGCTTCTATCTCTGCTTCTTCCCTCTTCAGCATTGTCCTCAATGCCATTAACACATTTGGTCCCGTCCTCTGGGCATGAAATTGATAAGTGAATATTGGGATTACTAAAAACACAAGTACTAATACACTAAAATACATATACAAGTAAACGCACAAATAAACCTTACAGAAAGAAAGGAGCACACATGCTGGTGTCCAGCTTGTCATCTTCTTCTTAGACATTCTGACTTCAATTGTACGGTTTCTGAAAAACACAAAACTCAAAATTAGATTAAGATTTAACATTTTCCTCCAAATCTGGTTATGGTGTGCAGTAGTACAGTGACTTAACAGAGATCTTTAAATACTTAGCTTTAGATGGTTTATTGCACACTCATATCCGTCGCAGACAGCACTGCTATCGCCTCCAAATTCTTCCTGCACATATCAACAATAGAATAAAAGTGGACTGCATAATACACATCCAGTACAGATTGAACATAAATTCAACTCAAAACTTATATTATAAGGTCAAAACAAATACATTACATCAGTTTCTTACTACGCCTCGCTCTACCTTTACCTGTTCTTACTGCCACTGTTGCTCTCACTGTCTATGTCCTGCCTGCCACACTACTCCTCACCGCGCCTGCTGCTGCCTTCACTGTCCAGTGTCCTCCTGGAGCTGCTTACGCCCTTCCTGCTGCTGAGGCTACGGTTCTAACTACTTGGTAGCTCAGTTTCATAAGATGTCATTACCGCATTACCCACGCACCGCAACGACCATACGCAAGCAACCATCTAACCGCGACACAACCATACGCCCCATGGTTCCTAAAACAACACAATCATACGAGCCAACCCATAGGACTAAGGCTGTTTTAGCCCCACATGTTGTCGTTAATGCAGATTCAGTGGCCTATGGTTACGTATCTTGTGTGTTTCGGTAACCGATAATACCCATCTATCGCGAAAAACTCATCGACGCAAAATACAGTACACGGATTATGATAACTATGGTAACTATTTAAGACACCCGCCTGAAGGCACAAATCCGGATGAGAAATGTAGAGGTGATCCAGAAGAGTGTGCTTTCTCGTCGTTGCTGTGGTGATCAGTTGCGTGTATCCTCTTGACTGAAATAATCCCAGAACAGCTTTTTTCCCTGTACCTAGGAGGTCCTCGTTGAAGTCGCCACAGACAATGACGGATGTTTTTCCGCTATGTCCAAATAATCCAGCAGACTCGCCACGCTCTTTAGGAAGTCTTCAAATGCGTACTGCGGTGGCCTGTACACTACAGCAATTCTCAGCTGGATCGGACTATCCACTTTGATGACGACAAACTCCAGATCGGTCACATTCTGTATAAATTGCCTAGGCTGAGCTGAAATATGCTCTTTACAAAATATGACGACTCCACCTCCATCTTTGTTTGCAATTTCTTGTTGAGTAGAGTATGAGACGTGCCTATTGCGCATAAATGCGTTGTATCCTTGCAATTGGAGATGGGGTGAAATAATCGATCCGCTCAAGTGAGTTTCCATGCAAAGAATGTCTGACAACAACAGCTCATGATGACATCTGATGTCTTCGGCGTGGGATGCCAATCCTTCCGTGTTATGATGGATGATTTTAAATGTTTGATCCACGTTGGTTTCTAACCTGCCGCAAAAGTGGCATTACTCCATCAAACGACGCCTGGCCATATTCCGCAACGAGGCCGTGACCGTAGAATCGGCGTAAATCTTCTTTTCACTGAAGTCCGTGATGTGTAGTCCACGGAGCGAGGTCGCCCTGCTGAGGGCAACGAGGCCATTCCGCTCGAAAATCTTCTTCAGTGACACTACGGCATCCTGCATGGTCATGCCCTGAACTTTGTGAGCCGTGCAGGCGTAGGCCAACTTGATGGGGAACTGGCGACGAACTGCTCCTTCCTCAGACTTTCTTCGACCTCTCGATGTAGACCAAGTCGCCGCTTCACCTCGCACCCTTCTGCGGTGATTCTTGCCTGCGCTTTGGATTGTCCAGCTGAAGTCCAAGCATCTGGACGGTGTCGATTCCATCTTTTATCTTACTGACAATATGTGAAATCTTGCCAAAACATCCGCTGACGATTCCGCCTTCAACGCCCAGGTTCCTGGTCACCATTATGCGACTCCCAACGCAATTTGAATGGTGTCGAGCAAGTCGCCCTTTTTCCGACGACAGGCTTGTTTTGTCTCTTCATCCCTCCTGTCCTCGGGTCTTTCCTGTAGTCTTCGGCATTGATGGTTGTGATGCCAGTGTGAAGAGCGTGGATTGTTTGGGTGTTGTGGCTGTGGACTTCCTTGTTGGTGGCAAATATGTGCAGTGCAGTACACGGGCAGTCTTTGGGGTCCTTCACAGCCTGGAGTAACAGTGCTCTATCCGCTTGACTAAGATCGCCGGTCTTTGCTTAACTCAGAGTCGGTTTAAAAGCTGGGCAAAAGCAAGGTCCTCTTTCTGACGCATGATCTCTGAGAGGGTAATCATTTGAAAATGGTCTTTCCAAAAGTCCAAAACATCCTCTTCATACACGCACAGTGGTTTGGCTTTACCCAGAGGTGGCAGTTGGTAAAAGTCACCCACTGCGAGTACAGAGATTCCACCGAAAGGTTTCTTGCTGCCTTTGAGTTGCTGAAATCTCCAATTTATGTAGGCGAAAAGATCCTTTGATATCATGGAGATTTCATCAATGATTAGAATCTCGACGTCACGTAATGTAGCTCGCAGCTCATCTAGGCATTTCCAAGTCCTTGATACGGGCGGCTTCAAGTTCCTCGGAAGCTTTAAAATGGAATGCAGCGTTTTGCCGGAAATATTGAACGCTGCCGTTCCAGTAAACGCACTCAAGAGCACTGTAGGCACGGAGAGATCCCCTTCCACTTGGAGTCGAGGCAGTTGTCGTAGAATTTTTGACGCCTGTAGATGCACTTGATGACGGTGTGATTTGCCACAACCGCACCACCTGATACGGTAGTAAAACGGCTCTGGATTATGACCCCACACACGCTTCTGACACCACTGGCAGACAGTGTAGAAAATGGCTGCCCGCGCCTCGCTGAGACTTCAAACAACTTCCTAGCAAATTCAACACTCATCTGGGGTTCCTCTACTCGTGGTACAACTCCATCTCCGTGTTCAAGAATTTGATATTCTGGAACATCGTCTTGTACAACGCTCGCCATCAGGATCGATGTCTTCTCGTTCCAACGCACTCCAAGCGATCGACTTCGATTTCAGGTGCAAAAGCGTCCACGCTTCTCAGACGGTCCTTGCTGTTGCAGCTGATCGAATGCCTTCTCCACTTCTTCGCTGTGTTTCTCAAACTTGTCTTGGTGTGCTTGCACTATGGCACTAACAGGCATCAGGAGACCCGGTGCGAGGAAGCTCCACATATGCACTAGTGTAAAACTGCTCATAAGTTGGAAATTTATGAGGTTTTAACTGTTCGTTGGAACGATGGGGTAAATAAAGCTTTACTAGTCTACTGTAAAATTGTTCTGCTTGTTTTTCTTCAAAAGCGCATACCTAATAACCGCAGCCTTACCGACGGTTCTTTTCTGGAAATATCCCATACCGCTGAGCAGCCGGTGAACATTCTTGCCTTTGGTTTGCTGACCGCATACGATGCGGCATTCAAGCAAAATCTGCCAGACACATCCTTTCAAACTCTCGGGTTTGAGGCCTTGCTCTGTATTTATCGATGATCCCTGACATCCAGACGCCCTCTGAATCGGATCTTTATTTAATAGGGCGCTAAGGGGAGACTCATCTTGAGCGCGTTGTCGCCGGTCGGTATAAACACAACGCTCGGAACACTTCTTCAACGGTAAGCTGCATGTTCGCGCTACAGACTCCTGAGCGCTTACTTGCCTATGTTTGGAGTACGCCTGCATTATGTGCTTCATCTCGCCCTCCTCGCTGACGCATTTCGCGCACACCCTTGATTACGCTTTTTTAACAAGTCGCCCATTTCGCGTTCGCTTGGAAATGTACGACAACATGTACATGATGCAGCTAAAAGCATCAAGAACAAACTGAATGTCCATGTTACGCCCACGCCTCAACAAATCGGAATTGTAACCGTTCACCCAAGACTCCTTGGGATCGCGCTTAAGCAAAATCACATTGGAAGTGGATAATGCTTCGACGGAGTTAGTGTAATCATCGACGGTCATCTTACACTTTGTCAGTAGCTCTGACAAGCTGTTAAAGGAGGCTTGGGGATCATTTAACAAATCCCACACCGGCTTGAGTTTTGTTCGCGCGCCATCGCTTTTGAGCAGCCTCCCGCCTCGCCGCCTCTCTTCTCTCGCCTCTTTGTTTTTGCTCATCTACAGGGTTCTGTGGTTGGGGACGAGCGATACTGCTTTTAGACATGCAGCTTCCCGATGAAGAAGCCTCGGTGTCATCCTCTTCTTCAGGACGCTGCGGTCGCGGACGAGTTATCGTGGTGCTAGTCACCGGTAGCTTAGGGAACCCAAATCGACACAATAAATTACCTTTTTTACACGACTTGGAGTGGTTCCTGCTATGAAGCTGAACTTCGTGACGATTCGATGAAGCTCAGGATCAGCGCCGAATCGGGCAACCGGCAGGTTATATAGCGGTCGATAAAATCGCAAACTTCTTTATCTTGATCGTTTTCAAACTCAGGTGCATCTTTTACCCAAACGAGAAGATGAATGTGTGGGCTACCTCTAGCTTGAAACTCAACCCTGTAAAAGAAATCTTCGACTTTACCGATGGGTTGGGCAGGCGACAAGAGCAGATGTCATTAGCGCGCCCACGCTGCTTTTTCAAACATGCGCATGACCGTGACAGGGTTGCTTCGAGGACTTCACATTTCGCCGCCCAGTCGAGCTCTGAAAAGTCAATCTGTTCACCTTGCTGGGCCTTGATCGCCGTTATGACTTCAGGCCATCGATTTCGCCGCGCTGAAAGTGCAAAAACGTAGGGGTCCCTAACTGTCTGATCATAGCCTGCAGATCTCTCAAAGTTTTTTCCCAGTAAGCTGGAGAACCTCTCAGCGGTTGCATGAACCGCGTGGCGTCTTTGTTGTGTACCAATCGCTCGATCTCCCGGTTATCCTGAAGCAGCTTGTTGGAAATTCTTCTGCCATCTCTCAGAATCGGCTTACCTTTTCGCAACTGGATAGACATGCTGTTTCTAGCCAGGCGCTTCTGTCACAAACTGTGCGAAGAAAAGGTAACTCTGATCTTTGGCGAAACGCGTATCCACGCAGAACAACCTTGCGTTGAAATACATGCTGGGAGATATGGATACTTGTCTCGCCTCATCGATTGTGTTCTGTCCAGTTGGGAATTGAACAGGAACGCCATGGCTTCCAGCTTTGGGATCTTGAAAACCCTACAGGCTTTTGTCCTTGCGCAGGCGCCGATGCTAAATATTCCTCGCCGCACGACAGGATCTCTTGCGCAATGTCAGGCGGCTGCATACAGGTGTCTAATGTGAGACCCGGTCGGAGTTCGCTCTTTTCTTCGACGCTAACTTGTTGCTCATCCTGCTGAGCAACATCGACGCCTTGTTGATCCTCTATGTCGCTTTCTCATTTAGGTCGAATATCGCCGCTTTCTCTAATCGAGATGTCCCTATATTCAGAATGAATTGCTTTCAGCGCCGCTAAAGCTGCAAGCACGCTACGCATGTTAACGGTTAAAAAGTGCTGGTAGCCTTTAAATTTAATGTGCCTCTTCAACTTGACCTGCAGTAGCTGGGACTCACTACTGGGTCTCGGAGAGAGTTGACCGCCTTCTCCACCTCAGAGGGCACACACACAACAGCACCATGCACTGCTCTCTGTCTTCCTTTCGTAACGCTGACTATTTTTGCAAATGGCAAAATTTTGGCGACGAGCTGACGCTCGAGCACATTTAATTCAGCCAATTCCGCAGGGATGGGTGGCAATTCGAGTCGGTTAGCTGTCGCAATCGAAGACATGTGGCCTCTTTAAGATGGCTGTCACATGTGTGGCAAATCCACTCGCTTCTCTCTTCCGAACTATACAAGGACTTGAGCAGGCACGATCACAGGCATGGACATACTTCCCAGTTAAACAAGACGTGGCAACATGAACGCTTTTTGCCATAACTCGCTTCTGTTACAGACTTTGACTTGATCCGGGAACAACGCTCTGTGACAGACCGCAGACATGTGTTGGGCCATGCTGAATCCTGCATCGGAATGCATTAATGGCACTCTCCATCGCTTTGCCAACCAAAAGCTGGGGTGCTTCCTGGCTGAAGCGGATGTAAGGTTTGTATTTCCTTTTAACCTTGAGTGCGCATTGCAACTGATGAAGGATGTGATATGCAGCATCACCAACACATTTCTCCGTCTTGCGCAGGGTACATCGCAGGATGTGATGTGCTCTGAACTCTGGGTCACCTGCATATCTCCTCGCCATGTACGCTTTCATTTTACTCTGGAAGAGAGTATCTGTCCTATATCGCCTAATCATGTAATCTTTCATCTTCTTCTGGAAGACAATATCTGTGCTATACCGCCTAAGCATGTAATCTTTCATCTTCTCCTGGAAGAGAACATCTGTGCTATACCGCCTAATCATGTAATCCTTCTTCTTTTCTGGAAGAGAACATCTGTGCTATACCGCCTAACAAAGTAATCTTTCATCTTTTCTGAAGAGAACATCTGTGCTATACCGCCTAACAATGTAATCTTTACTTTTATTCTGGAAAAGATTATCTGTGCGTATCGCTTAACCATGTAATCTTTCATTTTATTATGGAAAAGATTATCGGTGCGGTATCGCTTCACTATGTACGCTTTCTTTTTGTTTCTGAAAAAAGGATCCTGATTATACTTTTCCTTAAAGGCATCCTTTTTCTTTGTTTGAAATTGCAAAGAGACGACCTATTCCTGTCGTAATCACTTTTTTTAATTTTTCTTATAAGAGATGAAGTTGTGCCTTTATTAAGTTCTCCGTGTTGTTTTAAAATGTCAATCGCTTTACGATTTCTTTTCTACGCCTGTGCCTATTTTTTTATCTATTAAATCCTGTTTTTTGCTACTGAGCCAACAAGATTTACTTTGGCACTAACACTTGTTCCTGGGTCTGGTAGAGCTGAAGTCACTTCTGATGCCTGTTCACAAACAGATGGTGAAGGCAGTTGGCCAGCCTGTTGCTCTGTTTCAAATGACACAGGCATGAATTCATAGCTGGCTTTATCACCACGATCCCGGAAGAGCTTGAGAAGTCTGTCAATCATGTCACTCAAGTGGGTAAAAGTCAACATGACAGCAGTTCCAGCACCGGTAGGATGGGGCAAGCCTTCTGCAGTTCTTGAGTGCGAATCAAAGAATCCGTACCTTCCACATCTGTCTCTGAACACAGCAATACACTCCGGAGCAACGATGAGCAGTGCATGGTTGACATCTGTTGTGAGGCACTGGAGTCTTTCAGTGAGAGGAATCCACCACCCTTCCATGTCAGGGGTCCCTCTGGCTCGTAAATATCCCATCGTCACTTCAGACTTTTGTACCTGGTGTGTCCGGTTAAACGATGACACACTCAAGGGTACTTCCTCCATAGCTAGATGATCCTGATTAAATTGTCCTTCAGCAATAAGCTGCATTTTAACACCGACGTACAACGCATCCCCCGACTCTAAAACTCTATCAAGGTCAGGCATCTGAAATTGAATCCCGTCACTATGGTTCGCCAAGAACGTCAGCGCTACACACGTGCACTGATGGTTTCTGGAGAATAAATCATACCTAACATCATTTTGACAATGCGACGCCTGCACAGCCAAAACCCTGGGTGCACTATCGCTATCCGCGAACGGTCTATCTGAAAACTGAGCTACAGCAGCGCCGGTGCTTGCCTGTTCAACCTGTAAATAAATCATTAATGGAATGAGGCTGATGGTCAAAATTTGTGTTATAGAATGTGTTTATGTGATTGCGTGTAAGAGTGAGTGAGTGTGTGTGTTTGAATGTAAGAGTGTATGCGTGTGTGTGAGATTGAGTGCAAAAGTGTATGTGTGTGAGTGAGTATGTGACTGAATTTAAGAGTGAGAGTGTGTGAGAGAGAGAATGAACGTGAGTGTGTGCGTGTGTCTGTGTGTAAGAGAGAGAATGGATGCGAGTGTGTGTCTCTGTGTGTGATTGAGTGTGTGTGAATGTGAGAGAATGAGTGTTAGAGTAAGTGAGTGAGTAAGTGAGAGTGTAAGTGAGTATGTGATTGAATGTAATAGACTGTGCATGTGAGAGATAGAGTGTGTGAGGGAGTGAGAGTGTGTGTGAGTAAGTGAGTATGTGATTGAATGTAAGAGTGAGTGTGTGTGTGTGTGTGTGTGTGTGGAGAGAGAGAGAGAGAGAGAGAGAGAGAGACAGAGAGAGAGAGCACACCCTGTCATGCTGTTGTTATAAGCCACTGCTGAAGATATTATATCATATTGCAGTATTAAAGCTAACGAGTGATAGATTAAGTGATCGTAAATGACGAGCTTAACATGAAAATGTGTGCAATTTCACATCCCTAATATTAATAGTACCTTGTTAATCACGGAGAGTCTGGTCTGTTCATTCTTAAGGTCCTCTTTTGCCGACGATTTGTTGAGCCTGAGATCTCTTTCCTTTCCGCGCATCCTTTAAAATATCAAGAGATAAAAAGAAATGAGACAAAATTATTCATGACAAAATTCATCTGATTAACTCACTAATTTGAGTGAACGAAGTAACTATAAAAACTAGAGAGTTTACATTCAAGTGTCTTATCATTAAAATTAACCATTGATTTTGTTTTAATCATCAAAAGTAATGCATATTGAATTAAACTTCTTTGTTAGTCAAATTAATTTTAACAGGACATTCTCGCTTTAATAGGGACTTACTTTGAAAGTTCTCCCGGTTTAACAGCTGATGAACCTGAAAAGATAAATCCTGCAGTACTCTCAGGTAGACAAAACAGTTAAACAACAATGAAACAGACACTGTGTATTTTTTAAAGAAAAGAACAATAGAAGTATAATAAAATAAACTGTTCTCTGTATGTGAATATAGAACAAGGACAACCAGAAAAAGAACTAGTTAAGATTTATAAAAATAAAACAAAATGAAAAAATTTAAAATAAAACAACTGTTAAATAAAATATGCCAAATAAACTGCTCTATTTAAAAAAATGCTGAATATATAAAAAATAATTAACGTTTTCTTAATATATATGTATATATATTTTTTCCTTAAATGTTTTAAGTAAAAGAAAAAGTAGTAAGAACAAATGAACTGCTCTCGTGGAAAACAGCAAAACACAAGGAACCTGAAAAAGAAGCACAGACAGAAACAGACACATTAGGTCACAGTACAATTATGGTGATGTGATGAAAATGTCATAATAGTTCAAGAAACCACATTGAACCATATTAATACTGACCAAGGAGTGCAGCAGAAGATGCAGGTCGTGCTCAGATCAGTCAGTCTGAAAAAACAATAATGAAATAATAAACATAATGAAAACTAAACTCAAGCCAAACTATGCATACGTTCTCTGCATGTTAAATATTATTTATACATTTTATCTATATAGAATATAATTTGGAAGCTGTATGTCAAAAATGCAACCTAAAACCTGAGATGGACTGTCCATCTATCCAGGTTTACAACAAGATGCTGGGATAAGCTCAAGCATCTCTGTATAGGACAAGTGGTTTGGAGAACGGATAGGTGAATATGGTCTTAACATTTTTTTTTTGTTTTTAACACAAATAACTATTTTAATAGTTTCTGTGATCTTGATAAAAAAAAAATTAACTATAATGATTTAGTTATCAACAACTCAGATCTGAAGCATTTTGTATTTGTAGCCATATCAGTAATTAAAGTCTTACCTCAAAGGGTAGGTTTGTGAAACAATATTCTGAAACAGAGAAAGAGAGTCATAGAACTGAACAACTCTATAACAGAAAAGTAACACTAGAGAAAAACCTGAAAACATTTATTCTGTAAACTCTGTGCTGTTCCTTATTCCATTTCTAAAAATGTTGCATCTTTAAATGTGTGATGTTAAATATAGTTTATGTAACTGTAATATAAAAAAATAAAAACATTACATTGTCATGAATGGATAATAATTATTGGACAAATATTATATAGTTCAATAAAATCTCCTAAACAAAATAGTGATTTTGTTTTGTATTGTTACACTTAAGAAAAGCACTAAAAAACATATTAATGTCATCCCTCCATCACTCCCCAAAATGAACTTTGACACAGTATTAATCAATGCGTTATGCGTTACTATGTAGAAAAATAAAATGGCTGCTGGTGAAGCTGGTCTGTATCTACTACATTCAAATGGACAGCGCGGACTTCAGCAGCATGAACCACGTGACGGTGTGGCGCGAAATCAAAGGTTATCACGACTCTCTCGAGCAATAACATCTCACAAAAACTCCCGTTGTGTTCAATAATGCTGTATACACATCACAATGAATTACATACATAATATTTGCCCTTTGTTGTTTATGATTAGATTATTCTGTAAGTGAGGTAACTGAGGCCTCACGGATTTGACAGAAACCAAAGCGGCGTATATTCATCAAACATACAAACCGTAACGTTAAACGCGTGACCGTTGTTCAGCTCAGTCCAGCATTTGATTGACAAGCGCAGAAACCGATATAAACGCAGCAATCGACACTTCTCGTTGTGATCTATGCAGCCATGCATGAATGTAAAATACATAAACTACCATCGTGGATGGTAAAATGAGCGCCAAAATGAATACACTCCAGTAACGTTAAGCTAAACAATTAACGGCAGAAACCAAACGACGTATATTCATCAAACACACGCAACATATGATTTCCCGTTTTAACGTTACACACGAAGCTAGAACTAACGGTCGAGATTGTGTAACTTATGCCTCACCGGATTTCTTAAACCGGTGACTAAAGTAACAACCATCGATTGGACAAAGCATTACTAAACTCACCATAAACCGCGTATGACAGAAACCAAACGACGTATATTCATCAAATACTCACAAAATATGATTTAAAGTTTTACACTCGAAGCTAGAAGTAATGGTGACCAGCTGTAGACACTACTTATACACATTAACATCTTCACAGAGATACAGACACCGTCAATGTCAACAAAAACGATAACATTTTGTACCCCATATTATAATACGAATAGCATTGCTAACATTTTATTAAAAAAAGAGCTACATGTGACATACCAAGGCTTTATAACACAGCATATCAGAAAACAGCCGTCTCACTTACCTCAGGGAATAAAGTGGACCGATCGTCAGTCACTGCTGCAGCTCGTTGTTTCGCCAGCCAATCAGAAGTGAGCTGTGATTGTACAACCAATAAAATCAGATCAGCTTCGCTTTGAATTACCAGGCAAATCAGCAATTAAAGTGATAAAGTATAAAATCAGAAATCATTACAACAATGTTGATTACTATGACCATGCTGCACATGCAGTATTTTATAGTAGCATTACATAAATAATAAATGTAAAAAGTGATAGGTTTGTATTAAAGTTACTGAGGGAGTGGTAGTGATTTGACAGCTCATCTCTATCAGCCATAATTCATCTCCCTGCACTATCTTCCTCTTTGTGTGTGTGTGTGTGTGTGTGTGTGTGTGTGTGTGTGTGTGTGTGTGTGTGTGTGTGTGTGTGTGTGTGTGTGTGTGGACTGGTAATCCCTACGGTATGGGGACAAAATGTCCCCACAAAGATGGCAATATCCAAAATCCTTGTCCTTGTGGGGACATTTTTGGTCCCCATGAGGAAAACAGGTCATAAATCACACTAAGTGATGTTTTTGAAAAAAAGTAAAAATGCAGCATGTCTCCTGTGATGAGTAGGTTTAGGGGCTGTGTGTGTGTGTGTGTGTGTGTGTGTGTGTGTGTGTGTGTGTGTGTGTGTGTGTGTGTGTGTGTGTGTGTGTGTGTGTGTGTGTGTGTGTGTGCGCATGTTTTTGGTGAAATATCAAATACAAATGTGTATAGAGTGAGAGATGGTGTGTTTGTAACAGAGAGAAGAGAAAAAATGTGTGAGAGAGAAAGAGAGTGTGATTGAGTGTAAGACTGAGAGAGATGTTTGCTAACATGATGAGAGCATGTTTTTGCTAACAAGATGTTAACATGATTAGCATATAGCTAGAACAATGCTAACATGCTAGCATGTTTGATAGCATAATGGTAACACGATTCATATATTTATCATGTTTGTTTGCATAATGCTAACACATAATTAGCATTATGCTAGTATGATTAGCTAACATGATTAGTATTTTGTTAGCATTATGCTAACTGATTGGCATTTTGTTTGCATAATGTTAACACAATTAGCATAATGTTAGCATAATGTTAACATGATTAGCTAGTAGTTAACATTATTAGTTAACATGATTAGCATTTTCTAGCATAATGTTAACACAATTAGCATGTTTTTAACATTAATGCTAACATGATTAACATTTTGCTATCACGGTTGCTAGGTGGTTGCTAAGGTGTTCTGGGTGGTTGCTAGGCAGTTGCTAAGGCATTGCTAGGTGGTTGCTAAGGTGTTCTGGGTGGTTGCTAGGGCGTTGCTAGGTGGTTGCTAAGGTGTTCTGGGTGGTTGCTAGGCAGTTGCAAGGTGGTTGCTAAGGTGTTCTGGGTGGTTGCTAGGCGTTGCTATGTGGTTGCTAAGGTGTTCTGGGTGGTTGCCAGGGTGTTGCTAGGTGGTTGCTAAGGTGTTCTGGGTGGTTGCTAGGCGTTGCTAGGTGGTTGCTAAGGTGTTCTGGGTGGTTGCTGGGCGTTGCTGGTGGTTGCTAAGGTGTTATGGGTGGTTGGGGCGTTGCTATGCGGTTGCTAGGTGGTTGCTAAGGTGTTCTGGGTGGTTGCTAGGCGTTGCTATGGGGTTGCTAGGCGGTTGCTAAGGTGTTCTGGGTGGTTGCTAGGGCGTTGCTATGCGGTTGCTAGGTGGTTGCTAAGGTGTTCTGGGTGGTTGCTAGGGCGTTGCTATGCGGTTGCTAGGTGGTTGCTAAGGTGTTCTGGGTGGTTGCTAGGCGTTGCTAAGGGGTTGCTAGGTGGTTGCTAAGGTGTTCTGGGTGGTTGCTAGGGTGTTGCTATGCGGTTGCTAGGTGGTTGCTAAGGTGTTCTGGGTGGTTGCTAGGGCGTTGCTAGGTGGTTGCTAAGGTGTTCTGGGTGGTTGCTAGGGGCGTTGCTAGGTGGTTGCTAAGGTGTTCTGGGTGGTTGCTAGGTGGTTGCTAGGTGGTTGCTAGGGTGTTCTGGGTGGTTGCTAGGGCGTTGCTAGGTGGTTGCTAAGGTGTTCTGGGTGGTTGCTAGGCAGTTGCCAAGGTATTCTGGTAGGTTGCTATAGTGTTGCTAGTTGTCACAGATGGTTACTATGTAGTGTTTATAGAGTTCTTAGTACGTTCTTAGGCTGATTTAACGCTTAGCTAATCACTATTAGCATGTAGCTATTCACTGCTAGCATGTGTAGCAAAGTGCCGTTTGCTAGCATGAGTCAAAAGACCCAACCCCCATGTCTCTATGATGTTCTGACGCAAAGATATAGGGGTTGATAAACGGTTGCTAGGGTACTCTGTTTGGTTGCTATGGAGTGGCTTGGGAACATCCCATAATGATATTCCAAAAGCTCCTTGTCAGTATGAATGATATAAACCAACCCCGTTCCTCTATGATTTTCTGATGCAGAATACGGTTCTTGCTAAACTGTTGCTAGGGTACTCTGTTTGGTTGCTATGGAGTGGCTTGGCAGCTGCCAATGACGATACAGCAAAAGCTCCTTGTCAGTATGAATGATATAAATCAACCCCATTCCTCTATGACATTCAGATGTGAAGATATACACTGTTGATTTGGGTTGCTAAGGTGCTTGATAACGGTTGCTAGGGCGTGGCTAGGAAGTGTTGAAGGTGATTTGTGATTGGCCGTTGATGCCCGAGTCAAACAAACCCACCCTCATGTTTCTATGACACTTCTATCCAAAGATATCCCTTTGGTCTCTTTCAATGGAAGTCTATGGGATCGGTTGCTAGGGAGCTCTAAATGGTTGCTAGGGCGTGGCTTGACAGCATCACGATGATCCTGAGATAGTGATTGGTTGTCTGAGTAAGTTGAGCCCACCCCTTGTCTCTGTGACCCTGTGAAGCAGAGCTATGGTCAATACAAAATCCCTATGCAATTTACCATTGGAGGACAAAACGCATGCGTTTGATGGGACGTCCCTCCCCATGTTAAGTCAATGTAAAAATTCGGGCAGCTCTAGCGCCCCAGGGGTACAACTCACACCCCTTTGAGATGTGTGTTTTGAGAGATCCTGTCAGCCTCTCCAAATGTGGTAATTCACGAGTTTCTCGAAATCCTCGCTCGGACTACAGTGGTCAAACTTTGCCGTAATGTTAAGTCTATGCGATTTTTGGGTGGATTTTAGCCCTTGGTAAAATCGCAACGATCCCTTAGAAAAGATATAGCACACCATTCCCGAATAATCCAGCGATTTGACGCCTCATTCATGGGTGTGTGACAAGCGGTGTGGGAGGAGAAGCGCGCCGAACTTTTGTGTGGAAGAATAATAATAAGTATAATAATAAGTATGCACAATAACAATAGTGATGCCTTGCTTACCAGCAAGCACCACTAATAAGTATGCACAATAACAATAGTGATGCCTTGCTTACCAGCAAGCACCACTAACTAGAATGTACATTTCCAGAAGAAAATGTGAGTGGTGCTTGCAGTGGCAAAACTCGGGGCCCGGTCGTGCAAGTGACTGCAAAAAGCCCACCCCATGTCGGTTGCTAGGGTGGTCTAAATGGTTGCTAAATGGTGGTCTAAATGGTTGCACGACCCTCCTCAATAAGTCGGTCGATTCGACAACTCATTCATGTGTCTGCGACAAATGGTGCCAACACCAGTCTGAGTCATAAAAGACCAACTCTGTGTTTCTACTATGTTGTGGTATTTTAATGGAAGTTTATAGAAAAACATTTCATTACTTTAATTCCACTTTTAGAAAATTGTAATACGTGTTAATTGTCATTGTCATCATTTAATTGAAAGTATAACTTTCCAATGAAACCTGTGATGAGAAAAGTGAGATCTGCAAAAGAGGGATTCGAACCGGGTCAATCATGTCAAAACATGGTCTACTGGATATTAATACGTAATTGGGCACTGAAAATATATTTCTTTTAATGGCACCAGTAGATATCTAAAGAAAATACCTGCACATCTCTGCATGCCATAATTTATACAATTTATCTTGCTAGATTATTACAATTAATGGCAAAGGAATGTTTGAAAATGTAAACTGATATTTTCCAATGACACACATTTTAGCAACATTACAGCAGCCAATCATAACACCTGCTCTGTGATATACCCCAAAATGCATGCACATAACATACAGTTATCAGATGTGAACAGTGAGTCCATAATTTAAGGCACTTTATTTCCATGTGTGTTAATTGTCATAATTTCTTTATTGAAATTAAATACCTTTCCAATGTGATCTGTGATGGAAAAAGAGCGAACTATGCCAAAGGCGGATTCGAACCGTTGTCATTCTCGTAAATGCGAGACCCCACGTAACTAGCATTTTACTGGTTACGCCACTGGATACATTGGGAATTATTAAGCCAATAATAGGTATTAAACAAAACGCTCGCGGGCCTAAAGGTTGTTAACTGCTTTTGTAGGCAGACAGTATGATCACTATATTAATTATAATTCAAAATATGTTATTTATTTATTGTCTTAACATGCATATTCAGTCACGTCTTATGGAAATTAACTTTACTCTACAGTTCTGCAACCAGATCAGTTTTCTTGCGGCGCGTAAATTTCTGAATCAAAGACGATAGCGGCCGCTCCCAACATACCTTGACAGCGTATCTGCGCTTGAACTTGAAGTGAACAAAACGTCCTACGTTCACATAGTTCCCAGATAATCTATGTCTGCATATCGTCCTCGAGATTTATTTATGTGTATCTTATAATTTTGAGTGACGGAATATGTTTATCTGTGACATTTTACAGTGTTGAGAGTGTAAGACAAAATAACAAACACAATTATTCTATAACCAACATTTTATATTGGTTATCCCAGTCACTCTTTATTTAGAGGAAATTTACATTAGGAAATGAGGAATAAAATTATTCGGAAAGCGGGTAAACACAGGACAGTGACTTTTAAGCGGGAGCAGGAGGAGGAAAAACTGTCCGCGCAAACCTGTACTGCACACTGTACAACATTCACTACACTAATGTACTATAAATAAAAATAAAGGGATCTGTCGCAATCATATTTTTATTATGCAGCTTTATTCCAAACTAGCGTGAAGCTGTTTTAAAGTACATCTAGAAACACATAATTGCACACACCTGGAAAAATGCTCTTTATTTGAATGAGTGGGTGGCTCTTAAAAGAGCCGTTGTTGCTGGCTTTGGTGGCTTCATCCTCGGAGTTCCACCCGCAGAGCTTCGGCTATGTTCCTGTGCAGAAGCTCGTTGCCCTCCTGGCTCAGGTGGACTCCATCCCTGCACAGATCTGAGACGCCGATGTTTCTGTGGCGGACGCAGCGCATCTGCCTCCCTGCCAAGAAGGTAGATATGGCACTGTTCAGCCACCGGCGGCTCCTCTCGACCCGTATGCCGTCCTGCCAGTCTGACCTCTCCAGTTCAGACGGGGCAGAATGGCCGAAAACAGGACCCTGGTTTTGGGAAACAGTCTGAAGACTGCCACCAGGTCAGACTTTATTTCCCGAAGGAAACCCTGACGGTTAAGTCCTCCCGGCACATACTGTTCCGCCGAGGTGGATCACAAGGACGTCTGGAGCAGGAGCCTTGGCCCAGAGAGAGCGCAGAACTGGAAGCAGGTGCTCCCAGCGTCTGCCTCCTCTGCCTTCCCAAGTTACCTTGGCGCTAAGACCAAGGTTCCTGTCCAGGCCCTTCTCACTCATGTGAGACTGCAGCCTGCGGATGATGGAGCTGCCGACTATCCAAACGTGAGGTCACCGTGTCCAGCCATCTCGAAGAGTGAGGGTGCAGCGATTTACCTCCAGTATTTATAATGAAGTGTCATTGTCACGTGTCATTGACTGTTGCGCATTCTACAGGCACGGCCAAAACTAAATAAACGTTAACTGAATAAAAAATGAACATATAAACATTTTATTTAATCTCTTGGCTTCTAAAAGAAGTAGGCTAACACTGTAAAAAAAAAAAAAAAAGATAGCTAACACTGTGAAAAAAAAAGATAGAAATCTTTAAACTACCAAATTTAGAGTTTATTTCAAATTACATTTTCACTACATAGTAATATATTTACACCATATAAAAGTAGCATTTATTTGCAATATATGTAAATAGTTATTAAATGCCACATATACTTTTTCGGCAGAGATGCACCTTAGTGTTGTACATTAACAGGATGCAATAATAACTGTAAATGATTTCATTTCTTAAAATACATTATTTCCACCTTTAGAACATTTTCTTTAATTTTATTTGAAAGTACAGGCCTCTCCAATGTGATATGTGATGAAAAACGGAGAAAAGCGAGGTCGACAAAGGCGGATTCGAACCGACGCGATAGCGTCAAAATGAAATGCCTCGAGACTTACCATTTAGTGATTGCGCAACTGAGAACAACGTATTCTTAAGAGAAGCAGATTACACAAACGATTATGGAAATGTAATTGATATTGTAATGTCTGATAAATGACAGACAAGGAGGCTCTGTTTCTGAACTTTAATCGGAAAGAAGATGAACACACTTTTACACAAGCGCTCCCGTCTGAAACTCTATCGCACTTGGTTCCCGCTCCTCTGAACGTCGTTAACCCTGTGACTGCCAGTGCAAAACAAAACAGCAATTTCCAAAATGCAGACATGTAGTACATGTGGTCTATATGTACATATGGAGAAGTATATAAAAAGTTATTTTACAGTGCCATCTGTCAATATACCTGGATCTCATAAGTTCACAATGTATTCTTAAAGATAATCTGCAATTAAGGTTGGCAAATATACTATACAGCAGGTGATTCAAACCCAGAACATATTTTTTTTTTTTTCCTACCATCCCATTTGGAAAGCATATATTTACAGGAAGAAATCACAGGAATGTATTATAGCTGATCTAAGGATGATAAACATTAAACTTCATGACTTCAGTAAAATAAGTAACAATTTCAATTTCATTACCATTGCCAGTTTATGAGAAATGCTTTATGTCATAGACGCTGATGGAATGTACAAGTATGCCTGTCGTAAATGTATAATTTAATTGATTATTTTGCATGTAACAGCCACAAAAGACAAAACCAAGTAATTAGATTTCAAATGTATTTTTATTTAATTAATGACCATTTGGATTGCTCTTAGTCTGGCTCCTCACCCTAAGAAAGCCAAAGCAGAGTGGCTTACTCTTACAGCCATTTCACACTGCAAGCGTGAGTGGCACATAAGCAGCGCATATTTTTTTTGGGGCATACATGTTAAGCAATGAGTGCATTCACACCGGGAGCAGGAGCAGTGCGTGAGTGTGTCAAGCAGCAGTGAGCAGGGTTTTCGGCACCAAGTCTATTTCAGCTGCGCTGCTGATGCTCAATTAAACGGATAGTTCACCCGAAAATGAAAATTCTGTCATAATTTACTTGTGTGTGTGTGTGTGTGTCTCTCTGCTCCATGTGTGTCTTGCAATGTGGAACGGCTGTTAGGGATCACTGGAACGCACAAGCCTTTCCACCAACGGCAAGGTGGCAATCCTTGGAAAGGACATTCACTCTCCATTCATTCTTTAACTAACACACTCACGCTCTCACTCACACACACACACACACACAAACAAACACACACACACACATACACAGTATATAACTAACACATACACACTCACATGCACACAAGGAGACAAAAAAAGAGTTTAGTATTACACATTAACTAATAATAACTATACAAACCATAAATTAACGAAACATGCCAGTCACTGTAAATTTTGTATGATAAAATGAAAAAATAAATCATTAGACCTTACCAGTAGTATTGACATACTTTACCCGGTGCTTCTATCTCTGCTTCTTCCTCTTCAGCATTGTCCTCAATGCCATTAACACATTTGGTCCCGTCCTCTGGGCATGAAATTGATAAGTGAATATTGGGATTACTAAAAACACAAGTACTAATACACTAAAATACATATACAAAAGCGCACAAATAAACCTTACAGAAAGAAAGGAGCACACATGCTGGTGTCCAGCTTGTCATCTTCTTCTTAGACATTCTGACTTCAATTGTATGCGGTTTCTGAAAAACACAAAACTCAAAATTAGATTAAGATTTAACATTTTCCTCCAAATCTGGTTATGGTGTGCAGTAGTACAGTGACTTAACAGAGATCTTTAAATACTTAGCTTTAGATGGTTTATTGCACACTCATATCCGGTCGCAGACAGCACTGCTATCGTCTCCAAATTCTTCCTGCACATATCAACAATAGAATAAAAGTGGACTGCATAATACACATCCAGTACAGATTGAACATAAATTCAACTCAAAACTTATATTATAAGGTCAAAAACAAATACATTACATCAGTTTCTTACTACGTCTCGCTCTACCTTTACCTGTTCTTACTGCCACTGTTGCTCTCACTGTCTATGTCCTGCCTGCCACACTACTCCTCACTGCGTCTGCTGCTGCCTTCACTGTCCAGTGTCCTCCCTGGAGCTGCTTACGTCCTTCCTGCTGCTGAGGCTACGGTTCTAACTACTTGGTAGCTCAGTTTCATAAGATGTCATTACCATTACCACGGCCTTTGCGACCATACGTGCCAACCATCTAACCGCGACACAACCATACGCCCCATGGTTCCTAAAACAACACAATCATACGAGCCAACCCATAGGACTAAGGCTGTTTTAGCCCCACATGTTGTCGTTAATGCAGATTCAGTGGCCTATGGTTACGTATCTTGTGTGTTTCGGTAACCGATAATACCCATCTATCGCGAAAACTCATCGACGCAAAATACAGTACACCGGATTATGATAACTATGGTAACTATTTAAGACACCCGCCTGAAGGCACAAATCCGGATGAGAAATGTAGAGGTGATCCAGAAGAGTGTGCTTTCGTCGTTGCTGTGGTGATCAGTTGCGTGTATCCTCTTGACTGAAATAATCCCAGAACAGCTTTTTCCCTGTACCTAGGAGGTCCTCGTTGAAGTCGCCACAGACAATGACGGGATGTTTTTCCGCTATGTCCAAATAATCCAGCAGACTCGTCACGTTCTTTAGGAAGTCTTCAAATGCGTACTGCGGTGGCCTGTACACTACAGCAATTCTCAGCTGGATCGGACTATCCACTTTGATGACGACAAACTCCAGATCGGTCACATTCTGTATAAATTGCCTAGGCTGAGCTGAAATATGCTCTTTACAAAATATGACGACTCCACCTCCATCTTTGTTTGCAATTTCTTGTTGAGTAGAGTATGAGACGTGCCTATTGCGCATAAATGCGTTGTATCCTTGCAATTGGAGATGGGGTGAAATAATCGATCCGCTCAAGTGAGTTTCCGTCATGCAAAGAATGTCTGACAACAACAGCTCATGATGACATCTGATGTCTTCGATGTGGGATGCCAATCCTTCCGTGTTATGATGGATGATTTTAAATGTTTGATCCACGTTGGTTTCCCTAACCTGCCGCAAAAGTGGCATTACTCCATCAAGCGGCGCTCGTCATATTCCGCATAGCGAGGCCGTGACCGTAGAATCGGCGTAAATCTTCTTTTCACTGAAGTCCGTGATGTGTAGTCCACGGAGCGAGGTCGTCCTGCTGAGGGCAACGTAGGCCATTCCCGGCTCGAAAATCTTCTTCAGTGACACTACGGCATCCTGCATGGTCATGCCCTGAACTTTGTGAGCCGTGCAGGCGTAGGCCAACTTGATGGGGAACTGGCGACGAACTGCTCCCTTCCTCAGACTTTCTTCGGACCTCTCGATGTAGACCAAGTCGTCGTCTTCACCTCGCACCCTTCTGCGGTGATTCTTGCCTGCGTTTGGATTGTCCAGCTGAAGTCCAAGCATCTGGACGGTGTCGATTCCATCTTTTATCTTACTGACAATATGTGAAATCTTGCCAAAACATCCGTTGACGATTCCGTCTTCAACGTCCAGGTTCCTGGTCACCATTATGCGCACTCCCAACGCAATTTGAATGGTGTCGAGCAAGTCGTCCTTTTTTCCGACGACAGGCTTGTTTTGTCTCTTCATCCCTCCTGTCCTCGGGTCTTTCCTGTAGTCTTCGGCATTGATGGTTGTGATGCCAGTGTGAAGAGCGTGGATTGTTTGGGTGTTGTGGCTGTGGACTTCCTTGTTGGTGGCAAATATGTGCAGTGCAGTACACGGGCAGTCTTTGGGGTCCTTCACAGCCTGGAGTAACAGTGCTCTATCCGCTTGACTAAGATCGTCGGTCTTTTGCTTAACTCGTAGCCGGTTTAAAAGCTGGGCAAAAGCAAGGTCCTCTTTCTGACGCATGATCTCTGAGAGGGTAATCATTTGAAAATGGTCTTTCCAAAAGTCCAAAACATCCTCTTCATACACGCACAGTGGTTTGGCTTTACCCAGAGGTGGCAGTTGGTAAAGTCACCCACTGCAGTACAGAGATTCCACCGAAAGGTTTCTTGCTGCCTTTGAGTTGCTGAAATCTCCAATTTATGTAGGCGAAAAGATCCTTTGATATCATGGAGATTTCATCAATGATTAGAATCTCGACGTCACGTAATGTAGCTCGCAGCTCATCTAGGGCATTTCCAAGTCCTTGATACGGCGGCTTCAAGTTCCTCGGAAGCTTTAAAATGGAATGCAGCGTTTTGCCGGAAATATTGAACGCTGCCGTTCCAGTAAACGCACTCAAGAGCACTGTAGGCACGAGAGATCCCTTCCACTTGGAGTCGAGGCAGTTGTCGTAGAATTTTTGACGCTTCCGTGTAGATGCACTTGATGACGTGTGATTTGCCACAACCGGCACCACCTGATACGAAGTAGTAAAACGGCTCTGGATTATGACCCCACACACGCTTCTGACACCACTGGCAGACAGTGTAGAAAATGGCTGCCTGCGTCTCGTTGAGACTTCGAAACAACTTCCTAGCAAATTCAACACTCATCTGGGGTTCCTCTACTCGTGGTACAACTCCATCTCCGTGTTCAAGAATTTGATATTCTGGAACATCGTCTTGTACAACGTTCTCGTCATCAGGATCGATGTCTTCTCGTTCCGCAACGCACTCCAAGCGATCGACTTCGATTTCAGGTGCAAAAGCGGTCCACGCGTTCTCAGACGGTCCTTGCTGTTGCAGCTGATCGAATGCCTTCTCCACTTCTTCGCTGTGTTTCTCAAACTTGTCTTGGTGTGCTTGCACTATGGCACGAACAGGCATCAGGAGACCCGGGTGCGTAGGAAGCTCCACATATGCACTAGTGTAAAACTGCTCATAAGTTGGAAATTTATGAGGTTTTAACTGTTCGTTGGAACGATGGGGTAAATAAAGCTTTACTAGTCTACTGTAAAATTGTTCTGCTTGTTTTTCTTTCGAAAAGCGCGCATACCTAATAACCGCAGCCTTACCGACGGTTCTTTTCTGGAAATATCCCATACCGTTGAGCAGCCGGTGAACATTCTTGCCTTTGGTTTGCTGACCGTACACGATGCGGCATTCCGAAGCAAAATCTGCCAGACACATCCTTTCAAACTCTCGGGTTTGAGGCCTTGCTCTGTATTTATCGATGATCCCTGACATCCAGACGTCCTCTGAATCGGGATCTTTATTTAATAGGGCGCTAAGGGGGAGACTCATCTTGAGCGCGTTGTCGTCGGTCGGTATAAACACAACGCTTCGTGAACACTTCTTCAACGGTAAGCTGCATGTTCGTGCCACAGACTCCTGAGCGCTTACTTGCCTATGTTTGGAGTACGCCTGCATTATGTGCTTCATCTCGTCCTCCTCGTTGACGTTACTTTCGCGCACACCCTTGATTACGTTTTTTAACAAGTCGCCCATTTCGTGCTCCGGCTTGAAATGTCGACAACATGTACATGATGCAGCTAAAAGCATCAAGAACAAACTGAATGTCCATGTTGGCGTTCCGCCCTCAACAAATCGAATTGTAACCGTTCACCCAAGACTCCTTGGGATCGCGCTTAAGCAAAATCACATTGGAAGTGGATAATGCTTCGACGGAGTTAGTGTAATCATCGACGGTCATCTTACACTTTGTCAGTAGCTCTGACAAGCTGTTAAAGGAGGCTTGGGGATCATTTAACAAATCCCACACCGGCTTGAGTTTTGTTCGCGCGTCGCTCATCGCTTTTTGAGCAGCCTCCCGTCTCGCCGCCCTCTTTCTCTCGTCTCTTTGTTTTTGCTCATCTACAGGGTTCTGTGGTTGGGGACGGCGATACCGTTTTTAGACATGCAGCTTCCGATGAAGAAGCCTCGGTGTCATCCTCTTCTTCAGGACGCTGCGGTCGCGGACGAGTTATCGTGGTGCTAGTCACCGGTAGCTTAGGGAACCCAAATCGACACAATAAATTACCTTTTTTACACGACTTGGAGTGGTTCCTGCTATGAAGCTGAACTCCGGTGACGATTCGATGAAGCTCAGGATCAGCGTCGGAATCGGGCAACCGGCAGGTTATATAGCGGTCGATAAAATCGCAAACTTCTTTATCTTGATCGTTTTCAAACTCAGGTGCATCTTTTACCCAAACGAGAAGATGAATGTGTGGGCTACCTCTAGCTTGAAACTCAACCCTGTAAAAGAAATCTTGACTTTACCGATGGGTTGGGCAGGCGACAAGAGCAGATGTGTCATTAGCGCGTCCACGCGTTTTTCAAACATGCGCATGACCGTGACAGGGTTGCTTCGGAGGACTTCACATTTAAATGCGTCCAGTCGAGCTCTGAAAAGTCAATCTGTTCACCTTGCTGGGCCTTGATCGCCGTTATGACTTCAGGCCATCGCATTTCGGCCGCGCTGAAAGTGCAAAAAAACGTAGGGGTCCCTAACTGTCTGATCATAGCCTGCAGATCTCTCAAAGTTTTTTCCCAGTAAGCTGGAGAACCTCTCAGCGGTTGCATGAACCGCGTGGCGTCTTTGTTGTGTACCAATCGCTCGATCTCACGGTTATCCTGAAGCAGCTTGTTGGAAATTCTTCTGCCATCTCTCGTAACCGGCTTACCTTTTCGCAACTGGATAGACATGCTGTTTCTAGCCAGTTGCGTTTCTGTCACAAACTGTGCGAAGAAAAGGTAACTCTGATCTTTGGCGAAACGCGTATCCACGCAGAACAACCTTGCGTTGAAATACATGCTGGGAGATATGGATACTTGTCTCGCCTCATCGATTGTGTTCTGTCCAGTTGGGAATTGAACAGGGAACGCCATGGCTTCCAGCTTTGGGATCTTGAAAAACCCTACAGGCTTTTGTCCTTGCGCAGGCGCGATGCTAAATATTCCCTCGCCGTACGACAGGATCTCTTGCGCAATGTCAGGCGGCTGCATACAGGTGTCTAATGTGAGACCCGGTCGGAGTTCGTCTTTTTCTTCGACGCTAACTTGTTGCTCATCCTGCTGAGCAACATCGACGTCTTGTTGATCCTCTATGTCGTCGTTTTCCTCATTTAGGTCGAATATCGCCGTTTCTCTAATCGAGATGTCCCTATATTCAGAATGAATTGCTTTCAGCGTCGCTAAAGCTGCAAGCACGTTACGCATGTTAACGGTTAAAAAGTGCTGGTAGCCTTTAAATTTAATGTGCCTCTTCAACTTGACCTGCAGTAGCTGGGACTCACTACTGGGTCTCGGGAGAGAGTTGACCGTCTTCTCCACCTCAGAGGGCACACACACAACAGCACCATGCACTGCTCTCTGTCTTCCTTTCGGTAACGCGACTATTTTTGCAAATGGCAAAATTTTGGCGACGAGCTGACGTTCGAGCACATTTAATTCAGCCAATTCCGCAGGGATGGGTGGCAATTCGAGTCGGTTAGCTGCGCAATCGAAGACATGTGGCCTCTTTTAAGATGGCTGTCACATGTGTGGCAAATCCACTCTCGTCTTCTCTCTTCCGGAACTATACAAGGACTTGAGCAGGCACGATCACAGGCATGGACATACTTCCCAGTTAAACAAGACGTGGCAACATGAACGTTTTTGCCATAACTCGTTCTGTTACAGACTTTGACTTGATCCGGGAACAACGCTCTGTGACAGACCGTGCAGACATGTGTTGGGCCATGCTGAATCCTGCATCGGAATGCATTAATGGCACTCTCCATCGCTTTGCCAACCAAAAGCTGGGGTGCTTCCTGGCTGAAGCGGATGTAAGGTTTGTATTTCCTTTTAACCTTGAGTGCGCATTGCAACTGATGAAGGATGTGATATGCAGCATCACCAACACATTTCTCCGTCTTGCGCAGGGTACATCGCAGGATGTGATGTGCTCTGAACTCTGGGTCACCTGCATATCTCCTCGCCATATGCGCTTTCATTTTACTCTGGAAGAGAGTATCTGTCCTATATCGCCTAATCATGTAATCTTTCATCTTCTTCTGGAAGAGAACATCTGTGCTATACCGCCTAAGCATGTAATCTTTCATCTTCTCCTGGAAGAGAACATCTGTGCTATACCGCCTAATCATGTAATCCTTCTTCTTTTTCTGGAAGAGAACATCTGTGCTATACCGCCTAACAAAGTAATCTTTCATCTTTTTCTGGAAGAGAACATCTGTGCTATACCGCCTAACAATGTAATCTTTACTTTTATTCTGGAAAAGATTATCTGTGCGGTCGCTTAACCATGTAATCTTTCATTTTATTATGGAAAAGACTATCGGTGCGTATCGCTTCACTATATCTTTCTTTTTGTTTCTGAAAAAAGGATCCTGATTATACTTTTCCTTAAAGGCATCCTTTTTCTTTGTTTGAAATTGCAAAGAGACGTACCTATTCCTGTCGTAATCACTTTTTTTATTTTTTCTTATAAGAGAGGAAGTTGTGCCTTTATTAAGTTCTCCGTGTTGTTTTAAAATGTCAATCGTTTTACGCATTTCTTTTCTTCGCCTGTGCCTATTTTTTTTATCTATTATATCCTGTTTTTTTGCTACTGAGCCAACAAGATTTACTTTGGCTCCAACATTTGTTCTTGGGTCTGGTAGAGCTGAAGTTTCTTGTGATACCTGTTCACAAACAGATGGTGAAGGCAGTTGGCCAGCCTGTTGCTCTGTTTTAAACGACACAGGCATGAATTCATAGCTGGCTTCATCACCACGATCCTGGAAGAGCTTGAGAAGTCTGTCTATCATGTCACTCAGGTGGGCAAAAGTTACCATGACAGCAGTTCCAGCACCGGTAGGATGGGGCAAGCCTTCTGCAGTTCTTGAGTGCGAATCAAAGAATCCATACCTTCCACATCTGTCTCTGAACACAGCAATACACTCCGAGCAACGATGAGCAGTGCATGGTTTACATCTGTTGTGAGGCACTGGAGTCTTTCAGTGAGAGGAATCCACCACCCTTCCATGTCAGGGGTCCCTCTGGCTCGTAAATATCCCATCGTCACTTCAGACTTTTGTACCTGGTGTGTCCGGTTAAGCGATGACACACTCACCGGTACTTCCTCCATAGCTAGATGATCCTGATTAAATTTTCCTTCAGCAATAAGCTGCATTTTAACACCGACAACGCATCCCCGACTCTATAACTCTATCAAGGTCAGGCATCTGAAATTGAATCCCGTCACTATGGTTCGCCAAGAACGTCAGCGCTACACACGTGCACTGATGGTTTCTGGAGAATAAATCATACCTAACATCATTTTGACAATGCGACGCCTGCACAGCCAAAACCCTGGGTGCACTATCGCTATCCGCGAACGGTCTATCTGAAAACTGAGCTACAGCAGCGCGGTGCTTGCCTGATCAACCTGTAAATAAATCATTAATGGAATGAGGCTGATGGTCAAAATTTGTGTTATAGAATGTGTTTATGTGATTGCATGTAAGAGTGAGTGAGTGTGTGTGTTTGAATGTAAGAGTGTATGCGTGTGTGTGAGATTGAGTGCAAAAGTGTATGTGTGTGAGTGAGTATGTGACTGAATGTAAGAGTGAGAGTGTGTGAGAGAGAGGATGAACGTGAGTGTGTGCGTGTGTCTGTGTGTGAGAGAGAGAATGGATTCAGTGTTTGTGTCTGTGTGTGATTGAGTGTGTTTGTGAATGTGGGAGAATGAGTGTTAGAGTAAGTGAGTGAGTAAGTGAGAGTGTAAGTGAGTATGTGATTGAATGTAATAGTTAGACTGTGCATGTGAGAGATAGTGTGTGAGGGAGTGAGAGAGTGTGAGTAAATGAGTATGTGATTGAATGTAAGAGTGTGTGTGTGTGTGTGTGTGTGTGTGTGTGTGGTGAGAGAGAGAGAGAGAGAGAGAGAGAGACAGAGAGAGAGAGCACACCCTGTCATGCTGTTGTAATAAGCCACTGCTGAAGATATTATCATATTGCAGTATTAAAGCTAACAAATGATGGATTAATTGATCGTAAATGACGAAAGAACATGAAAATGTGTGCAATTTCACATCCCTAATATTAATAGTACCTTGTTAATCACGGAGAGTCTGGTCTGTTCATTCTTAAGGTCCTCTTTTTGCCAGCGCATTTGTTGAGCCTGAGATCTCTTTCCTTTCCGCGGCATCCTTTAAAATATCAAGAGATAAAAAGAAATGAGACAAAATTATTCATGACAAAATTATCTGATTAACTCACTAATTTGAGTGAAGCAGTAACTATAAAAACTAGAGAGTTTACATTCAAGTGTCTTATCATTAAAATTAACCATTGATTTTGTTTTAATCATCAAAAGTAATGCATATTGAATTAAACTTCTTTGTTAGTCAAATTAATTTTAACAGGACATTCTCGCTTTAATAGGGACTTACTTTGAAAGTTCTCCCGGTTTAACAGCTGATGAACCTGAAAAGATAAATCCTGCAGTACTCTCAGGTAGACAAAACAGTTAAACAACAATGAAAGAGACACTGTGTATTTTTTAAAGAAAAGAACAATAGACGTATAATAAAATAAGCTGTTCTCTGTATGTGAATATAGAACAAGGACAACCAGAAAAAGAACTAGTTAAGATTTATAAAAAATAAAACAAAATGAAAAAATTTAAAATAAAACAACTGTTAAATAAAATATGCCAAATAAACTGCTCTATTTAAAAGAATGCTGAATATATAAAAAATACTTAACGTTTTCTTAATATATATGTATATATATATTTTCCTTAAATGTTTTAAGTAAAAGAAAAAGTATTAAGAACAAATGAACTGCTCTCGGTGGAAAACAGCAAAACACAAGGAACCTGAAAAAGAAGCACAGACAGAAACAGACACATTAGGTCACAGTACAATTATGGTGATGTGATGAAAATGTCATAATAGTTCAAGAAACCACATTGAACCATATTAATACTGACCAAGGAGTGCAGCAGAAGATGCAGGTCGTGCTCAGATCAGTCAGTCTGAAAAAACAATAATGAAATAATAAACATAATGAAAACTAAACTCAAGCCAAACTATGCATACGTTCTCTGCATGTTAAATATTATTTATACATTTTATCTATATAGAATATAATTTGGAAGCTGTATGTCAAAAATGCAACCTAAAACCTGAGATGGACTGTCCATCTATCCAGGTTTACAACAAGATGCTGGGATAAGCTCAAGCATCTCTGTATAGGACAAGTGGTTTGGAGAACGGATAGGTGAATATGGTCTTAACATTTTTTTTTACCACAAATAACTATTTTAATAGTTTCTGTGACCTTGATTAAAAAAATTAACTATAATGATTTAGTTATCAACAACTCAGATCTGAATCATTTTGTATTTGTAGCCATATCAGTAATTAAAGTCTTACCTCAAAGGGTAGGTTTGTGAAACAATATTCTGAAACAGAGAAAGAGAGTCATAGAACTGAACAACTCTATAACAGAAAAGTAACACTAGAGAAAAACCTGAAAACATTTATTCTGTAAACTCTGTGCTGTTCCTTATTCCATTTCTAAAAATGTTGCATCTTTAAATGTGTGACGTTAAATATAGTTTATGTAACTGTAATATAAAAAAATAAAAACATTACATTGTCATGAATGGATAATAATTATTGGACAAATATTATATAGTGCAATAAAATCTCCTAAACAAAATAGTGATTTTGTTTTGTATTGTTACACTTAAGAAAAGCACTAAAAAACATATTAATGTCATCCCTCCATCACTCCCCAAAATGAACTTTGACACAGTATTAATCAATGCGTTATGCGTTACTATGTAGAAAAATAAAATGGCTGCTGGTGAAGCTGGTCTGTATCTACTCCATTCAAATGGACAGCGCGGACTTCAGCAGCATGAACCACGTGTGACGGTGTGGCGCGAAATCAAAGGTTATCACGACTCTCTCGAGCAATAACATCTCACAAAAACTCCCGTTGTGTTCAATAATGCTGTATACACACATCACAATGAATTACATACATAATATTTGCCCTTTGTTGTTTATGATTAGATTATTCTGTAAGTGAGGTAACTGAGGCCTCACCGGATTTGACAGAAACCAAACGACGTATATTCATCAAACATACAAACCGTAACGTTAAACGCGACGTTGTTCAGCTCAGTCCAGCATTTGATTGACAAGCGCAGAAACCGATATAAACGCAGCAATCGACACTTCGTTGTGATCTATGCAGCCATGCATGAATGTAAAATACATAAACTACCATCGGATGGTAAAATGAGCGCCAAAATGAATACACTCCAGTAACGTTAAAACAATTAACGGCAGAAACCAAACGATGTATATTCATCAAACACACGCAACATATGATTTCGTTTTAACGTTACACATTAGAACTAACGGTCGAGATTGTGTAACTTATGCCTCACCGGATTTCTTAAACCGGTGACTAAAGTAACAGCCATCGATTGACAAAGCATTACTAAACTCACCATAAACCGCGTATGACAGAAACCAAACGACGATATTCATCAAATACTCACAAAATATGATTTAAAGTTTTACACTGCTAGAAGTAATGGTGACCATGTAGATTACTTATACACATTAACATCTTCACAGAGATACAGACACCACAATGTCAATAAAACGATAACATTTTGTACCCTATATTATAATAAATAGCATTGCTAACATTTTATTAAAAAAAGAGCTACATGTGACATACCAAGGCTTTATAACACAGCATATCAGAAAACAGCCGTCTCACTTACCTCAGGGAATAAAGTGGAGATCAGTCACTGCTGCAGCTCGTTGTTTCACCAGCCAATCAGAAGTGAGCTGTGATTGTACAACCAATAAAATCAGATCAGCTTCGCTTTGAATTACCAGGCAAATCAGCAATTAAAGTGATAAAGCATAAATCAGAAATCATTACAACAATGTTGATTACTATGACCATGCTGCACATGCAGTATTTATAGTAGCATTACATAAATAATAAATGTAAAAGTGATAGGTTTGTATTAGTTACTGAGGGAGTGGTAGTGATTTGACAGCTCATCTCTATCAGCCATAATTCATCTCCCACTATCTTCCTCTGTGTGTGTGTGTGTGTGTGTGTGTGTGTGTGTGTGTGTGTGTGTGTGTGTGTGTGTGTGTGTGTGTGTGTGTACTGGTAATCCTAGTATGGGGACAAATGTCCCCACAAAGATGGCAATATCCAAAATCCTTGTCCTTGTGGGGACATTTTGGTCATGAGGACAGGTCATAAATCACACTAAGTGATGTTTTTGAAAAAGTAAAATGCAGCATGTCTCCTGTGATGAGTAGTTTAGGCTGTGTGTGTGTGTGTGTGTGTGTGTGTGTGTGTGTGTGTGTGTGTGTGTGTGTGTGTGTGTGTGTGTGTGTGTGTGTGTGTGTGTGTGCATGTTTTTGGTGAAATATCAAATACAAATGTGTATAGAGGAGAGATGGTGTGTTTGTAACAGAGAGAAAGAGAAAAATGTGTGAGAGAGAAAGAGAGTGTGATTGAGTGTAAGACTGAGAGAGATGTTTGCTAAAATGATGAGAGCATGTTTTGCTAACAAGATGTTAACATGATTAGATATAAGAATGCTAACATGCTAGCATGTTTGATAGCATAATGGTTACAATTCATATATTTATCATGTTTGTTTGCATAATGCTAACACATAATTAGCATTATGCTAGTATGATTAGCTAACATGATTAGTATTTTGTTAATGCTAACTGATTGGCATTTTGTTTGCATAATGTTAACACAATTAGCATAATGTTAGCATAATGTTAACATGATTAGCTAGTAGTTAACATTATTAGTTAACATGATTACATTTTGTTAGCATCATGATAACACAATTAGCATGTTTTAACATTAATGCTAACATGATTAACATTTTGCCGCGGTTGCTAGGTGGTTGCTAAGGTGTTCTGGGTGGTTGCTAGCAGTTGCTAAGGCATTGCTATGTTGTTGCTAAGGTGTTCTGGGTGGTTGCTAGGCGTTGCCAGGTGGTTGCTAAGGTGTTCTGGGTGGTTGCTAGGCAGTTGCAAGGTGGTCTGTTCTGGGTGGTTGCTAGGGCGTTGCTATGTGGTTAAGCGTTCTGGGTGGCTGCCAGGCGTTGCCAGGTGGCCGCTGGCGTTGGGTGGCTGCCAGGCTGGGGGTGCCAGGCGCCAGGCCGCAAGGTGTTCGGGTGGTTGCTAGGCGCCGGCGGTTGCCAGGTGGCCAAGGTGTTCTGGGTGGCTGCCAGGCGCCATGCTGGTGGGGGTGTTGGGGTGGGTGGGGCCGCCAGCGGCGCGCTAGGTGGTGCTGGGTGTTCTGGGTGGTTGCTAGGGCGTGCGCGGTTGCTAGGTGGTTGCTAAGGTGTCTGGGTGGCTGCTAGGGCGCTGGGGCTGCTAGGTGGTTGCCAAGGTGTTCTGGGTGGTTGCTAGGGTGCTGCCAGCGTTGCTAGTGGTTGCCAAGGTGTTCTGGGTGGTTGCTAGGGCGTGCTGTGGTGGCCGCTAAGGTGGTGGCTGCTAGGCGTTGCCAGGTGGTTGCTAAGGTGTTCTGGGTGGTTGCTAGGTGGTTGCTAGGTGGTTATGGTGTTCTGGGTGGCTAGGCGTTGCAGGTGGTTGCTAAGGTGTTATGGGTGGCTGCCAGGCAGCTGCCAAGGTATTCTGGTAGGTTGCTATAGTGTTGCTAGTTGTCACAGATGGTTACTATGTAGTGTTTATAGAGTTCTGCAGTTTAGGCTGATTTAACTAGCTAATCACTATTAGCATGTAGCTATTCACTGCTAGCATGTTTGTGCTGCTTAGCATGAGTCAAAAGACCCAACCCCATGTCTCTGATGTTCTGACGCAAAGATATAGTTGATAAACGTTGCTAGGGTACTCTGTTTGGTTGCTATGGAGTGGCTTGGGAACATCCCATAATGATATTCCAAAAGCTCCTTGTCAGTATGAATGATATAAACCAACCCCTTCCTCTATGATTTTCTGATGCAGAGATACGGTTCTTGTAAACTGTTGCTAGGGTACTCTGTTTGGTTGCTATGGAGTGGCTTGGCAGCTGCCAATGACGATACAGCAAAAGCTCCTTGTCAGTATGAATGATATAAATCAACCCCATTCCTCTATGACATTCAGATGTGAAGATATACACTGTTGATTTGGGTTGCTAAGGTGCTTGATAACGGTTGCTAGGGCGTGGCTAGGAAGTGTTGAAGGTGATTTGTGATTGGCCGTTGATGCCGAGTCAAACAAACCCACCCTCATGTTTCTATGACACTTCAATCCAAAGATATCCCTTTGATCTCTTTCAATGGAAGTCTATGGATCGTTGTTAGGAGCTCTAAATGGTTGCTAGGCGTGGCTTGACAGCATCACGATGATCCTGAGATAGTGATTGGTTGTCTGAGTGTTGAGCCCACCCTTGTCTCTGTGACCCTGTGAAGCAGAGCTATGGTCAATACAAAATCCCTATGCAATTTACCATTGGAGGACAAAACGCATGCGCTATGGGACGTCCCTCCCCATGTTAAGTCAATGTAAAATTCGGGCAGCTCTAGCGAGGGGTACAACTCACATTTGAGATGTGTGTTTTGAGAGATCCTGTCAGCCTCTCCAAATGTGGTAATTCACAGTTTCTCCAAATCCTCTGGAGCTACGAGTGGTCAAACTTTGCCGTAATGTTAAGTCTATGCGATGGTGGATTTTTGCGAAAAATCGCAAGATCCCTTAGAAAAGATATAGCACACCATTCTAATAATCTCGATTTGACGCCTCATTCATGGGTGTGACAAACGGTGTGGGAGGAGAAGCGCGCGAACTTTGTGTGGAAGAATAATAAGTATAATAATAATAAGTATGCACAATAACAATAGTGATGCCTTGCTTACCAGCAAGCACCACTAACTAGAATGTACATTTCAGAAGAAAATGTGAGTGGTGCTTGCAGTGGCAAAACTCGGGCCCGGTCGCAAGTGACTGCAAAAAGCCCACCCCATGTCTGTACGATGTTGTGGAGCTGAGATATGGCTTATTCATGTGTTTGCACGGGTTGCTAGGTACTCTGTTTGCTTGCTATGGAGTGGCTTGTGAGCATATTCCAAAGGCTCTTGTCAGTATGAATATAAACCAACCCCATGTCTCTATGATTTTGTAATGCAGAGATATAGGTCTTGTTAAACTGTTGCTAGGGTACTCTGTTTGGTTGCTATGGAGTGGCTTGGGAGCATCCATAATGATATTCCAAAAGCTCCTTGTCAGTATGAATGATATAAACCAACCCCATGTCTCTATGATTTTCTAATGCAGAGATATAGGTCTTGTTAAACTGTTGCTAGGTACACTGTTTGCTATGGAGTGGCTTGGCAGCTGCCAATGACGATACAGCAAAAGCTCCTTGTCAGTATGAATGATATAAATCAACCCTTCCTCTATGACATTCAGATGTGAAGATATACACTGTTGATTTGGGTTGCTAAGGTGCTTAATAACGGTTGCTAGGGCGTGGCTAGGACGTGTTGGAGGTGATTTGTGATTGGCTGTTGATGCGAGTCAAACAAACCCACCCTCATGTTTCTATGACGCTTATATCCAAAGATATCCATTTGATCTCTTTCAATGGAAGTCTATGGGATCAGTTGCTAGGAGCTCTAAATGGTTGCTAGGGCGTGGCTTGACAGCATCACGATGATCCTGAGATAGTGATTGGTTGTCTGAGAAATTGAGCCCACCCCTTGTCTCTGTGACTCTGTGAAGCAGAGCTATGGTCAATACAAAATCCCTATGCAATTTACCATTGGAGGACAAACGCATGCTTGATGGGACGCCCTCCCATGTTAAGTCAATGTAAAATTGCCCTCCTGCGCCAGGGGTACAACTTACACCCTTTGAGATGTGTGTTTTGAGAGATCCTGTCAGCCTCTCCAAATGTGGTAATTCACGAGTTTCTCGAAATCCTCGCAGCTACGAGTGGTCAAACTTGCCGTAATGTTAAGTCTATGCGATTGGTGGATTTCGCTCTTGCTAAAAATCGCAACCCCGATCCCTTAGAAAAGATATAGCACACCATTCCGAATAATCCACGATTTGACCTCATTCATGGGGGTGTGACAAACGTGTGGGAGGAGAAGGCTACAACTTTGTGTGGAAGAATAATAATAAGTATAATAATAATAAGTATGACAATAACAATAGTGATGCTTGTTACCAGCAAGCACCACTAACTAGAATGTACATTTCAGAAGAAAATGTGAGTGGTGCTTGCAGTGGCAAAACTCGGGCCCGGCCGGCAAGTGATGAAAAATCCAAGCAACATGACTGTACGATGTTGTGGAGCTGAGATATGGCTTATTCATGTGTTTGTACGGGTTGCTAGGGTGGTCTAAATGGTTGCTAGGTGTGGCTATACAGTTTATGGGGTGATATGTAGACTATTTGCCAGTCTGAGTCAAAAGAGCCCAACTCTGTATGTACAACGCTCTGGTGCTGAGATATGGCTTGTTAATGTTGATATACGGTTGCTAGGGTCTGTAACAGGTTGCTATGGAGTTTAGTGTTGTGATGTCACTACTTATTGTCTGCTTGATAGGTCGAATGAAAGAGCCCAGCCTCAGTCTCTACGATTCTGATCCGCATATGATCTCACACATTATTGCCAATGTTAAGTCTATGGGACTTTTTCAACGATTTTTTTGCCAAAACGAAAAACCGTTGATCCGATCGTAGAAAGATATAGCACACCTCTCCTCAATAAGTCGGTCGATTCGACACCTCATTGGTGGGTTGTGACAAACGGTGCCGGAGGAGAGCGCTACAAGTTTTTAAAAAGTAGAATAGTAATCACAACACTAGAATGTACATTTCAGAAGAAAATGTGAGTGGTGCTTGCAGTGGCAAAACTCGGGCCCGGTCGGCAAGTGATTGCAAAAGCCCACCCCCATGTCTGTAATGTTGTGGAGCTGAGATATGGCTTATTCATGTGTTTGTACGGGTTGCTAGGTGCTCTAAATGGTTGCTATGGTGTGGCTATACAGCATATGGGGTGATGTGTAAAGACTATTTGCCAGTCTGAGTCAAAAGAGCCCAATTCTGTATGTGTACAACGCTCTGGTGCTGAGATATGGCTTGTTAATGTTGATATACGGTTGCTAGGGTCTGTAACAGGTTGCTATGGCATGTTTAGTAAGTTGTGATATCACTACTTATTGTGTGCTTGATAGGTCGAGTCGAAAGAGCCCAGCCTCAAGTCTCTACGACCTTCTGATCCGAATATATGATCTCACACATTGTGCCAATGTTAAGTCTATGGACTTTTTCAAACGATTTTCCCGCCAAAACGAAAAACCGCTTGTCCGATCGCTTAGAAAAGACATAGCACACCTCTCCTCAATAAGTCGGTCGATTCGACACCTCATTGGTGGGTCTGTGACAAACGGTGCCGGAGGAGTAGCGTGCCAAAGTTTTGAAAAGTAGAATAGTAATCACAACACTAGAATGTACATTTCCAGAAGAAAATGTGAGTGGTGCTTGCAGTGGCAAAACTCGGGCCCGGTCGCAAGTGACTAAAAAGCCCACCCCATGTCTGTACGATGTTGTGGAGCTGAGATATGGCTTATTCGAGTGTTTGTACGGTTGCTAGGGTGGTCTAAATGGTTGCTAGGTGTTCTGGATGGTTGCTAGGCTTGCTAGGATATTCTGGTTGGTTGCCAGGCTGCTAGGTGGTTTCTAAGGTGTTCTGAGTGGTTGCTAGGGCGCTAGCGGTTGCTAGGTGGTTGCTAAGGTGTTCTGGGTGGTTGCTAGGGCGCTATGTGGTTTCTAGGTGGTTGCTAGGTGTTCTGGGTGGTTGCTAGGGCGTTGCTGCGGTTGCTAGGTGGTTGCTAGGGTGTTCTGGGTGGTTGCTAGGGCGCCAGGTGGTGGTGTTCCGGGGTGGCTGCCAGGCGCTGCCATGTGGTTGCTAGGTGGTGCTAGGGTGTTCTGGGTGGCTGCCAGGCGCCAGGTGGCTGCTAGGTGGCTGCTAGGTGTTCTGGGTGGCTGCTAGGCGCCAGGGCGCCAGGTGGCTGCTAAGGTGTTCTGGGTGGCTGCCAGGGCGTGCTATGTGCTAGGTGGTTGCTAGGTGTTCTGGGTGGCTGCTAGGGCGCCAGGTGGTTGCCAGGTGGTTGCTAAGGTGTTCTGGGTGGCTGCTAGGGCGCCAGGTGGTTGCTAAGGTGTTCTGGGTGGTTGCTAGGGCGCCATGTGGTTGCTAGGTGGTTGCCAGGTGTTCTGGGTGGTTGCTAGGGCGTTGCTAGGTGGCTGCTAGGTGGTTGCTAGGTGTTCTGGGTGGTTGCTAGGCGTTGCTAGGCGTGTGGTTGCTAGGTGGTTGCTAGGTGTTCTGGGTGGTTGCTAAGGCGCTGTTAGGTGGCAGGCAGTTGCCAAGGTATTCTGGTAGGTTGCTATAGTGTTGCTAGTTGTCACATATGGTTACTATGTTGTGTTTATAGAGTTCTTAGTACGTTCTTAGCCTGATTTAACGCTTAGCTAATCGCCATTAGCATGTAGCTATTCACAAAGATGTAGCAAAGTGCCTTTGCTAGCATGAGTCAAAAGACCCAACCCCATGTGTCTATGATGATCTGACGAAAGATATAGGGGTTGATAAACGTTGCTAGGGTACTCTGTTTGGTTGCTATGGAGTGGCTTGGGAACATCCCATAATGATATTCCAAAAGCTCCTTGTCAGTATGAATGATATAAACCAACTCTCCTCTATGATTTTCTAATCCAGAGATATAGGTCTTGATAAACGGTTGCTAGGGTACTCTGTTTGGTTGCTATGGAGTGGCTTGGCAGCATCCAATGACGATACAGCAAAAGCTCCTTGTCAGTATGAATGATATAAACCAACCCCATGTCTCTATGATTTTCTAATGCAGAGATATAGGTCTTGTTAAACTGTTGCTAGGGTACTCCGTTTGGTTGCTATGGAGTGGCTTGGCAGCATCCAATGACGATACAGCAAAAGCTCCTTGTCAGTATGAATGATATAAACCAATGCTCTCTATGACATTCAGATGTGAAGATATACACTGTTGATTTGGGTTGCTAAGGTGCTTAATAACGGTTGCTAGGGCGTGGCTAGGACGTGTTGGAGGTGATTTGTGATTGGCCGTTGATGCCCGAGTCAAACAAACCCACCCCCATGTCTCTATGACGCTTCTATCCAAAGATATCCATTTGATCTCTTTCAATGGAAGTCTATGGGATCAGTTGCTAGGAGCTCTAAATGGTTGCTAGCGTGGCTTGACAGCATCACGATGATCCTGAGATAGTGATTGGTTGTCTGAGTAAGTTGAGCCCACCCTTGTCTCTGTGACTCTGTGAAGCAGAGCTATGGTCAATACAAAATCCCTATGCAATTTACCATTGGAGGACAAACGCATGCGCTTGATGGGACGCCCCTCCCCATGTTAAGTCAATGTAAAAATTCGGGCAGCTCTAGCGCCCCAGGGGTACAACTCACACCCCTTTGAGATGTGTGTTTGAGAGATCCTGTCAGCCTCTCCAAATGTGGTAATTCACGAGCCTCCAAATCCTCGCCGAGCTACGAGTGGTCAAACTTGCCGTAATGTTAAGTCTATGCGATTGGTGGATTTTCCGGGCAAAAATCGCAACCGATCCCTTAGAAAGATATAGCACACCATTCGAATAATCCGCACGACGGTTTGTCATTCATGGGTGTGTGACAAACTGTGGGAGGAGAAGCGCTAACTTTTGTGTGGAAGAATAATAATAAGTATAATAATAATAAGTATGCACACAACAATAGTGATGTTGTTACCAGCAAGCACCACTACTAGAATGTACATTTCCAGAAGAAAATGTGAGTGGTGCTTGCAGTGGCAAAACTCGGGCCCGTGGCTACTGTGATGCAAAGCCAAGCAACATGACTGACGATGTTGTGGAGCTGAGATATGGCTTATTCATGTGTTTGTACGGGTTGCTAGGTACTCTGTTTGGTGCTATGGATGCTTGTGAGCAACCCATAATGATATTCCAAAAGCTCCTTGTCAGTATGAATGATATAAACCAACCCCATGTCTCTATGATTTTCTAATCCAGAGATATAGGTCTTGTAAACTGTTGCTAGGGTACTCTGTTTGGTTGCTATGGAGTGGCTTGGGAGCATCCCATAATGATATTCCAAAAGCTTTGTCAGTATGAATGATATAAACCAACCTCGTGTCTCTATGATGTTCTGATGCAGACATATAGGTCTTGTTAAACTGTTGCTAGGTACTCTGTTTGGTTGCTATGGAGTGGCTTGGGAGCATCCCATAATGATATTCCAAAAGCTCCTTGTCAGTATGAATGATATAAACCAACCCCATGTCTCTATGATGTTCTATTGCAGAGATATAGGTTTTTAAACTGTTGCTAGGGTACACTATTTGGTTGCTATGGAGTGGCTTGCAGCACCAATGACGATACAGCAAAAGCTCCTTGTCAGTATGAATGATATAAACCAACCCCTGCCTCTATGACATTCAGATGTGAAGATATACACTGGATTTGTGTTGCTAAGGTGCTTAATAACGGTTGCTAGGGCGTGGCTAGGACGTGTTGAAGGTGATTTGTGATTGGCTGTTGATGCCTGAGTCAAACAAACCCACCCTCATGTTTCTATGACGCTTATATCCAAAGATATCCATTTGATCTCTTTCAATGGAAGTCTATGATCAGTTGCTAGGAGCTCTAAATGGTTGCTAGGGCGTGGCTTGACAGCATCACGATGATCCTGAGATAGTGATTGGTTGTCTGAGTGTTGAGCCCACTTGTCTCTGTGACACTGTGAAGCAGAGCTATGGTCAATACAAAATCCCTATGCAATTTACCATTGGAGGACAAAACGCATGCGCTTGATGGGACGCCCTCCCATGTTAAGTCAATGTAAAAATTGGGCAGCTCTAGCGCCCAGGGGTACAACTCACACCCTTTGAGATGTGTGTTTTGAGAGATCCTGTCAGCCTCCAAATGTGGTAATTCACGAAGTTTCAAATCCTCGCCGAGCTACGAGTGGTCAAACTTTGCCGTAATGTTAAGTCTATGCGATTGGTGGTTTTTCGCTTCGGCGAAAAACGAACCGATCCCTTAGAAAGATATAGCACACCATTCCCGAATAATCCGCACGATTTGACGCCTCATTCATGGGTGTGTGACAAACGGTGTGGGAGGAGAATACTAACTTTTGTGTGGAAGAATAATAATAAGTATAATAATAAGTATGCACAATAACAATAGTGATGATTACCAGCAAGCACCACTAACTAGAATGTACATTTCCAGAAGAAAATGTGAGTGGTGCTTGCAGTGGCAAAACTCGGGCCCGGTCGGCAAGTGATGCAAAAAGCCCACCCCCATGTCTGTACGATGTTGTGGAGCTGAGATATGGCTTATCGTGTTTGTACGGTTGCTAGGGTGGTCTAAATGGTTGCTAGGGTGTTCTGGATGGTTGCTAGGCGGTTGCAGAATATTGTGGTTGGTTGCTAGGGCGCTAGGTGGTTGCTAAGGTGTTCTGAGTGGTTGCTAGGCTGATGCGGTTGCTAGGTGGTTGCTAAGGTGTTCTGGGTGGCTGCCATGCCAGGTGGTTGCCAGGTGGTGCTAGGTGTTCTGGGTGGCTGCTAGGCTGCGGTTGCTAGGTGGCTGCCAAGGTATTCTGGGTGGCTGCTAGGGCTGCCAGGTGGTTGCTAGGCGTTGCCAGGGTGCCTGGGTGGCTGCCAGGCGTCATGTGGCTGCTAGGTGCCAAGGTGTTCTGGGTGGCTGCTAGGCGCTGCTAGGTGGCTGCTAGGTGTTCTGGGTGGTTGCTAGGCATGTGGCGCTAGGTGGTTGCTAGGTGTTCTGGGTGGTGCTAGGGCGTTGCTATGTGGTTGCTAGGTGGTTGCTAGGTGTTCTGGGTGGTTGCCAGGCGTTGCAGGTGGTTGCTAAGGTGTTCTGGGTGGTTGCTAGGGCGTTGCTATGTGGTTGCTAGGTGGTTGCTAGGTGTTCTGGGTGGTTGCTAGGGCGTTGCTAGGTGGTTGCCAAGGTATTCTGATAGGTTGCTATAGTGTTGCTAGTTGTCACATATGGTTACTATGTAGCATTTATAGAGTTCTTAGTAATGTCTAGGCTGATTTAACGCTAGCTAATCACTATTAGCATGTAGCTATTCACGCGTGTAGCAAAGTGCCGTTTGCAGCATGAGAAAAGACCCAACCCCGTGTCTCTATGATGTTCTGACGCAAAGATATAGGGGTTGATAAACGGTTGCTAGGTAGTTTGGTTGCTATGGAGTGGCTTGAACATCATAATGATATTCCAAAAGCTCCTTGTCAGTATGAATGATATAAACCAACCCCGCTCTCTATGATGTTCTGATGCAGATACAGGTCTTGTTAAACTGTTGCTAGGGTACTGTTTGGTTGCTATGGAGTGGTTTGGCAGCATCCAATGACATACAGCAAAAGCTCTTGTCAGTATGAATGATATAACCAACCCCTGTTCTATGATTTTCTAATCCAGAGATATAGGTCTTGTTAAACTGTTGCTAGGGTACTCCGTTGGTTGCTATGGAGTGGCTTGGCAGCATCCAATGACGATACAGCAAAAGCTCCTCGTCAGTATGAATGATATAACCAACCCCATGTCTCTATGACATTCAGATGTGAAGATATACACTTGATTTGGCTAAGGTGCTTAATAACGGTTGCTAGGGTGGCTAGGACGTGTTGAGGTGATTTGTGATTGGCTGTTGATGCCCCGAGTCAAACAAACCCACCCCCATGTTTCTATGATGCTTATATCCAAAGATATCCATTTGATCTCTTTCAATGGAAGTCTAGGATCAGTTGCTAGAGCTCTAAACGGTTGCTAGGGCGTGGCTTGACAGCATCACGATGATCCTGAGATAGTGATTGGTTGTCTGAGTGTTGAGCCCACTCTTGTCTCTGTGACTTGTGAAGCAGAGCTGGTCAATACAAAATCCCTATGCAATTTACCATTGGAGGACAAAACGCATGCGTTGATGGGACGTCCCCATGTTAAGTCTATGGATTTTTCGATTTTTGGGGAGCTCTAGCGCTGGGGTACAACTTACACCCCATTGAGATGTGTGTTCTGACAGAGGCTGGCAGGCTCTTCACATCAGAAGACACCAGTTTTACAAAATCTGCTGATTTATGAGAGGTCAAAGTTTTATGTTAAGTCATGGGATTTTGATTTTTGCTGCAACTGACTTCGATCCTTAGAAAAGTCATAGCACACCATTCCTCAATATACCGGATTCGCAATACATTTGTGGTTTGACAAAAACTGTGGAGGAGAAGGGCAAATTTTGTCCAGAAGAATAATAATAATAATAATAATAATAATAAGTATGGTGGATAACAATAGTGATGCAGCACCAGCACAATTCTAGAATGTACATTTCAGAAGAAAATGTGAGTGGTGCTTGCAGTGGCAAAACTCGGGCCCGGTGGCTACTATGATGCAAAATCCAAGCAACATGACTGTACGATGTTGTGGAGCTGAGATATGGCTAATTCATGTGTTTGTACGGTTGCTAGGGTGGTCTAAATGGTTGCTAGGTGTGGCTATAGTTTATAGAGGTGATATGTAAAGACTATTTGTCAGTCTGAGTCAAAAGAGCCCAACTCTGTATGTGTACAACGCCTGGTGCTGAGATATGGCTTGTTAATTTTGATATATACGGTTGCTAGGGTGCTGTAACAGGTTGCTATGGCGTGTCTAGGAAGTTGTGATGTCACTACTTATTGTCTGCTTGATAGGCCGAGTAAAGAGCCCAGCCTAGTCTCTACGACCTTCTGATCCGAATATATGATCTCACACATTATTGCCAATGTTAAGTCTATGGACTTTATTCAATGATTTTTTCCCGCCAAAACGAAACCGCTGATCCGATCGCTTAGAAAAGATATAGCACACCTCTCTCAATAAGTCGGTCGATTCGACATTCATTGGTGTGTGACAAACGGTGGAGGAGTAGCGTACAAGTTTTTAAAAAGTAGAATAGTAATCACAACACTAGAATGTACATTTCCAGAAGAAAATGTGAGTGCTTGCAGTGGCAAAACTCGGGCCCGGTCGTAAGTGACTGCAAAAAGCCCACCCCATGTCTGTAATGATGTTGTGGAGCTGAGATATGGCTTATTCTGTGTTTGTACGGTTGCTAGGGTGGTCTAAATGGTTGCTAGGTGTTCTGGATGGTTGCTAGGCGGTTGCCAGGATATTCTGGTTGGTTGCCAGGGCGTTGCTAGGTGGTTTCTAAGGTGTTCTGAGTGGTTGCTAGGGCGCCGCGGTTGCTAGGTGGTTGCTAAGGTGTTCTGGGTGGTTGCTAGGGCGCTTATGTGGTCTAGGTGGGTGTTCTGGGTGGTTGCTAGGGCGCTGCGGTTGCTAGGTGGTTGCTAGGTGTTCTGGGTGGTTGCTAGGGCGCCAGGTGGTTGCTAAGGTGTTCTGGGTGGCTGCTAGGGCGCTGCTGGTTGCTAGGTGGTTGCTAGGTGTTCTGGGTGGTTGCTAGGCGCAGTGGTGCCAGGGTTGCCAGGTGTTCTGGGTGGTTGCTAGGGCGTTGCTAGGGCGCCAGGTGGTTGCTAAGGTGTTCTGGGTGGCTGCTAGGCTATGGTTGCTAGGTGGCTGCTAGGCGTTCTGGGTGGCTGCTAGGCGTTGCCAGGTGGTTGCTAGGTGGTGCTAAGGTGTTCTGGGTGGCTGCCAGGCCAGGTGGCCGCTGCGTGTTCTGGGTGGCTGCTAGGCCATGTGGCTACAGGTGGCTGCCAGGTGTTCTGGGTGGCTGCCAGGCTTGCCAGGTGGCTGCTAGGTGGTTGCTAGGTGTTCTGGGTGGTTGCTAGGGCGCTAGGGCTGCGTGGTTGCCAGGTGTAGGTGTTCTGGGTGGTTGCTAGGTGCTAGGTGGTGAAGCTGCATTCTGGTAGGTTGCTATAGTTGCTAGTTGTCACATATGGTTACTATGTTGTGAGAGTTCTTAGCCTGATTTAACGCTTAGCTAATCGCTATTAGCATGTAGCTATTCACTGCTAGCATGTGTAGAAAGTGCCTTTGCTAGCATGAGTCAAAGACCCAACCCCATGTGTCGATGATGATCTGACGCAAAGATATAGTTGATAAACGGTTGCTAGGGTACTCTGTTTGGTTGCTATGGAGTGGCTTGGGAACATATAATGATATTCCAAAAGCTCCTTGTCAGTATGAATGATATAAACCAACCCCTGTCTCTATGATTTTCTAATCCAGAGATATAGGTCTTGATAAACGGGTTGCTAGGGTACTCTGTTTGGTTGCTATGGAGTGGCTTGGGAGCATCCCATAATGATAATCCAAAAGCTCCTTGTCAGTATGAATGATATAAACCAACCCCATGTCTCTATGATTTTCTAATGCAGAGATATAGGTCTTGTTAAACTGTTGCTAGGGTACTCCGTTTTGGTTGCTATGGAGTGGCTTGGCAGCATCCAATGACGATACAGCAAAAGCTCCTTGTCAGTATGAATGATATAAACCAACCCCGTGCCTCTATGACATTCAGATGTGAAGATATACACTGTTGATTTGGGTTGCTAAGGTGCTTAATAACGGTTGCTAGGGCGTGGCTAGGACGTGTTGGAGGTGATTTGTGATTGGCCGTTGATGCCCGAGTCAAACAAACCCCCATGTTTCTATGACGCTATCCAAAGATATCCATTTGATCTCTTTCAATGGAAGTCTATGGGATCAGTTGCTAGGAGCTCTAAATGGTTGCTAGGGCGTGGCTTGACAGCATCACGATGATCCTGAGATAGTGATTGGTTGTCTGAGTGTTGAGCCCACCCCTTGTCTCTGTGACTCTGTGAAGCAGAGCTATGGTCAATACAAAATCCCTATGCAATTTACCATTGGAGGACAAAACGCATGCGCTTGATGGGACGCCCCTCCCCATGTTAAGTCAATGTAAAATTGGCAGCTCTAGCGCCCCAGGGGTACAACTCACCCTTTGAGATGTGTGTTTTGAGAGATCCTGTCAGCCTCCAAATGTGGTAATTCACGAGTTTCTCCAAATCCTCGCCGGAGCTACGAGTGGTCAAACTTTGCCGTAATGTTAAGTCTATGCGATTGGTGGATTTTCGCGTAAAAATCGCAACCCCGATCCCTTAGAAAAGATATAGCACACCATTCCCGAATAATCCGCACGATTTGACGCCTCATTCATGGGTGTGTGACATGTGTGGAAGAAGAATAATAATAATAATAATAAGTATGCACAATAACAATAGTGATGCCTTGTTTACCAGCAAGCACCACTAACTAGAATGTACATTTCAGAAGAAAATGTGAGTGGTGCTTGCAGTGGCAAAACTCGGGTCCGGTCGCAAGTGATCGCAAAAGCCCACCCCATGTCTGTACGATGTTGTGGAGCTGAGAAGTTGAAGGTGTGTGGTTGGGTGGGTATCTGTGCGCTAAAAGCCCACCAGGTGGGTGCTAAGGTGTTCTGGGTGGCTGCTAGGGCTTGCCATGTGGTTGCCAGGTGGTTGCTAGGTGTTCTGGGTGGTTGCCAGGTGGTTGCTTGCAGGTGTTCTGGGTGGCTGCTAGGGCGCTGCCAGGCTTGCCAGGTGGCTGCTAAGGTGTTCTGGGTGGCTGCTAGGGCGCTGCATGTGGTTGCTAGGTGGTTGCCAGGGTGTTCTGGGTGGCTGCTAGGGCGCCAGGTGGCTGCCAGGTGGCTGCTAAGGTGTTCCTGGGTGGCTGCCAGGCGTTGCCAGGTGGTTGCTGGTGTTCTGGGTGGTTGCCAGGGCGCTGCCATGTGGCTGCCAGGTGGTTGCTAGGTGTTCTGGGTGGCTGCCAGGGCGCCAGGTGGCTGCCAGGTGGTTGCTAGGTGTTCTGGGTGGTTGCTAGGCGTTGCTAGGGCGTTGCTGTGGCTGCTAGGTGGTTGCTAGGTGTTCTGGGTGGTTGCTAAGGCGTTGCTAGGTGGTTGCCAGGCAGTTGCCAAGGTATTCTGGTAGGTTGCCATAGTGTTGCTAGTTGTCACATATGGTTACTATGTAGTGTTTATAGAGTTCTTAGCACGCTTAGCCTGATTTAACGCTTAGCTAATCGCTATTAGCATAGCTATTCACTGCAGCATGTAGCAAAGTGCCTAGCATGAGTCACATGTCATGATCTGACGCAAAGATATAGTTGATAAACGTTGCTAGGTACTCTGTTTGGTTGTTATGGAGTCAACATCCCATAATGATATTCCAAAAGCCCTTGTCAGTATGAATGATATAAACCAACCCCATGTCTCTATGATTTTCTAATCCAGAGATATAGGTTGATAAACGGTTGCTAGGGTACTCTGTTTGGTTGCTATGGAGTGGCTTGGCAACATCCCATAATGATATTCCAAAAGCTCCTTGTCAGTATGAATGATATAAACCAACCCCATGTCTCTATGATTTTCTAATGCAGAGATATAGGTCTTGTTAAACTGTTGCTAGGGTACTCCGTTTGGTTGCTATGGAGTGGCTTGGCAGCATCCAATGACGATACAGCAAAAGCTCCTTGTCAGTATGAATGATATAAACCAACCCCTGCCTCTATGACATTCAGATGTGAAGATATACACTGTTGATTTGGGTTGCTAAGGTGCTTAATAACGGTTGCTAGGGCGTGGCTAGGACGTGTTGGAGGTGATTTGTGATTGGCCGTTGATGCCCAGTCAAACAAACCCACCCTCATGTTTCTATGACGCTTCTATCCAAAGATATCCATTTGATCTCTTTCAATGGAAGTCTATGGGATCAGTTGCTAGAGCTCTAAATGGTTGCTAGGGCGTGGCTTGACAGCATCACGATGATCCTGAGATAGTGATTGGTTGTCTGAGTAAGTTGAGCCCACCCTTGTCTCTGTGACTCTGTGAAGCAGAGCTATGGTCAATACAAAATCCCTATGCAATTTACCATTGGAGGACAAAACGCATGCGCTTGATGGGACGCCCCTCCCCATGTTAAGTCAATGTAAAAATTCGGGCAGCTCTAGCGCCCCAGGGGTACAACTCACACCCCTTTGAGATGTGTGTTTTGAGAGATCCTGTCAGCCTCTCCAAATGTGGTAATTCACGAGTTTCTCCAAATCCTCGCCGAGCTACGAGTGGTCAAACTTTGCCGTAATGTTAAGTCTATGCGATTTTTGGTGGATTTTCGCCTTCGGCTAAAAATCGCAACCCCGATCCCTTAGAAAAGATATAGCACACCATTCCCGAATAATCCGCACGATTTGACGCCTCATTCATGGGTGTGTGACAAACGGTGTGGGAGGAGAAGCGCTACAACTTTTGTGTGGAAGAATAATAATAAGTATAATAATAATAAGTATGCACAATAACAATAGTGATGCCTTGTTACCAGCAAGCACCACTAACTAGAATGTACATTTCCAGAAGAAAATGTGAGTGGTGCTTGCAGTGGCAAAACTCGGGGCCCGGTCGTGCAAGTGACTGCAAAAAGCCCACCCCCATGTCTGTACGATGTTGTGGAGCTGAGATATGGCTTATTCATGTGTTTGTACGGTTGCTAGGGTGGTCTAAATGGTTGCTAGGGTGTGGCTATAGGGTTTATGGGGTGATATGTAAAGACTATTTGTCAGTGTGAGTCAAAAGAGCCCAACTCTGTATGTGTACAACGCTCTGGTGCTGAGATATGGCTTGTTAATGTTGATATACGGTTGCTAGGGGGCTGTAACAGGTTGCTATGGCATGTTCTAGGAAGGTTGTGATGTCACTACTTATTGTCTGCTTGATAGGTCGAGTAAAAGAGCCCAGCCTCGAGTCTACGACCTTCTGATCCGAATATATGATCTCACACATTATTGCCAATGTTAAGTCTATGGGACTTTTTTCAAACGATTTTTTTCCCGCCAAAACGAAAACCGTTTGTCCGATCGCTTAGTAAAGACATAGCACACCTCTCCTCAATAAGTCGGTCGATTCGACACCTCATTCATGGTGTCTGTGACAAACGGTGCCGGAGGAGTAGCGCCAAGTTTTAAAAAAGTAGAATAGTAATCACAACAAACACTAGAATGTACATTTCCAGAAGAAAATGTGAGTGGTGCTTGCAGTGGCAAAACTCGGGCCCGGCCGCGCAAGTGATTGCAAAAAGCCCACCCATGTCGGTTGCTAGGTGGTCTAAATGGTTGCTAAATGGTGGTCTAAATGGTTGCACGACCTCCTCAATAAGTCGGTCGATTCGACAACTCATTCATGTGTTCTGGACAAATGGTGCCAACACCAGTCTGAGTCATAAAAGACCAACTCTGTGTTTCTACTATGTTGTGGTATTTTAATGGAAGTTTATAGAAAAACATTTCATTACTTTAATTCCACTTTTAGAAAATTGTAATACGTGTTAATTGTCATTGTCATCATTTAATTGAAAGTATAACTTTCCAATGAAACCTGTGATGAGAAAAGTGAGATCTGCAAAAGAGGGATTCAACCGGTCAATCATGTCAAAACATGGTCTACTGGATATTAATACGTAATTGGGCACTGAAAATATATTTCTTTTAATGGCACCAGTAGATATCTAAAGAAAATACCTGCACATCTCTGCATGCCATAATTTATACAATTTATCTTGCTAGATTATTACAATTAATGGCAAAAGGAATGTTTGAAAATGTAAACTGATATTTTTCCAATGACACACATTTTAGCAACATTACAGCAGCCAATCATAACACCTGCTCTGTGATATACCCCAAAATGCATGCACATAACATACAGTTATCAGATGTGAACAGTGAGTCCATAATTTAAGGCACTTTATTTCCATGTGTGTTAATTGTCATAATTTCTTTATTGAAATTAAATACCTTTCCAATGTGATCTGTGATGGAAAAAGAGCGAACTATGCCAAAGGCGGATTCGAACCGTTGTCATTCTCGTAAATGCGAGACCCCACGTAACTAGCATTTTACTGGTTACGCCACTGGATACATTGGGAATTATTAAGCCAATAATAGGTATTAAACAAAACGCTCGCGGGCCTAAAGGTTGTTAACTGCTTTTGTAGGCAGACAGTATGATCACTATATTAATTATAATTCAAAATATGTTATTTATTTATTGTCTTAACATGCATATTCAGTCACGCCTTATGGAAATTAACTTTACTCTACAGTTCTGCAACCAGATCAGTTTTCTTGCGCGCGGAGTAAATTTCTGAATCAAAGACGATAGCGGCCGCTCCCAACATACCTTGACAGCGTATCTGCGCTTGAACTTGAAGTGAACAAAACGTCCTACGTTCACATAGTTCCCAGATAATCTATGTCTGCATATCGTCCCTAGATTTATTTATGTGTATCTTATAATTTTGAGTGACGGAATATGTTTATCTGTGACATTTTTACAGTGTTGAGAGTGTAAGACAAAAATAACAAACACAATTATTCTATAACCAACATTTTATATTGGTTATCCCAGTCACTCTTTATTTAGAGGAAATTTACATTAGGAAATGAGGAATAAAATTATTCGGAAAGCGGTAAACACAGGACGAGTGACTTTTAAGCGGAGCGGAGGGGGAAAACTGTCCCGCGCAAACCTGTACTGCACACTGTACAACATTCACTACACTAATGTACTATAAATAAAAATAAAAGGGATCTGTCGCAATCATATTTTTATTATGCAGCTTTATTCCAAACTAGCGTGAAGCTGTTTTAAAGTACATCTAGAACACACATAATTGCACACACCTGGAAAAATGCTCTTTATTTGAATGAGTGGGTGGCTCTTAAAAGAGCCGTTGTTGCTGGCTTTGGTGGCTTCATCCTCGGAGTTCCACCCGCAGAGCTTCGCTATGTTCCTGTGCAGAAGCTCGTTGCCCTCCTGGCTCAGGTGGACTCCATCCCTGCACAGATCTGAGACGCCGATGTTTCTGTGGCGGACGCAGCGCATCTGCCTCCCTGCCAAGAAGGTAGATATGGCACTGTTCAGCCACCGGCGGCTCCTCTCGACCGTATGCCGTCCTGCCAGTCTGACCTCTCCAGTTCAGACGGGCAGAATGGCCGAAAACAGGACCCTGGTTTTGGGAAACAGTCTGAAGACTGCCACCAGGTCAGACTTTATTTCCCGAAGGAAACCCTGACGGTTAAGTCCCTCCCGGCACATACTGTTCCCGCCGAGGTGGATCACAAGGACGTCTGGAGCAGGAGCCTTGGCCCAGAGAGAGCGCAGAACTGGAAGCAGGTGCTCCCAGCGTCTGCCTCCTCTGCCTTCCCAAGTTACCTTGGCGCTAAGACCAAGGTTCCTGTCCAGGCCCTTCTCACTCATGTGAGACTGCAGCCTGCGGATGATGGAGCTGCCGACTATCCAAACGTGAGGGTCACCGTGTCCAGCCATCTCGAAGAGTGAGGGTGCAGCGATTTACCTCCAGTATTTATAATGAAGTGTCATTGTCACGTGTCATTGCCTGTTGCGCATTCTACAGGCACGCCAAAAGTAAATAAACGTTAACTGAATAAAAAATGAACATATAAACATTTTATTTAATCTCTTGGCTTCTAAAAGAAGTAGGCTAACACTGTAAAAAAAAAAAAGATAGCTAACACTGTAAAAAAAAAAAGATAGAAATCTTTAAACTACCAAATTTAGAGTTTATTTCAAATTACATTTTCACTACATAGTAATATATTTACACCATATAAAAGTAGCATTTATTTGCAATATATGTAAATAGTTATTAAATGCCACATATACTTTTTTCGGCAGAGATGCACCTTAGCGTTGTACATTAACAGGATGCAATAATAACTGTAAATGATTTCATTTCTTAAAATACATTATTTCCACCTTTAGAACATTTTCTTTAATTTTATTTGAAAGTACAGGCCTCCAATGTGATATGTGATGAAAACGGGAGAAAAGCGAGGTCGACAAAAGGCGGATTCGAACCGACGCGATAGAAGGCCAAAATGAAATGCCTCGAGACTTACCCTTTAGTGATTGCGCAACTGAGAACAACGTATTCTTAAGAGAAGCAGATTACACAAACGATTATGGAAATGTAATTGATATTGTAATGTCTGATAAATGACAGACAAGGGAGGCTCTGTTTCTGAACTTTAATCGGAAAGAAGATGAACACACTTTTACACAAGCGCTCCCGTCTGAAACTCTATCGCACTTGGTTCCCGCCCTCTGAACGTCGTTAACCCTGTGACTGCCAGTGCAAAACAAAACAGCAATTTCCAAAATGCAGACATGTAGTACATGTGGTCTATATGTACATATGGAGAAGTATATAAAAGTTATTTTACAGTGCCATCTGTCAATATACCTGGATCTCATAAGTTCACAATGTATTCTTAAAGATAATCTGCAATTAAGGTTGGCAAATATACTATACAGCAGGTGATTCAAACCCAGAACATATTTTTTTTTCCTACCATCCCATTTGGAAAGCATATATTTACAGGAAGAAATCACAGGAATGTATTATAGCTGATCTAAGGATGATAAACATTAAACTTCATGACTTCAGTAAAATAAGTAACAATTTCAATTTCATTACCATTGCCAGTTTATGAGAAATGCTTTATGTCATAGACGCTGATGGAATGTACAAGTATGCCTGTCGAAATGTATAATTTAATTGATTATTTTGCATGTAACAGCCACAAAAGACAAAACCAAGTAATTAGATTTCAAATGTATTTTTATTTAATTAATGACCATTTGGATTGCTCTTAGTCTGGCTCTCACCCTAAGAAAGCCAAAGCAGAGTGGCTTACTTACAGCCATTTCACACTGCAAGCGTGAGTGGCACATAAGCAGCGATATTTTTTGGGGCATACATGTTAAGCAATGAGTGCATTCACACCGGAGCAGGAGCAGTGCGTGAGTGTGTCAAGCAGCAGTGAGCAGGGTTTTCGCACTAAGTCTATTTCAGCTGCGCTGCTGATGCTCAATTAAACGGATAGTTCACCCGAAAATGAAAATTCTGTCATAATTTACTTGTGTGTGTGTGTGTGTGTCTCTCTGCTCCATGTGTGTCTTGCAATGTGGAACGGCTGTTAGGGATCACTGAACGCACAAGCCTTTCCACCAACGGCAAGGTGGCAATCCTTGGAAAGGACATTCACTCTCCATTCATTCTTTAACTAACACACTCACGCTCTCACTCACACACACACACACACAACAAACACACACACACACATACACAGTATATAACTAACACATACACACTCACATGCACACAAGGAGACAAAAAGAGTTTAGTATTACACATTAACTAATAATAACTATACAAACCATAAATTAACGAAACATGCCAGTCACTGTAAATTTTGTATGATAAAATGAAAAAATAAATCATTAGACCTTACCAGTAGTATTGACATACTTTACCCCGGTGCTTCTATCTCTGCTTCTTCCCTCTTCAGCATTGTCCTCAATGCCATTAACACATTTGGTCCCGTCCTCTGGGCATGAAATTGATAAGTGAATATTGGGATTACTAAAAACACAAGTACTAATACACTAAAATACATATACAAGTAAACGCACAAATAAACCTTACAGAAAGAAAGGAGCACACATGCTGGTGTCCAGCTTGTCATCTTCTTCTTAGACATTCTGACTTCAATTGTACGGTTTCTGAAAAACACAAAACTCAAAATTAGATTAAGATTTAACATTTTCCTCCAAATCTGGTTATGGTGTGCAGTAGTACAGTGACTTAACAGAGATCTTTAAATACTTAGCTTTAGATGGTTTATTGCACACTCATATCCGGTCGCAGACAGCACTGCTATCGTCTCCAAATTCTTCCTGCACATATCAACAATAGAATAAAAGTGGACTGCATAATACACATCCAGTACAGATTGAACATAAATTCAACTCAAAACTTATATTATAAGGTCAAAACAAATACATTACATCAGTTTCTTACTACGCCTCGCTCTACCTTTACCTGTTCTTACTGCCACTGTTGCTCTCACTGTCTATGTCCTGCCTGCCACACTACTCCTCACCGCGCCTGCTGCTGCCTTCACTGTCCAGTGTCCTCCTGGAGCTGCTTACGCCCTTCCTGCTGCTGAGGCTACGGTTCTAACTACTTGGTAGCTCAGTTTCATAAGATGTCATTACCGCATACCCACGCACCGCAACGACCATACGTGCCAACCATCTAACCGCGACACAACCATACGCCCCATGGTTCCTAAAACAACACAATCATACGAGCCAACCCATAGGACTAAGGCTGTTTTAGCCCCACATGTTGTCGTTAATGCAGATTCAGTGGCCTATGGTTACGTATCTTGTGTGTTTCGGTAACCGATAATACCCATCTATCGCGAAAACTCATCGACGCAAAATACAGTACACCGGATTATGATAACTATGGTAACTATTTAAGACACCCGCCTGAAGGCACAACCGGATGAGAAATGTAGAGGTGATCCAGAAGAGTGTGCTTTCTCGCCGTTGCTGTGGTGATCAGTTGCGTGTATCCTCTTGACTGAAATAATCCCAGAACAGCTTTTTTCCTGTACCTAGGAGGTCCTCGCTGAAGTCGCCACAGACAATGACGGGATGTTTTTCCGCTATGTCCAAATAATCCAGCAGACTCGCCACGCTCTTTAGAAGTCTTCAAATGCGCACGCGTGGCCTGTACACTACAGCAATTCTCAGCTGGATCGACTATCCACTTTGATGACGACAAACTCCAGATCGGTCACATTCTGTATAAATTGCCTAGGCTGAGCTGAAATATGCTCTTTACAAAATATGACGACTCCACCTCCATCTTTGTTTGCAATTTCTTGTTGAGTAGAGTATGAGACGTGCCTATTGCGCATAAATGCGTTGTATCCTTGCAATTGGAGATGGGGTGAAATAATCGATCCGCTCAAGTGAGTTTCCGTCATGCAAAGAATGTCTGACAACAACAGCTCATGATGACATCTGATGTCTTCGGGGATGCCAATCCTTCCGTGTTATGATGGATGATTTTAAATGTTTGATCCACGTTGGTTTCCCTAACCTGCCGCAAAAGTGGCATTACTCCATCAAACAACGCTCTCGTCATATTCCGCAACGAGGCCGTGACCGTAGAATCGGCGTAAATCTTCTTTTCACTGAAGTCCGTGATGTGTAGTCCACGGAGCGAGGTCGTCCTGCTGAGGGCAACGTAGGCCATTCCCGGCTCGAAAATCTTCTTCAGTGACACTACGGCATCCTGCATGGTCATGCCCTGAACTTTGTGAGCCGTGCAGGCGTAGGCCAACTTGATGGGGAACTGGCGACGAACTGCTCCTTCCTCAGACTTTCTTCGACCTCTCGATGTAGACCAAGTCGCTGCCTTCACCTCGCACCCTTCTGCGGTGATTCTTGCTGCGCTTGGATTGTCCAGCTGAAGTCCAAGCATCTGGACGGTGTCGATTCCATCTTTTATCTTACTGACAATATGTGAAATCTTGCCAAAACATCCGTTGACGATTCCGTCTTCAACGTCCAGGTTCCTGGTCACCATTATGCGCACTCCCAACGCAATTTGAATGGTGTCGAGCAAGTCGTCCTTTTTTCCGACGACAGGCTTGTTTTGTCTCTTCATCCCTCCTGTCCTCGGGTCTTTCCTGTAGTCTTCGGCATTGATGGTTGTGATGCCAGTGTGAAGAGCGTGGATTGTTTGGGTGTTGTGGCTGTGGACTTCCTTGTTGGTGGCAAATATGTGCAGTGCAGTACACGGGCAGTCTTTGGGGTCCTTCACAGCCTGGAGTAACAGTGCTCTATCCGCTTGACTAAGATCGTCGGTCTTTTGCTTAACTCAGTAGCGGTTTAAAAGCTGGGCAAAAGCAAGGTCCTCTTTCTGACGCATGATCTCTGAGAGGGTAATCATTTGAAAATGGTCTTTCCAAAAGTCCAAAACATCCTCTTCATACACGCACAGTGGTTTGGCTTTACCCAGAGGTGGCAGTTGGTAAAAGTCACCCACTGCGAGTACAGAGATTCCACCGAAAGGTTTCTTGCTGCCTTTGAGTTGCTGAAATCTCCAATTTATGTAGGCGAAAAGATCCTTTGATATCATGGAGATTTCATCAATGATTAGAATCTCGACGTCACGTAATGTAGCTCGCAGCTCATCTAGGCATTTCCAAGTCCTTGATACGGGCTTCAAGTTCCTCGAAGCTTTAAAATGGAATGCAGCGCTTGTCGAAATATTGAACGCTGCCGCTCCAGTAAACGCACTCAAGAGCACTGTAGGCACGGAGAGATCCCCTTCCACTTGGAGTCGAGGCAGTTGTCGAGAATTTTTGACGCCTGCTGTAGATGCACTTGATGACGGTGATTTGCCACAACCGCACCACCTGATACGGCGCAGTAAAACGGCTCTGGATTATGACCCCACACACGCTTCTGACACCACTGGCAGACAGTGTAGAAAATGGCTGCCCGCGCCTCGCTGAGACTTCAAACAACTTCCTAGCAAATTCAACACTCATCTGGGGTTCCTCTACTCGTGGTACAACTCCATCTCCGTGTTCAAGAATTTGATATTCTGGAACATCGCCTTGTACAACGCTCGCCATCAGGATCGATGTCTTCTCGCTCCGCAACGCACTCCAAGCGATCGACTTCGATTTCAGGTGCAAAAGCGGTCCACGCTGCTCTCAGACGGTCCTTGCTGTTGCAGCTGATCGAATGCCTTCTCCACTTCTTCGCTGTGTTTCTCAAACTTGTCTTGGTGTGCTTGCACTATGGCACTAACAGGCATCAGGAGACCCGGTGCGAGGAAGCTCCACATATGCACTAGTGTAAAACTGCTCATAAGTTGGAAATTTATGAGGTTTTAACTGTTCGTTGGAACGATGGGGTAAATAAAGCTTTACTAGTCTACTGTAAAATTGTTCTGCTTGTTTTTCTTTCAAAAGCGCATACCTAATAACCGCAGCCTTACCGACGGTTCTTTTCTGGAAATATCCCATACCGCTGAGCAGCCGTGAACATTCTTGCCTTTGGTTTGCTGACCGCATACACGGCGCGGCATTCAAGCAAAATCTGCCAGACACATCCTTTCAAACTCTCGGGTTTGAGGCCTTGCTCTGTATTTATCGATGATCCCTGACATCCAGACGCCCTCTGAATCGGATCTTTATTTAATAGGGCGCTAAGGGGGAGACTCATCTTGAGCGCGTTGTCGCCGGTCGGTATAAACACAACGCGCGGAACACTTCTTCAACGGTAAGCTGCATGTTCGCGCCACAGACTCCTGAGCGCTTTACTTGCCTATGTTTGGAGTACGCCTGCATTATGTGCTTCATCTCGCCCTCCTCGCTGACGCATTTTCGCGCACACCCTTGATTACGCTTTTTAACAAGTCGCCCATTTCGCGTTCGCTTGGAAATGTACGACAACATGTACATGATGCAGCTAAAAGCATCAAGAACAAACTGAATGTCCATGTTACGCCCACGCCTCAACAAATCGGAATTGTAACCGCTCACCCAAGACTCCTTGGGATCGCGCTACAAAATCACATTGAAGTGGATAATGCTTCGACGGAGTTAGTGTAATCATCGACGGTCATCTTACACTTTGTCAGTAGCTCTGACAAGCTGTTAAAGGAGGCTTGGGGATCATTTAACAAATCCCACACCGCTTGAGTTTTGTTCGCTGCCGCCATCGCTTTTGAGCAGCCTCCCGCCTCGCCGCCTCTTTCTCTCGCCTCTTTGTTTTTGCTCATCTACAGGGTTCTGTGGTTGGGGACGAGCGATACTGCTTTTAGACATGCAGCTTCCCGATGAAGAAGCCTCGTGTCATCCTCTTCTTCAGGACGCTGCGGTCGCGACGAGTTATCGTGGTGCTAGTCACCGTAGCTTAGGAACCCAAATCGACACAATAAATTACCTTTTTACACGACTTGGAGTGGTTCCTGCTATGAAGCTGAACTTCGTGACGATTCGATGAAGCTCAGGATCAGCGCCGAATCGGGCAACCGCAGGTTATATAGCGGTCGATAAAATCGCAAACTTCTTTATCTTGATCGTTTTCAAACTCAGGTGCATCTTTACCCAAACGAAGATGAATGTGTGGGCTACCTCTAGCTTGAAACTCAACCCTGTAAAAGAAATCTTCGACTTTACCGATGGGTTGGGCAGGCGACAAGAGCAGATGTGTCATTAGCGCGTCCACGCTGCTTTTTCAAACATGCGCATGACCGTGACAGGGTTGCTTCGAGGACTTCACATTTCGCCGCCCAGTCGAGCTCTGAAAAGTCAATCTGTTCACCTTGCTGGGCCTTGATCGCCGTTATGACTTCAGGCCATCGATTTCGCCGCGCTGAAAGTGCAAAAAAACGTAGGGGTCCCTAACTGTCTGATCATAGCCTGCAGATCTCTCAAAGTTTTTTCCCAGTAAGCTGGAGAACCTCTCAGCGGTTGCATGAACCGCGGCGCCTTTGTTGTGTACCAATCGCCGATCTCCGGTTATCCTGAAGCAGCTTGTTGGAAATTCTTCTGCCATCTCTCAGAATCGCTTACCTTTTCGCAACTGGATAGACATGCTGTTTCTAGCCAGTTGCGTTTCTGTCACAAACTGTGCGAAGAAAAGGTAACTCTGATCTTTGGCGAAACGCGTATCCACGCAGAACAACCTTGCGTTGAAATACATGCTGGGAGATATGGATACTTGTCTCGCCTCATCGATTGTGTTCTGTCCAGTTGGGAATTGAACAGGGAACGCCATGGCTTCCAGCTTTGGGATCTTGAAAAACCCTACAGGCTTTTGTCCTTGCGCAGGCGCGATGCTAAATATTCCCTCGCCGTACGACAGGATCTCTTGCGCAATGTCAGGCGGCTGCATACAGGTGTCTAATGTGAGACCCGGTCGGAGTTCGTCTTTTTCTTCGACGCTAACTTGTTGCTCATCCTGCTGAGCAACATCGACGCCTTGTTGATCCTCTATGTCGCCGCTTTCCTCATTTAGGTCTAATATCGCCGCTTTCTCTAATCGAGATGTCCCTATATTCAGAATGAATTGCTTTCAGCGCCGCTAAAGCTGCAAGCACGCTACGCATGTTAACGGTTAAAAAGTGCTGGTAGCCTTTAAATTTAATGTGCCTCTTCAACTTGACCTGCAGTAGCTGGGACTCACTACTGGGTCTCGGGAGAGTTGACCGCCTTCTCCACCTCAGAGGGCACACACAACAGCACCATGCACTGCTCTCTGTCTTCCTTTCGGTAACGCGACTATTTTTGCAAATGGCAAAATTTTGGCGACGAGCTGACGTTCGAGCACATTTAATTCAGCCAATTCCGCAGGGATGGGTGGCAATTCGAGTCGGTTAGCTGCCGCAATCGAAGACATGTGGCCTCTTTTAAGATGGCTGTCACATGTGTGGCAAATCCACTCTCGTCTTCTCTCTTCCGGAACTATACAAGGACTTGAGCAGGCACGATCACAGGCATGGACATACTTCCCAGTTAAACAAGACGTGGCAACATGAACGTTTTTGCCATAACTCGTTCTGTTACAGACTTTGACTTGATCCGGGAACAACGCTCTGTGACAGACCGTGCAGACATGTGTTGGGCCATGCTGAATCCTGCATCGAATGCATTAATGGCACTCTCCATCGCTTGCCAACCAAAAGCTGGGGTACTTCCTGGCTGAAGCGGATGTAAGGTTTGTATTTCCTTTTAACCTTGAGTGCGCATTGCAACTGATGAAGGATGTGATATGCAGCATCACCAACACATTTCTCCGTCTTGCGCAGGGTACATCGCAGGATGTGATGTGCTCTGAACTCTGGGTCACCTGCATATCTCCTCGCCATGTACGCTTTCATTTTACTCTGGAAGAGAGTATCTGTCCTATATCGCCTAATCATGTAATCTTTCATCTTCTTCTGGAAGAGAACATCTGTGCTATACCGCCTAAGCATGTAATCTTTCATCTTCTCCTGGAAGAGAACATCTGTGCTATACCGCCTAATCATGTAATCCTTCTTCTTTTTCTGGAAGAGAACATCTGTGCTATACCGCCTAACAAAGTAATCTTTCATCTTTTTCTGGAAGAGAACATCTGTGCTATACCGCCTAACAATGTAATCTTTACTTTTATTCTGGAAAAGATTATCTGTGTATCGCTTAACCATGTAATCTTTCATTTTATTATGGAAAAGACTATCGTGTATCGCTTCACTATATACGCTTTCTTTTGTTTCTGAAAAAGGATCCTGATTATACTTTTCCTTAAAGGCATCCTTTTCTTTTGTTTGAAATTGCAAAGAGACGTACCTATTCCTGTCGTGAATCACTTTTTTTAATTTTTCTTATAAGAGATGAAGTTGTGCCTTTATTAAGTTCTCCGTGTTGTTTTAAAATGTCAATCGCTTTACGATTTCTTTTCTACGCCTGTGCCTATTTTTTTTATCTATTATATCCTGTTTTTTTGCTACTGAGCCAACAAGATTTACTTTGGCTCCAACATTTGTTCTTGGGTCTGGTAGAGCTGAAGTTTCTTGTGATACCTGTTCACAAACAGATGGTGAAGGCAGTTGGCCAGACTGTTGCTCTGTTTTAAACGACACAGGCATGAATTCATAGCTGGCTTTATCACCACGATCCTGGAAGAGCTTGAGAAGTCTGTCTATCATGTCACTCAGGTGGGCAAAAGTTACCATGACAGCAGTTCCAGCACCGGTAGGATGGGGCAAGCCTTCGGCAGTTCTTGAGTGCGAATCAAAGAATCCGTACCTTCCACATCTGTCTCTGAACACAGCAATACACTCCGGAGCAACGATGAGCAGTGCATGGTTGACATCTGTTGTGAGGCACTGGAGTCTTTCAGTGAGAGGAATCCACCACCCTTCCATGTCAGGGGTCCTCTGGCTCAAATATCCCATCGTCACTTCAGACTTCTGTACCTGGTGTGTCCGGTTAAACGATGACACGCTCACCGGTACTTCCTCCATAGTTAGATGATCCTGATTAAATTTTCCTTCAGCAATAAGCTGCATTTTAACGCCGACGTACAACGCATCCCCCGACTCTAAAACTCTATCCAGGTCAGGTATCTGAAATTGAATCCCGTCACTATGGTTCGCCAAGAACGTCAGCGCTACACACGTGCACTGATGGTTTCTGGAGAATAAATCATACCTAACATCGTTTTGACAATGCGACGCCTGCACAGACAAAACCCTGGGTGCACTATCGCTGTCCGCAAACGGTCTATCTGAAAACTGAGCTACAGCAGCGCCGGTACTTGCCTGTTCAACCTGTAAATAAATCATTAATGGAATGAGGCTGATGGTCAAAATTTGTGTTATAGAATGTGTTTATGTGATAGCATGTAAGAGTGAGTGAGTGTGTGTGTTTGAATGTAAGAGTGTATGCGTGTGTGTGAGATTGAGTGCAAAAGTGTGTGTGAGTGAGTATGTGACTGAATGTAAAAGTGAGAGTGTGTGAGAGAGAGAATGAACGTGAGTGTGTGTCTGTGTGTGAGAGAGAGAATGGATGCGAGTATGTGTGTCTGTGTGTGATTGAGTGTGTTTGTGAATGTGGGAGAATGAGTGTTAGAGTAAGTGAGTGAGTAAGTGAGAGTGTAAGTGAGTATGTGATTGAATGTAAGAGTTAGACTGTGCATGTGAGAGATAGAGTGTGTGAGGGAGTGAGAGAGTGTGAGTAAGTGAGTATGTGATTGAATGTAAGAGTGAGAGTGTGTGTGTGTGTGTGTGTGTGTGTGTGGTGAGAGAGAGAGAGAGAGAGAGAGAGAGAGAGACAGAGAGAGAGCACACCCTGTCATGCTGTTGTTATAAGCCACTGCTGAAGATGAAGCTGATTTTATATCATATTGCAGTATTAAAGCTAACGAGTGATAGATTAAGTGATCAAATGACGAGCTTAACATGAAAATGTGTGCAATTTCACATCCCTAATATTAATAGTACCTTGTTAATCACGGAGAGTCTGGTCTGTTCATTCTTAAGGTCCTCTTTTGCCGACGATTTGTTGAGCCTGAGATCTCTTTCCTTTCCGCATCCTTTAAAATATCAAGAGATAAAAAGAAATGAGACAAAATTATTCATGACAAAATTCATCTGATTAACTCACTAATTTGAGTGAACGAAGTAACTATAAAAACTAGAGAGTTTACATTCAAGTGTCTTATCATTAAAATTAACCATTGATTTTGTTTTAATCATCAAAAGTAATGCATATTGAATTAAACTTCTTTGTTAGTCAAATTAATTTTAACAGGACATTCTCGCTTTAATAGGACTTACTTTGAAAGTTCTCCGGTTTAACAGCTGATGAACCTGAAAAGATAAATCCTGCAGTACTCTCAGGTAGACAAAACAGTTAAACAACAATGAAACAGACACTGTGTATTTTTTAAAGAAAAGAACAATAGAAGTATAATAAAATAAACTGTTCTCTGTATGTGAATATAGAACAAGGACAACCAGAAAAGAACTAGTTAAGATTTATAAAAATAAAACAAAATGAAAAAATTTAAAATAAAACAACTGTTAAATAAAATATGCCAAATAAACTGCTCTATTTAAAAAAATGCTGAATATATAAAAATAATTAACGTTTTCTTAATATATATGTATATATATTTTTCCTTAAATGTTTTAAGTAAAAGAAAAAGTAGTAAGAACAAATGAACTGCTCTCGTGGAAAACAGCAAAACACAAGGAACCTGAAAAAGAAGCACAGACAGAAACAGACACATTAGGTCACAGTACAATTATGGTGATGTGATGAAAATGTCATAATAGTTCAAGAAACCACATTGAACCATATTAATACTGACCAAGGAGTGCAGCAGAAGATGCAGGTCGTGCTCAGATCAGTCAGTCTGAAAACAATAATGAAATAATAAACATAATGAAAACTAAACTCAAGCCAAACTATGCATACGTTCTCTGCATGTTAAATATTATTTATACATTTTATCTATATAGAATATAATTTGGAAGCTGTATGTCAAAAATGCAACCTAAAACCTGAGATGGACTGTCCATCTATCCAGGTTTACAACAAGATGCTGGGATAAGCTCAAGCATCTCTGTATAGGACAAGTGGTTTGGAGAACGGATAGGTGAATATGGTCTTAACATTTTTTTTTTTACCACAAATAACTATTTTAATAGTTTCTGTGACCTTGATTAAAAAAATTAACTATAATGATTTAGTTATCAACAACTCAGATGTGAAGCATTTTGTATTTGTAGCCATATCAGTAATTAAAGTCTTACCTCAAAGGGTAGGTTTGTGAAACAATATTCTGAAACAGAGAAAGAGAGTCATAGAACTGAACAACTCTATAACAGAAAAGTAACACTAGAGAAAAACCTGAAAACATTTATTCTGTAAACTCTGTGCTGTTCCTTATTCCATTTCTAAAAATGTTGCATCTTTAAATGTGTGACGTTAAATATAGTTTATGTAACTGTAATATAAAAATAAAAACATTACATTGTCATGAATGGATAATAATTATTGGACAAATATTATATAGTGCAATAAAATCTCCTAAACAAAATAGTGATTTTGTTTTGTATTGTTACACTTAAGAAAAGCACTAAAACCATATTAATGTCATCCTCCATCACTCCCCAAAATGAACTTTGACACAGTATTAATCAATGCGTTATGCGTTACTATGTAGAAAATAAAATGGCTGCTGGTGAAGCTGGTCTGTAGCTACTACATTCAAATGGACAGCGCGGACTTCAGCAGCATGAACCACGTGACGGTGTGGCGCGAAATCAAAGGTTATCACGACTCTCTCGAGCAATAACATCTCACAAAACTCCCGTTGTGTTCAATAATGCTGTATACACATCACAATGAATTACGTACATAATATTTGCCCTTTGTTGTTTATGATTAGATTATTCTGTAAGTGAGGTAACTGAGGCCTCACCGGATTTGACAGAAACCAAACGACGTATATTCATCAAACATACAAACCGTAACGTTAAACGCGTGACCGTTGTTCAGCTCAGTCCAGCATTTGATTGACAAGCGCAGAAACCGATATAAACGCAGCAATCGACACTTCGTTGTGATCTATGCAGCCATGCATGAATGTAAAATACATAAACTACCATCGTGGATGGTAAAATGAGCGCCAAAATGAATACACTCCAGTAACGTTAAGCTAAACAATTAACGGCAGAAACCAAACGATGTATATTCATCAAACACACGCAACATATGATTTCCCGTTTTAACGTTACACACGAAGCTAGAACTAACGGTCGAGATTGTGTAACTTATGCCTCACCGGATTTCTTAAACCGGTGACTAAAGTAACAGCCATCGATTGACAAAGCATTACTAAACTCACCATAAACCGCGTATGACAGAAACCAAACGACGTATATTCATCAAATACTCACAAAATATGATTTAAAGTTTTACACTCGAAGCTAGAAGTAATGGTGACCAGCTGTAGACACTACTTATACACATTAACATCTTCACAGAGATACAGACACCGGCCAATGTCAACAAAAACGATAACATTTTGTACCCATATTATAATACGAATAGCATTGCTAACATTTTATTAAAAAAAGAGCTACATGTGACATACCAAGGCTTTATAACACAGCATATCAGAAAACAGCCGTCTCACTTACCTCAGGGAATAAAGTGGACCGATCGTCAGTCACTGCTGCAGCTCGTTGTTTCGCCAGCCAATCAGAAGTGAGCTGTGATTGTACAACCAATAAAATCAGATCAGCTTCGCTTTGAATTACCAGGCAAATCAGCAATTAAAGTGATAAAGCATAAAATCAGAAATCATTACAACAATGTTGATTACTATGACCATGCTGCACATGCAGTATTTTATAGTAGCATTACATAAATAATAAATGTAAAAAGTGATAGGTTTGTATTAAAGTTACTGAGGGAGTGGTAGTGATTTGACAGCTCATCTCTATCAGCCATAATTCATCTCCTGCACTATCTTCCTCTGTGTGTGTGTGTGTGTGTGTGTGTGTGTGTGTGTGTGTGTGTGTGTGTGTGTGTGTGTGTGTGTGTGTGTGTGTGGACTGGTAATCCTTACGGTATGGGGACAAAATGTCCCCACAAAGATGGCAATATCCAAAATCCTTGTCCTTGTGGGGACATTTTTGGTCCCCATGAGGAAAACAGGTCATAAATCACACTAAGTGATGTTTTTGAAAAAGTAAAAATGCAGCATGTCTCCTGTGATGAGTAGGTTTAGGGGCTGTGTGTGTGTGTGTGTGTGTGTGTGTGTGTGTGTGTGTGTGTGTGTGTGTGTGTGTGTGTGTGTGTGTGTGTGTGTGCGTGTGTGTGTGCATGTTTTTGTGAAATATCAAATACAAATGTGTATAGAGTGTGTTTGTAACAGAGAGAAAGAGAAAAAATGTGTGTGAGAGAGAAAGAGAGAATGAGAGTGTGATTGAGTGTAAGACTGAGAGAGATGTTTGCTAACATGATGAGAGCATGTTTTTGCTAACAAGATGTTAACATGATTAGCATATAGCTAGAACAATGCTAACATGCTAGCATGTTTGATAGCATAATGGTAACACGATTCATATATTTATCATGTTTGTTTGCATAATGCTAACACATAATTAGCATTATGCTAGTATGATTAGCTAACATGATTAGTATTTTGTTAGCATTATGCTAACTGATTGGCATTTTGTTTGCATAATGTTAACACAATTAGCATAATGTTAGCATAATGTTAACATGATTAGCTAGTAGTTAACATTATTAGTTAACATGATTAGCATTTTGCTAGCATAATGTTAACACAATTAGCATGTTTTTAACATTAATGCTAACATGATTAACATTTTGTCATGCGGTTGCTAGGTGGTTGCTAAGGTGTTCTGGGTGGTTGCCAGGCAGTTGCCAAGGCATTGCTATGTTGTTGCTAAGGTGTTCTGGGTGGTTGCTAGGGCGTTGCTAGGTGGTTGCTAAGGTGTTCTGGGTGGTTGCCAGGCAGTTGCAAGGTGGTTGCTAAGGTGTTCTGGGTGGTTGCTAGGGCGCTGCCATGTGGTTGCTAAGGTGTTCTGGGTGGCTGCCAGGTGTTGCTAGGTGGTTGCTAAGGTGTTCTGGGTGGTTGCCAGGCGTTGCCAGGTGGCTGCCAAGGTGTTCTGGGTGGCTGCCAGGCGCTGCCAGGTGGTTGCTAAGGTGTTGCGGTGGTTGCTAGGCGCGCTGCGCGGTTGCCAGGTGGCTTGCTAAGGTGTTCTGGGTGGTTGCTAGGGCGCCATGGGGTTGCTAGGTGGTTGCTAAGGTGTTCTGGGTGGTTGCTAGGGCGCTGTGCGGTTGCCAGGTGGTTGCCAAGGTGTTCTGGGTGGTTGCTAGGGCGCTGTCATGCGGTTGCCAGGTGGTTGCTAAGGTGTTCTGGGTGGTTGCTAGGGCGCTGCCATGGGGTTGCTAGGTGGCTGCTAAGGTGTTCTGGGTGGTTGCTAGGGTGCTGCCGCGGTTGCCAGGTGGTTGCTAAGGTGTTCTGGGTGGCTTGCTAGGGCGCCAGGTGGTTGCTAAGGTGTTCTGGGTGGCTGCTAGGGCGTTGCCAGGTGGTTGCTAAGGTGTTCTGGGTGGTTGCCAGGTGGTTGCTAGGTGGTTGCCATGGTGTTCTGGGTGGCTGCTAGGGCGTTGCTAGGTGGTTGCTAAGGTGTTATGGGTGGCTGCCAGGCAGTTGCCAAGGTATTCTGGTAGGTTGCTATAGTGTTGCTAGTTGTCACAGATGGTTACTATGTAGTGTTTATAGAGTTCTTAGTACGTTCCTAGGCTGATTTAACGCTTAGCTAATCACTATTAGCATGTAGCTATTCACTGCTAGCATGTGTAGCAAAGTGCCGCTTGCTAGCATGAGTCAAAAGACCCAACCCCATGTCTCTATGATGTTCTGACGCAAAGATATAGGGGTTGATAAACGGTTGCTAGGGTACTCTGTTTGGTTGCTATGGAGTGGCTTGGGAACATCCCATAATGATATTCCAAAAGCTCCTTGTCAGTATGAATGATATAAACCAACCCCTGCCTCTATGATTTTCTGATGCAGAGATACGGTTCTTGCTAAACTGTTGCTAGGGTACTCTGTTTGGTTGCTATGGAGTGGCTTGGCAGCTGCCAATGACGATACAGCAAAAGCTCCTTGTCAGTATGAATGATATAAATCAACCCCATTCCTCTATGACATTCAGATGTGAAGATATACACTGTTGATTTGGGTTGCTAAGGTGCTTGATAACGGTTGCTAGGGCGTGGCTAGGAAGTGTTGAAGGTGATTTGTGATTGGCCGTTGATGCGAGTCAAACAAACCCACCCTCATGTTTCTATGACACTTCAATCCAAAGATATCCCTTTGATCTCTTTCAATGGAAGTCTATGGGATCGGTTGTTAGGAGCTCTAAATGGTTGCTAGGGCGTGGCTTGACAGCATCACGATGATCCTGAGATAGTGATTGGTTGTCTGAGGTTGAGCCCACCCCTTGTCTCTGTGACCCTGTGAAGCAGAGCTATGGTCAATACAAAATCCCTATGCAATTTACCATTGGAGGACAAAACGCATGCGCTTGATGGGACGCCCCTCCCCATGTTAAGTCAATGTAAAAATTCGGGCAGCTCTAGCGCCCCAGGGGTACAACTCACACCCCTTTGAGATGTGTGTTTTGAGAGATCCTGTCAGCCTCTCCAAATGTGGTAATTCACGAGTTTCTCCAAATCCTCGCCGGAGCTACGAGTGGTCAAACTTTGCCGTAATGTTAAGTCTATGCGATTTTTGGTGGATTTTCGCCGCGTAAAAATCGCAACCCCGATCCCTTAGAAAAGATATAGCACACCATTCCCGAATAATCCGCACGATTTGACGCCTCATTCATGGGTGTGTGACAAACGGTGTGGGAGGAGAAGCGCGCCGAACTTTTGTGTGGAAGAATAATAATAAGTATAATAATAATAAGTATGCACAATAACAATAGTGATGCCTTGTTTACCAGCAAGCACCACTAACTAGAATGTACATTTCCAGAAGAAAATGTGAGTGGTGCTTGCAGTGGCAAAACTCGGGCCCGGTCGTAAGTGACTGCAAAAAGCCCACCCCATGTCTGTACGATGTTGTGGAGCTGAGATATGGCTTATTCATGTGTTTGTACGGTTGCTAGGTGGTCTAAATATGGTTGCTATGGCGTGTCTAACTGTGATGTCACTACTTATTGTCTGCTTGATAGGTCGAAGAAAGAGCCCAGCCTCGAGTCTCTACGACCTTCTGATCCGAATATATGATCTCACACATTATTGCCAATGTTAAGTCAATGACTTTTTCAAACGATTTTTTCCCGCCAAAACGAAACCGCTTGATCGCTAGAAAGATATAGCACACCTCTCCTCAATAAGTCGGTCGATTCGACACCTCATTCATGGGTCTGTGACAAACGGTGCCGGAGGAGAAGCGTGTCAAAGTTTTGAAAGTAGAATAGTAATCACAACACTAGAATGTACATTTCCAGAAGAAAATGTGAGTGGTGCTTGCAGTGGCAAAACTCGGGCCCGGCCGTGCAAGTGATGCAAAAATCCAAGCAACATGACTGTACGATGTTGTGGAGCTGAGATATGGCTTATTCATGTGTTTGTACGGTTGCTAGGGTGGTCTAAATGGTTACTAGGGTGTGGCTATACAGTTTATGGGGTGATATGTAAAGACTATTTGTCAGTCTGAGTCAAAAGAGCCCAACTCTGTATGTGTACAACGCCTGGTGCTGAGATATGGCTTGTTAATGTTGATATACGGTTGCTAGGGGTCTGTAACAGGTTGCTATGGCATGTTTAGTAAGTTTTGATGTCACTACTTATTGTCTGCTTGATAGGTCGAGTCGAATGAGCCCAGCCTCGAGTCTCTACGATCTTCTGATCCGAATATATGATCTCACACATAATTGCCAATGTTAAGTCTATGGACTTTTTCAAACGATTTTTTTCCCGCCAAAACGAAACCGCTTTGTCCGATCGCTAGAAAAGACATAGCACACCTCCTCAATAAGTCGTCGAATCGACACCTCATTCATGTGTCTGTGACAAACGGTGCCGGAGGAGTAGCGCGCCGAAGTTTTAAAAAAGTAGAATAGTAATCACAACACTAGAATGTACATTTCAGAAGAAAATGTGAGTGGTGCTTGCAGTGGCAAAACTCGGGCCCGGTCGTGCAAGTGACTGCAAAAAGCCCACCCCATGTCTGTACGATGTTGTGGAGCTGAGATATGGCTTATTCGTGTGTTTGTACGGGTTGCTAGGGTGGTCTAAATGGTTGCTAGGTGTTCTTTGCTAGGTGGTTGCTAAGGTGTTCTGGGTGTTGCTATGTGGTTTCTAGGTGGTTGCTAGGGTGTTCTGGGTGGTTGCTAGGGCGCCATGCGGTTGCCAGGTGGTTGCTAGGTGTTCTGGGTGGCTGCTAGGGCTGCCAGGTGGTTGCTAAGGTGTTCTGGGTGGCTTGCTAGGGCGCTGCATGTGGTTGCTAGGTGGTTGCTAGGGTGTTCTGGGTGGCTGCCAGGCGTTGCCAGGTGGTTGCCAGGTGGTTGCTAGGTGTTCTGGGTGGCTGCTAGGGCGCTTGCCAGGCGTTGCCAGGTGGCTGCTAAGGTGTTCTGGGTGGCTTGCCAGGGCGCCATGTGGTTGCCAGGTGGTTGCCAGGTGTTCTGGGTGGCTGCCAGGCTGCCAGGTGGTTGCCAGGTGGCTGCTAAGGTGTTCTGGGTGGCTGCTAGGCGCTGAGGTGGTTGCTAAGGTGTTCTGGGTGGCTTGCTAGGGCGCTGTGGTTGCCAGGTGGTTGCTAGGTGTTCTGGGTGGTTGCTAGGCGCCAGGTGGTTGCCAGGTGGTTGCTAGGTGTTCTGGGTGGTTGCTAGGGCGTTGCTAGGGCGTTGCTATGTGGTTGCTAGGTGGTTGCTAGGGTGTTCTGGGTGGTTGCTAAGGCGTTGCTAGGTGGTTGCCAGGCAGCTGCCAAGGTATTCTGGTAGGTTGCTATAGTGTTGCTAGTTGTCACATATGGTTACTATGTTGTGTTTATAGAGTTCTTAGTACGCTCTAGCCTGATTTAACGCTTAGCTAATCGCCATTAGCATGTAGCTATTCACTGCCAGCATGTGTAGCAAAGTGCCTTTGCTAGCATGAGTCAAAAGACCCAACCCCATGTGTCTATGATGATCTGACGCAAAGATATAGGGGTTGATAAACGGTTGCTAGGGTACTCTGTTTGGTTGCTATGGAGTGGCTTGGGAACATCCCATACAATGATATTCCAAAAGCTCCTTGTCAGTATGAATGATATAAACCAACCCCTGCTCTCTATGATTTTCTAATCCAGAGATATAGGTCTTGATAAACGGTTGCTAGGGTACTCTGTTTGGTTGCTATGGAGTGGCTTGGCAGCATCCAATGACGATACAGCAAAAGCTCCTTGTCAGTATGAATGATATAAACCAACCCCATGTCTCTATGATTTTCTAATGCAGAGATATAGGTCTTGTTAAACTGTTGCTAGGGTACTCCGTTTGGTTGCTATGGAGTGGCTTGGCAGCATCCAATGACGATACAGCAAAAGCTCCTTGTCAGTATGAATGATATAAACCAACCCCTGCCTCTATGACATTCAGATGTGAAGATATACACTGTTGATTTGGGTTGCTAAGGTGCTTAATAACGGTTGCTAGGGCGTGGCTAGGACGTGTTGGAGGTGATTTGTGATTGGCCGTTGATGCCCCGAGTCAAACAAACCCCACCCCCATGTCTCTATGACGCTTCTATCCAAAGATATCCATTTGATCTCTTTCAATGGAAGTCTATGGGATCAGTTGCTAGGAGCTCTAAATGGTTGCTAGGGCGTGGCTTGACAGCATCACGATGATCCTGAGATAGTGATTGGTTGTCTGAGTGTTGAGCCCACCCCTTGTCTCTGTGACTCTGTGAAGCAGAGCTATGGTCAATACAAAATCCCTATGCAATTTACCATTGGAGGACAAAACGATGCGCTTGATGGGACGCCCTCCCCATGTTAAGTCAATGTAAAAATTCGGGCAGCTCTAGCGCCCCAGGGGTACAACTCACACCCCTTTGAGATGTGTGTTTTGAGAGATCCTGTCAGCCTCTCCAAATGTGGTAATTCACGAAGTTTCTCGAAATCCTCGCCGAGCTACGAGTGGTCAAACTTTGCCGTAATGTTAAGTCTATGCGATTGGTGGATTTTCGCCTTCGAAAAATCGCAACCCCGATCCCTTAGAAAAGATATAGCACACCATTCCCGAATAATCCGCACGATTTGACGCCTCATTCATGGGTGTGTGACAAACGGTGTGGGAGGAGAAGCGCGCCGAACTTTTGTGTGGAAGAATAATAATAAGTATAATAATAATAAGTATGCACAATAACAATAGTGATGCCAGCAAGCACCACTAACTAGAATGTACATTTCCAGAAGAAAATGTGAGTGGTGCTTGCAGTGGCAAAACTGGGCCCGGTCGTGCAAGTGACTGCAAAAAGCCCACCCCATGTCTGTACGATGTTGTGGAGCTGAGTTGCTAGGTGTTCTGATGGTTGCTAGGCGGTTGCTAGGATGTTCTGAGTGGTTGCTAGGCGTTGCCATGCGGTTGCTAGGTGGTTGCTAGGTGTTCTGGGTGGTTGCTAGGGCGTTGCGTGGTTGCTAGGTGGTTGCTAGGGTGTTCTGAGTGGTTGCTAGGGCGCCAGGCGGTTGCCAGGTGGTTGCTAAGGTGTTCTGGGTGGTTGCCAGGGCCAGGTGGCTGCCAGGTGCTGGGTGGTTGCGCCAGGTGCAGGCGCGGTTGCTAGGGTGTTCTGGGTGGTTGCTAGGGCGTTGCTAGGTGGTTGCTGCGCGGTTGCTAGGGTGTTCTGGGTGGTTGCTAGGGCGTTGCTAGGTGGTTGCCAGGTGGTTGCTAAGGTGTTCATTCTGGTAGGTTGCTATAGTGTTGCTAGTTGTCACATATGGTTACTATGTAGTGTTTATAGAGTTCTTAGTACGTTTCTTAGCCTGATTTAACGCTTAGCTAATCACTATTAGCATGTAGCTATTCACTGTTGCTATGGAGGGCTTGGGAACATCCCATAATGATATTCCAAAAGCTCCTTGTCAGTATGAATGATATAAGACCAACCCCATGTCTCTATGATTTTCTAATCCAGAGATATAGGTCTTGATAAACGGTTGCTAGGTACTCTGTTTGGTTGCTATGGAGTGGCTTGGGAACATCCCATAATGATATTCCAAAAGCTCCTTGTCAGTATGAATGATATAAACCAACCCCTATGTCTCTATGATTTTCTAATGCAGAGATATAGGTCTTGTTAAACTGTTGCTAGGGTACTCCGTTTGGTTGCTATGGAGTGGCTTTGGAGCATCCAATGACGATACAGCAAAAGCTCCTTGTCAGTATGAATGATATAAACCAACCCCCATTCCTCTATGACATTCAGATGTGAAGATATACACTGTGGACTTGGGTTGCTAAGGTGCTTAATAACGGTTGCTAGGGCGTGGCTAGGACGTGTTGAAGGTGATTTGTGATTGGCTGTTGATGCCCCGAGTCAAACAAACCCACCCCCATGTTTCTATGACGCTTATATCCAAAGATATCCCTTTGATCTCTTTCAATGGAAGTCTATGGGATCAGTTGCTAGGAGCTCTAAATGGTTGCTAGGGCGTGGCTTGACAGCATCACGATGATCCTGAGATAGTGATTGGTTGTCTGAGTAAGTTGAGCCCACCCCCTTGTCTCTGTGACTCTGTGAAGCAGAGCTATGGTCAATACAAAATCCCTATGCAATTTACCATTGGAGGACAAAACGCATGCGTTTGATGGGACGTCCCTCCCCATGTTAAGTCAATGTAAAAATTCGGGCCCCTCCTGCGCCCCAGGGGTACAACTCACACCCCTTTGAGATGTGTGTTTTGAGAGATCCTGTCAGCCTCTCCAAATGTGGTAATTCACGAGTTTCTCCAAATCCTCGCCGGAGCTACGAGTGGTCAAACTTTGCCGTAATGTTAAGTCTATGCGATTGGTGGATTTTCGCCTTCGGCGAAAAATCGCAACCCCGATCCCTTAGAAAAGATATAGCACACCATTCCCGAATAATCCGCACGATTTGACGCCTCATTCATGGGTGTGTGACAAACGGTGTGGGAGGAGAAGCGCGCCGAACTTTTGTGTGGAAGAATAATAATAAGTATAATAATAATAAGTATGCACAATAACAATAGTGATGCCTTGCTTACCAGCAAGCACCACTAACTAGAATGTACATTTCCAGAAGAAAATGTGAGTGGTGCTTGCAGTGGCAAAACTCGGGCCCGGTCGTGCAAGTGACTGCAAAAAGCCCACCCCCATGTCTGTACGATGTTGTGGAGCTGAGATATGGCTTATTCATGTGTTTGTACGGTTGCTAGGGTGGTCTAAATGGTTGCTATGGTGTGGCTATACAGTTTATGGGGTGATATGTAAAGACTATTTGCCAGTCTGAGTCAAAAGAGCCCAACTCTGTATGTGTACAACGCTCTGGTGCTGAGATATGGCTTGTTAATATATACGGTTGCTAGGGGTCTGTAACAGGTTGCTATGGCATGTTTAGTAAGTTTTGATGTCACTACTTATTGTCTGCTTGATAGGTCGAGTCGAAAGAGCCCAGCCTCGAGTCTCTACGACCTTCTGATCCGAATATATGATCTCACACATTATTGCCAATGTTAAGTCTATGGGACTTTATTCGAATGATTTTTTCCGCCAAAACGAAACCGCTTGATCCGATCGCTTAGAAAAGACATAGCACACCTCTCCTCAATAAGTCGGTCGATTCGACACCTCATTCATGTGTCTGTGACAAACGGTGCCGGAGGAGTAGCGTGCCAAAGTTTTAAAAAAGTAGAATAGTAATCACAACACTAGAATGTACATTTCCAGAAGAAAATGTGAGTGGTGCTTGCAGTGGCAAAACTCGGGGCCCGGTCGTGCAAGTGACTGCAAAAAGCCCACCCCATGTCGGTTGCTAGGGTGGTCTAAATGGTTGCTAAATGGTGGTCTAAATGGTTGCACGACCCTCCTCAATAAGTCGGTCGATTCGACAACTCATTCATGTGTTCATGACAAATGGTGCCAACACCAGTCTGAGTCATAAAAGACCAACTCTGTGTTTCTACTATGTTGTGGTATTTTAATGGAAGTTTATAGAAAAACATTTCATTACTTTAATTCCACTTTTAGAAAATTGTAATACGTGTTAATTGTCATTGTCATCATTTAATTGAAAGTATAACTTTCCAATGAAACCTGTGATGAGAAAAGTGAGATCTGCAAAAGAGGGATTCGAACCGGTCAATCATGTCAAAACATGGTCTACTGGATATTAATACGTAATTGGGCACTGAAAATATATTTCTTTTAATGGCACCAGTAGATATCTAAAGAAAATACCTGCACATCTCTGCATGCCATAATTTATACAATTTATCTTGCTAGATTATTACAATTAATGGCAAAAGGAATGTTTGAAAATGTAAACTGATATTTTTCCAATGACACACATTTTAGCAACATTACAGCAGCCAATCATAACACCTGCTCTGTGATATACCCCAAAATGCATGCACATAACATACAGTTATCAGATGTGAACAGTGAGTCCATAATTTAAGGCACTTTATTTCCATGTGTGTTAATTGTCATAATTTCTTTATTGAAATTAAATACCTTTCCAATGTGATCTGTGATGGAAAAAGAGCGAACTATGCCAAAGGCGGATTCGAACCGTTGTCATTCTCGTAAATGCGAGACCCCACGTAACTAGCATTTTACTGGTTACGCCACTGGATACATTGGGAATTATTAAGCCAATAATAGGTATTAAACAAAACGCTCGCGGGCCTAAAGGTTGTTAACTGCTTTTGTAGGCAGACAGTATGATCACTATATTAATTATAATTCAAAATATGTTATTTATTTATTGTCTTAACATGCATATTCAGTCACGTCTTATGGAAATTAACTTTACTCTACAGTTCTGCAACCAGATCAGTTTTCTTGCGGCGCGGGAGTAAATTTCTGAATCAAAGACGATAGCGGCCGCTCCCAACATACCTTGACAGCGTATCTGCGCTTGAACTTGAAGTGAACAAAACGTCCTACGTTCACATAGTTCCCAGATAATCTATGTCTGCATATCGTCCTCGAGATTTATTTATGTGTATCTTATAATTTTGAGTGACGGAATATGTTTATCTGTGACATTTTTACAGTGTTGAGAGTGTAAGACAAAAATAACAAACACAATTATTCTATAACCAACATTTTATATTGGTTATCCCAGTCACTCTTTATTTAGAGGAAATTTACATTAGGAAATGAGGAATAAAATTATTCGGAAAGCGGGTAAACACAGGACGAGTGACTTTTAAGCGGGAGCGGGAGGGGGAAAAACTGTCCCGCGCAAACCTGTACTGCACACTGTACAACATTCACTACACTAATGTACTATAAATAAAAATAAAAGGGATCTGTCGCAATCATATTTTTATTATGCAGCTTTATTCCAAACTAGCGTGAAGCTGTTTTAAAGTACATCTAGAACACACATAATTGCACACACCTGGAAAAATGCTCTTTATTTGAATGAGTGGGTGGCTCTTAAAAGAGCCGTTGTTGCTGGCTTTGGTGGCTTCATCCTCGGAGTTCCACCCGCAGAGCTTCGGCTATGTTCCTGTGCAGAAGCTCGTTGCCCTCCTGGCTCAGGTGGACTCCATCCCTGCACAGATCTGAGACGCCGATGTTTCTGTGGCGGACGCAGCGCATCTGCCTCCCTGCCAAGAAGGTAGATATGGCACTGTTCAGCCACCGGCGGCTCCTCTCGACCCCGTATGCCGTCCTGCCAGTCTGACCTCTCCAGTTCAGACGGGGCAGAATGGCCGAAAACAGGACCCTGGTTTTGGGAAACAGTCTGAAGACTGCCACCAGGTCAGACTTTATTTCCCGAAGGAAACCCTGACGGTTAAGTCCTCCCGGCACATACTGTTCCCGCCGAGGTGGATCACAAGGACGTCTGGAGCAGGAGCCTTGGCCCAGAGAGAGCGCAGAACTGGAAGCAGGTGCTCCCAGCGTCTGCCTCCTCTGCCTTCCCAAGTTACCTTGGCGCTAAGACCAAGGTTCCTGTCCAGGCCCTTCTCACTCATGTGAGACTGCAGCCTGCGGATGATGGAGCTGCCGACTATCCAAACGTGAGGGTCACCGTGTCCAGCCATCTCGAAGAGTGAGGGTGCAGCGATTTACCTCCAGTATTTATAATGAAGTGTCATTGTCACGTGTCATTGCCTGTTGCGCATTCTACAGGCACGGCCAAAAGTAAATAAACGTTAACTGAATAAAAAATGAACATATAAACATTTTATTTAATCTCTTGGCTTCTAAAGAAGTAGGCTAACACTGTAAAAAAAAAAAAAGATAGCTAACACTGTAAAAAAAAAAAAAGATAGAAATCTTTAAACTACCAAATTTAGAGTTTATTTCAAATTACATTTTCACTACATAGTAATATATTTACACCATATAAAAGTAGCATTTATTTGCAATATATGTAAATAGTTATTAAATGCCACATATACTTTTTCAGAGATGCACCTTAGCGTTGTACATTAACAGGATGCAATAATAACTGTAAATGATTTCATTTCTTAAAATACATTATTTCCACCTTTAGAACATTTTCTTTAATTTTATTTGAAAGTACAGGCCTCTCCAATGTGATATGTGATGAAAAACGGGAGAAAAGCGAGGTCGACAAAGGCGGATTCGAACCGACGCGATAAGCGTCAAAATGAAATGCCTCGAGACTTACCCTTTAGTGATTGCGCCACTGAGAACGACGTATTCTTAGAGAAGCAGATTACACAAACGATTATGGAAATGTAATTGATATTGTAATGTCTGATAAATGACAGACAAGGAGGCTCTGTTTCTGAACTTTAATCGGAAAGAAGATGAACACACTTTTACACAAGCGCTCCCGTCTGAAACTCTATCGCACTTGGTTCCCGCTCCTCTGAACGTCGTTAACCCTGTGACTGCCAGTGCAAAACAAAACAGCAATTTCAAAATGCAGACATGTAGTACATGTGGTCTATATGTACATATGGAGAAGTATAAAAAAAGTTATTTTACAGTGCCATCTGTCAATATACCTGGATCTCATAAGTTCACAATGTATTCTTAAAGATAATCTGCAATTAAGGTTGGCAAGTATACTATTCAGCAGGTGATTCAAACCCAGAACATATATTTTTTTTCCTACCATCCCATTTGGAAAGCATATATTTACAGGAAGAAATCACAGGAATGTATTATAGCTGATCTAAGGATGATAAACATTAAACTTCATGACTTCAGTAAAATAAGTAACAATTTCATTACCATTGCCAGTTTATGAGAAATGCTTTATGTCATAGGCTGATGGAATGTACAAGTATGCCTGTCGTAAATGTATAATTTAATTGATTATTTTGCATGTAACAGCCACAAAAGACAAAACCAAGTAATTAGATTTCAAATGTATTTTTATTTAATTAATGACCATTTGGATTGCTCTTAGTCTGGCTCCTCACCTAAGAAAGCCAAAGCAGAGTGGCTTACTCTTACAGCCGTTTCACACTGCAAGCGTGAGCGGCACATAAGCAGCGCATATTTTTTTTGGGGCATACATGTTAAGCAATGAGTGCATTCACACCGGGAGCAGGAGCAGTGCGTGAGTGTGTCAAGCAGCAGTGAGCAGGGTTTTCGGCACCAAGTCTATTTCAGCTGCGCTGCTGATGCTCAATTAAACGGATAGTTCACCCGAAAATGAAAATTCTGTCATAATTTACTTGTGTGTGTGTGTGTGTCTCTCTGCTCCATGTGTGTCTTGCAATGTGGAGCGGCTGTTAGGGATCACTGGAACGCACAAGCCTTTCCACCAACGGCAAGGTGGCAATCCTTGGAAAGGACATTCACTCTCCATTCATTCTTTAACTAACACACTCACGCTCTCACTCACACACACACACACACAAACAAACACACACACACACATACACAGTATATAACTAACACATACACACTCACATGCACACAAGGAGACAAAAAGAGTTTAGTATTACACATTAACTAATAATAACTATACAAACCATAAATTAACGAAACATGCCAGTCACTGTAAATTTTGTATGATAAAATGAAAAAATAAATCATTAGACCTTACCAGTAGTATTGACATACTTTACCCGGTGCTTCTATCTCTGCTTCTTCCCTCTTCAGCATTGTCCTCAATGCCATTAACACATTTGGTCCCGTCCTCTGGGCATGAAATTGATAAGTGAATATTGGGATTACTAAAAACACAAGTACTAATACACTAAAATACATATACAAGTAAACGCACAAATAAACCTTACAGAAAGAAAGGAGCACACATGCTGGTGTCCAGCTTGTCATCTTCTTCTTAGACATTCTGACTTCAATTGCGGTTTCTGAAAAACACAAAACTCAAAATTAGATTAAGATTTAACATTTTCCTCCAAATCTGGTTATGGTGTGCAGTAGTACAGTGACTTAACAGAGATCTTTAAATACTTAGCTTTAGATGGTTTATTGCACACTCATATCCGGTGCAGACAGCACTGCTATCGTCTCCAAATTCTTCCTGCACATATCAACAATAGAATAAAAGTGGACTGCATAATACACATCCAGTACAGATTGAACATAAATTCAACTCAAAACTTATATTATAAGGTCAAAAACAAATACATTACATCAGTTTCTTACTACGTCTCGCTCTACCTTTACCTGTTCTTACTGCCACTGTTGCTCTCACTGTCTATGTCCTGCCTGCCACACTACTCCTCACTCGTCTGCTGCTGCCTTCACTGTCCAGTGTCCTCCCTGGAGCTGCTTACGTCCTTCCTGCTGCTGAGGCTACGGTTCTAACTACTTGGTAGCTCAGTTTCATAAGATGTCATTACCGTACCACGGCCGCATAGCGACCATGCGTGCCAACCATCTAACGCGACACAACCATACGCCCCATGGTTCCTAAAACAACACAATCATACGAGCCAACCCATAGGACTAAGGCTGTTTTAGCCCCACATGTTGTCGTTAATGCAGATTCAGTGGCCTATGGTTACGTATCTTGTGTGTTTCGGTAACCGATAATACCCATCTATCGCGAAAACTCATCGACGCAAAATACAGTACACCGGATTATGATAACTATGGTAACTATTTAAGACACCCGCCTGAAGGCACAAATCCGGATGAGAAATGTAGAGGTGATCCAGAAGAGTGTGCTTTCTCGTCGTTGCTGTGGTGATCAGTTGCGTGTATCCTCTTGACTGAAATAATCCCAGAACAGCTTTTTTCCCTGTACCTAGGAGGTCCTCGTTGAAGTCGCCACAGACAATGACGGGATGTTTTTCCGCTATGTCCAAATAATCCAGCAGACTCGTCACGTTCTTTAGGAAGTCTTCAAATGCGTACTGCGGTGGCCTGTACACTACAGCAATTCTCAGCTGGATCGGACTATCCACTTTGATGGACAAACTCCAGATCGGTCACATTCTGTATAAATTGCCTAGGCTGAGCTGAAATATGCTCTTTACAAAATATGACGACTCCACCTCCATCTTTGTTTGCAATTTCTTGTTGAGTAGAGTATGAGACGTGCCTATTGCGCATAAATCGTTGTATCCTTGCAATTGGAGATGGGGTGAAATAATCGATCCGCTCAAGTGAGTTTCCGTCATGCAAAGAATGTCTGACAACAACAGCTCATGATGACATCTGATGTCTTCGATGTGGGATGCCAATCCTTCCGTGTTATGATGGATGATTTTAAATGTTTGATCCACGTTGGTTTCCCTAACCTGCCAAAGTGGCATTACTCCATCAAGCGGCGCTCGTCATATTCCATAGCGAGGCGTGACCGTAGAATCGGCGTAAATCTTCTTTTCACTGAAGTCCGTGATGTGTAGTCCGCGGGCGAGTCGTCCTGCTGAGAACGCGTAGGCCATTCCGGCTCGAAAATCTTCTTCAGTGACACTACGGCATCCTGCATGGTCATGCCCTGAACTTTGTGAGCCGTGCAGGCGTAGGCCAACTTGATGGGGAACTGGCGACGAACTGCTCCTTCCTCAGACTTTCTTGGACCTCTCGATGTAGACCAAGTCGTGCCTTCACCTCGCACCCTTCTGCGGTGATTCTTGCTCGCGCTTGGATTGTCCAGCTGAAGTCCAAGCATCTGGACGGTGTCGATTCCATCTTTTATCTTACTGACAATATGTGAAATCTTGCCAAAACATCCGTTGACGATTCCGTCTTCAACGTCCAGGTTCCTGGTCACCATTATGCGACTCCCAACGCAATTTGAATGGTGTCGAGCAAGTCGTCCTTTTTTCCGACGACAGGCTTGTTTTGTCTCTTCATCCCTCCTGTCCTCGGGTCTTTCCTGTAGTCTTCGGCATTGATGGTTGTGATGCCAGTGTGAAGAGCGTGGATTGTTTGGGTGTTGTGGCTGTGGACTTCCTTGTTGGTGGCAAATATGTGCAGTGCAGTACACGGGCAGTCTTTGGGGTCCTTCACAGCCTGGAGTAACAGTGCTCTATCCGCTTGACTAAGATCGTCGGTCTTTTGCTTAACTCGTAGCCGGTTTAAAAGCTGGGCAAAAGCAAGGTCCTCTTTCTGACGCATGATCTCTGAGAGGGTAATCATTTGAAAATGGTCTTTCCAAAAGTCCAAAACATCCTCTTCATACACGCACAGTGGTTTGGCTTTACCCAGAGGTGGCAGTTGGTAAAAGTCACCCACTGCGAGTACAGAGATTCCACCGAAAGGTTTCTTGCTGCCTTTGAGTTGCTGAAATCTCCAATTTATGTAGGCGAAAAGATCCTTTGATATCATGGAGATTTCATCAATGATTAGAATCTCGACGTCACGTAATGTAGCTCGCAGCTCATCTAGGGCATTTCCAAGTCCTTGATACGGCGGCTTCAAGTTCCTCGGAAGCTTTAAAATGGAATGCAGCGCTTGTCGGAAATATTGAACGCTGCCGTTCCAGTAAACGCACTCAAGAGCACTGTAGGCACGGAGAGATCCCCTTCCACTTGGAGTCGAGGCAGTTGTCGAGAATTTTTGACGCCTGCAGTAGATGCACTTGATGACGTGTGATTTGCCACAACCGGCACCACCTGATACGAAGTAGTAAAACGGCTCTGGATTATGACCCCACACACGCTTCTGACACCACTGGCAGACAGTGTAGAAAATGGCTGCCCGCGCCTCGCTGAGACTTCAAACAACTTCCTAGCAAATTCAACACTCATCTGGGGTTCCTCTACTCGTGGTACAACTCCATCTCCGTGTTCAAGAATTTGATATTCTGGAACATCGTCTTGTACAACGTTCTCGTCATCAGGATCGATGTCTTCTCGTTCCGCAACGCACTCCAAGCGATCGACTTCGATTTCAGGTGCAAAAGCGGTCCACGCTGCTTCTCAGACGGTCCTTGCTGTTGCAGCTGATCGAATGCCTTCTCCACTTCTTCGCTGTGTTTCTCAAACTTGTCTTGGTGTGCTTGCACTATGGCACTAACAGGCATCAGGAGACCCGGTGCGAGGAAGCTCCACATATGCACTAGTGTAAAACTGCTCATAAGTTGGAAATTTATGAGGTTTTAACTGTTCGTTGGAACGATGGGGTAAATAAAGCTTTACTAGTCTACTGTAAAATTGTTCTGCTTGTTTTTCTTTCAAAAGCGCCAGATACCTAATAACCGCAGCCTTACCGACGGTTCTTTTCTGGAAATATCCCATACCGTTGAGCAGCCGGTGAACATTCTTGCCTTTGGTTTGCTGACCGTACACGATGCGGCATTCCGAAGCAAAATCTGCCAGACACATCCTTTCAAACTCTCGGGTTTGAGGCCTTGCTCTGTATTTATCGATGATCCCTGACATCCAGACGCCCTCTGAATCGATCTTTATTTAATAGGGCGCTAAGGGGGAGACTCATCTTGAGCGCGTTGTCGTCGGTCGGTATAAACACAACGCTTCGTGAACACTTCTTCAACGGTAAGCTGCATGTTCGCGCCACAGACTCCTGAGCGCTTACTTGCCTATGTTTGAGTACGCCTGCATTATGTGCTTCATCTCGCCCTCCTCGTTGACGCATTCGCGCACACCCTTGATTACGCTTTTTAACAAGTCGCCCATTTCGCGTTCGCTTGGAAATGTACGACAACATGTACATGATGCAGCTAAAAGCATCAAGAACAAACTGAATGTCCATGTTACGCCCACGCCTCAACAAATCGGAATTGTAACCGCTCACCCAAGACTCCTTGGGATCGCGCTAAGCAAAATCACATTGGAAGTGGATAATGCTTCGACGGAGTTAGTGTAATCATCGACGGTCATCTTACACTTTGTCAGTAGCTCTGACAAGCTGTTAAAGGAGGCTTGGGGATCATTTAACAAATCCCACACCGCTTGAGTTTTGTTCGCGCCGCCATCGCTTTTGAGCAGCCTCCCGTCTCGCCGCCCTCTTTCTCTCGTCTCTTTGTTTTTGCTCATCTACAGGGTTCTGTGGTTGGGGACGAGCGATACAGTTTTTAGACATGCAGCTTCCCGATGAAGAAGCCTCGGTGTCATCCTCTTCTTCAGGACGCTGCGGTCGCGGACGAGTTATGGTGGTGCTAGTCACCGGTAGCTTAGGGAACCCAAATCGACACAATAAATTACCTTTTACACGACTTGGAGTGGTTCCTGCTATGAAGCTGAACTTCGTGACGATTCGATGAAGCTCAGGATCAGCTGGAATCGGGCAACCGCAGGTTATATAGCGGTCGATAAAATCGCAAACTTCTTTATCTTGATCGCTTTCAAACTCAGGTGCATCTTTTACCCAAACGAAGATGAATGTGTGGGCTACCTCTAGCTTGAAACTCAACCCTGTAAAAGAAATCTTCGACTTTACCGATGGGTTGGGCAGGCGACAAGAGCAGATGTGTCATTAGCGCGTCCACGCGTTTTTCAAACATGCGCATGACCGTGACAGGGTTGCTTCGGAGGACTTCACATTTCGTCGTCCAGTCGAGCTCTGAAAAGTCAATCTGTTCACCTTGCTGGGCCTTGATCGCCGTTATGACTTCAGGCCATCGCATTTCGCCGCGCTGAAAGTGCAAAAACGTAGGGGTCCCTAACTGTCTGATCATAGCCTGCAGATCTCTCAAAGTTTTTTCCCAGTAAGCTGGAGAACCTCTCAGCGTTGCATGAACTGCGTATGCCTTTGTTGTGTACCAATCGCCGATCTCCGGTTATCCTGAAGCAGCTTGTTGGAAATTCTTCTGCCATCTCTCAGAATCGGCTTACCTTTTCGCAACTGGATAGACATGCTGTTTCTAGCCAGTTGCGCTTCTGTCACAAACTGTGCGAAGAAAAGGTAACTCTGATCTTTGGCGAACGCTGATCCACGCAGAACAACCTTGGCGCTGAAATACATGCTGGGAGATATGGATACTTGTCTCATCATCGATTGTGTTCTGTCCAGTTGGGAATTGAACAGGAACGCCATGGCTTCCAGCTTTGGGATCTTGAAAACCCTACAGGCTTTTGTCCTGCGCAGGCGCCGATGCTAAATATTCCTCGCCGCATTTACAGGATCTCTTGCGCAATGTCAGGCGGCTGCATACAGGTGTCTAATGTGAGACCCGGTCGGAGTTCGCCTTTTCTTCGACGCTAACTTGTTGCTCATCCTGCTGAGCAACATCGACGCCTTGTTGATCCTCTATGTCGCCGCTTTCTCATTTAGGTCGAATATCGCCGCTTTCTAATCGAGATGTCCCTATATTCAGAATGAATTGCTTTCAGCGCCGCTAAAGCTGCAAGCACGCTACGCATGTTAACGGTTAAAAAGTGCTGGTAGCCTTTAAATTTAATGTGCCTCTTCAACTTGACCTGCAGTAGCTGGGACTCACTACTGGGTCTCGGAGAGAGTTGACCGCCTTCCACCTCAGAGGGCACACACACAACAGCACCATGCACTGCTCTCTGTCTTCCTTTCGGTAACGCGACTATTTTTGCAAATGGCAAAATTTTGGCGACGAGCTGACGTTCGAGCACATTTAATTCAGCCAATTCCGCAGGGATGGGTGGCAATTCGAGTCGGTTAGCTGTCGCAATCGAAGACATGTGGCCTCTTTAAGATGGCTGTCACATGTGTGGCAAATCCACTCGCTTCTCTCTTCCGGAACTATACAAGGACTTGAGCAGGCACGATCACAGGCATGGACATACTTCCCAGTTAAACAAGACGTGGCAACATGAACGTTTTTGCCATAACTCGTTCTGTTACAGACTTTGACTTGATCCGGGAACAACGCTCTGTGACAGACCGTGCAGACATGTGTTGGGCCATGCTGAATCCTGCATCGAATGCATTAATGGCACTTCCATCGCTTTGCCAACCAAAAGCTGGGGTGCTTCCTGGCTGAAGCGGATGTAAGGTTTGTATTTCCTTTTAACCTTGAGTGCGCATTGCAACTGATGAAGGATGTGATATGCAGCATCACCAACACATTTCTCCGTCTTGCGCAGGGTACATCGCAGGATGTGATGTGCTCTGAACTCTGGGTCACCTGCATATCTCCTCGCCATGTACGCTTTCATTTTACTCTGGAAGAGAGTATCTGTCCTATATCGCCTAATCATGTAATCTTTCATCTTCTTCTGGAAGAGAACATCTGTGCTATACCGCCTAAGCATGTAATCTTTCATCTTCTCCTGGAAGAGAACATCTGTGCTATACCGCCTAATCATGTAATCCTTCTTCTTTTTCTGGAAGAGAACATCTGTGCTATACCGCCTAACAAAGTAATCTTTCATCTTTTTCTGGAAGAGAACATCTGTGCTATACCGCCTAACAATGTAATCTTTACTTTTATTCTGGAAAAGATTATCTGTGCGGTATCGCTTAACCATGTAATCTTTCATTTTATTATGGAAAAGATTATCGGTGCGGTATCGCTTCACTATGTACGCTTTCTTTTTGTTTCTGAAAAAAGGATCCTGATTATACTTTTCCTTAAAGGCATCCTTTTTCTTTGTTTGAAATTGCAAAGAGACGCACTCTATTCCTGTCGTGAATCACTTTTTTTATTTTTTCTTATAAGAGAGGAAGTTGTGCCTTTATTAAGTTCTCCGTGTTGTTTTAAAATGTCAATCGTTTTACGCATTTCTTTTCTTCGCCTGTGCCTATTTTTTTTATCTATTATATCCTGTTTTTTTGCTACTGAGCCAACAAGATTTACTTTGGCTCCAACATTTGTTCTTGGGTCTGGTAGAGCTGAAGTTTCTTGTGATACCTGTTCACAAACAGATGGTGAAGGCAGTTGGCCAGCCTGTTGCTCTGTTTTAAACGACACAGGCATGAATTCATAGCTGGCTTCATCACCACGATCCTGGAAGAGCTTGAGAAGTCTGTCTATCATGTCACTCAGGTGGGCAAAAGTTACCATGACAGCAGTTCCAGCACCGGTAGGATGGGGCAAGCCTTCGGCAGTTCTTGAGTGCGAATCAAAGAATCCGTACCTTCCACATCTGTCTCTGAACACAGCAATACACTCCGGAGCAACGATGAGCAGCGCATGGTTGACATCAGTTGTGAGGCACTGCAGTCTTTCAGTGAGAGGAATCCACCACCCTTCCATGTCAGGGGTCCCTCTGGCTCGAAATATCCCATCGTCACTTCAGACTTTTGTACCTGGTGTGTCCGGTTAACGATGACACGCTCACCGGTACTTCATCCATAGTGAGATGATCCTGATTAAATTTTCCTTCAGCAATAAGCTGCATTTTAACACCGACGCACAACGATCCCCGACTCTATAACTCTATCAAGGTCAGGCATCTGAAATTGAATCCCGTCACTATGATTCGCCAAGAACGTCAGCGCTACACGTGCACTGATGGTTTCTGGAGAATAAATCATACCTAACATCGTTTTGACAATGCGACGCCTGCACAGACAAAACCCTGGGTGCACTATCGCTGTCCGCAAACGGTCTATCTGAAAACTGAGCTACAGCAGCGCCGGTGCTTGCCTGTTCAACCTGTAAATAAATCATTAATGGAATGAGGCTGATGGTCAAAATTTGTGTTATAGAATGTGTTTATGTGATTGCATGTAAGAGTGAGTGAGTGTGTGTGTTTGAATGTAAGAGTGTATGCGTGTGTGTGAGATTGAGTGCTAAAGTGTATGTGTGTGAGTGAGTATGTGACTGAATGTAAGAGTGAGTGTGTGAGAGAGGATGAACGTGAGTGTGTGCATGTGTCTGTGTGTGAGAGAGAGAATGGATTCGAGTGTTTGTGTCTGTGTGTGATTGAGTGTGTTTGTGAATGTGGGAGAATGAGTGTTAGAGTAAGTGAGTGAGTAAGTGAGAGTGTAAGTGAGTATGTGATTGAATGTAATAGTTAGACTGTGCATGTGAGAGATAGAGTGTGTGAGGGAGTGAGAGAGTGTGAGTAAGTGAGTATGTGATTGAATGTAAGAGTGAGTGTGTGTGTGTGTGTGTGTGTGTGTGTGGTGAGAGAGAGAGAGAGAGAGAGAGAGAGAGAGACAGAGAGAGAGCACCCTGTCATGCTGTTGTTATAAGCCACTGCTGAAGATATTATATCATATTGCAGTATTAAAGCTAACGAGTGATAGATTAAGTGATCAGAATGACGAGCGAACATGAAAATGTGTGCAATTTCACATCCCTAATATTAATAGTACCTTGTTAATCACGGAGAGTCTGGTCTGTTCATTCTTAAGGTCCTCTTTTTGCCGACGATTTGTTGAGCCTGAGATCTCTTTCCTTTCCGCATCCTTTAAAATATCAAGAGATAAAAAGAAATGAGACAAAATTATTCATGACAAAATTCATCTGATTAACTCACTAATTTGAGTGAACGAAGTAACTATAAAAACTAGAGAGTTTACATTCAAGTGTCTTATCATTAAAATTAACCATTGATTTTGTTTTAATCATCAAAAGTAATGCATATTGAATTAAACTTCTTTGTTAGTCAAATTAATTTTAACAGGACATTCTCGCTTTAATAGGGACTTACTTTGAAAGTTCTCCGGTTTAACAGCTGATGAACCTGAAAAGATAAATCCTGCAGTACTCTCAGGTAGACAAAACAGTTAAACAACAATGAAAGAGACACTGTGTATTTTTTTAAAGAAAAGAACAATAGAAGTATAATAAAATAAACTGTTCTCTGTATGTGAATATAGAACAAGGACAACCAGAAAAAGAACTAGTTAAGATTTATAAAAATAAAACAAAATGAAAAAATTTAAAATAAAACAACTGTTAAATAAAATATGCCAAATAAACTGCTCTATTTAAAAAAATGCTGAATATATAAAAATAATTAACGTTTTCTTAATATATATGTATATATATTTTTCCTTAAATGTTTTAAGTAAAAGAAAAAGTAGTAAGAACAAATGAACTGCTCTCGTGGAAAACAGCAAAACACAAGGAACCTGAAAAGAAGCACAGACAGAAACAGACACATTAGGTCACAGTACAATTATGGTGATGTGATGAAAATGTCATAATAGTTCAAGAAACCACATTGAACCATATTAATACTGACCAAGGAGTGCAGCAGAAGATGCAGGTCGTGCTCAGATCAGTCAGTCTGAAAAACAATAATGAAATAATAAACATAATGAAAACTAAACTCAAGCCAAACTATGCATACGTTCTCTGCATGTTAAATATTATTTATACATTTTATCTATATAGAATATAATTTGGAAGCTGTATGTCAAAAATGCAACCTAAAACCTGAGATGGACTGTCCATCTATCCAGGTTTACAACAAGATGCTGGGATAAGCTCAAGCATCTCTGTATAGGACAAGTGGTTTGGAGAACGGATAGGTGAATATGGTCTTAACATTTTTTTTTTTACCACAAATAACTATTTTAATAGTTTCTGTGACCTTGATTAAAAAAATTAACTATAATGATTTAGTTATCAACAACTCAGATCTGAAGCATTTTGTATTTGTAGCCATATCAGTAATTAAAGTCTTACCTCAAAGGGTAGGTTTGTGAAACAATATTCTGAAACAGAGAAAGAGAGTCATAGAACTGAACAACTCTATAACAGAAAAGTAACACTGGAGAAAAAAAACCTGAAAACATTTATTCTGTAAACTCTGTGCTGTTCCTTATTCCATTTCTAAAAATGTTGCATCTTTAAATGTGTGACGTTAAATATAGTTTATGTAACTGTAATATAAAAATAAAAACATTACATTGTCATGAATGGATAATAATTATTGGACAAATATTATATAGTGCAATAAAATCTCCTAAACAAAATAGTGATTTTGTTTTGTATTGTTACACTTAAGAAAAGCACTAAAACCATATTAATGTCATCCTCCATCACTCCCAAAATGAACTTTGACACAGTATTAATCAATGCGTTATGCGTTACTATGTAGAAAAATAAAATGGCTGCTGGTGAAGCTGGTCTGTAGCTACTACATTCAAATGGACAGCGCGGACTTCAGCAGCATGAACCACGTGACGGTGTGGCGCGAAATCAAAGGTTATCACGACTCTCTCGAGCAATAACATCTCACAAAACTCCCGTTGTGTTCAATAATGCTGTATACACATCACAATGAATTACGTACATAATATTTGCCCTTTGTTGTTTATGATTAGATTATTCTGTAAGTGAGGTAACTGAGGCCTCACCGGATTTGACAGAAACCAAACGACGATATTCATCAAACATACAAACCGTAACGTTAAACGCGTGACCGTTGTTCAGCTCAGTCCAGCATTTGATTGACAAGCGCAGAAACCGATATAAACGCAGCAATCGACACTTCGTTGTGATCTATGCAGCCATGCATGAATGTAAATACATAAACTACCATCGTGGATGGTAAAATGAGCGCCAAAATGAATACACTCCAGTAACGTTAAGCTAAACAATTAACGGCAGAAACCAAACGATGTATATTCATCAAACACACGCAACATATGATTTCCCGTTTTAACGTTACACACGAAGCTAGAACTAACGGTCGAGATTGTGTAACTTATGCCTCACCGGATTTCTTAAACCGGTGACTAAAGTAACAGCCATCGATTGACAAAGCATTACTAAACTCACCATAAACCGCGTATGACAGAAACCAAACGACGTATATTCATCAAATACTCACAAAATATGATTTAAAGTTTTACACTCGAAGCTAGAAGTAATGGTGACCAGCTGTAGACACTACTTATACACATTAACATCTTCACAGAGATACAGACACCGGCCAATGTCAACAAAAACGATAACATTTTGTACCCCATATTATAATACGAATAGCATTGCTAACATTTTATTAAAAAAAGAGCTACATGTGACATACCAAGGCTTTATAACACAGCATATCAGAAAACAGCCGTCTCACTTACCTCAGGGAATAAAGTGGACCGATCGTCAGTCACTGCTGCAGCTCGTTGTTTCGCCAGCCAATCAGAAGTGAGCTGTGATTGTACAACCAATAAAATCAGATCAGCTTCGCTTTGAATTACCAGGCAAATCAGCAATTAAAGTGATAAAGCATAAAATCAGAAATCATTACAACAATGTTGATTACTATGACCATGCTGCACATGCAGTATTTTATAGTAGCATTACATAAATAATAAATGTAAAAAGTGATAGGTTTGTATTAAAGTTACTGAGGGAGTGGTAGTGATTTGACAGCTCATCTCTATCAGCCATAATTCATCTCCTGCACTATCTTCCTCTGTGTGTGTGTGTGTGTGTGTGTGTGTGTGTGTGTGTGTGTGTGTGTGTGTGTGTGTGTGTGTGTGTGTGTGTGTACTGGTAATCCTTACGGTATGGGGACAAAATGTCCCCACAAAGATGGCAATATCCAAAATCCTTGTCCTTGTGGGGACATTTTTGGTCCCCATGAGGAAAACAGGTCATAAATCACACTAAGTGATGTTTTTGAAAAAAAGTAAAAATGCAGCATGTCTCCTGTGATGAGTAGGTTTAGGGGCTGTGTGTGTGTGTGTGTGTGTGTGTGTGTGTGTGTGTGTGTGTGTGTGTGTGTGTGTGTGTGTGTGTGTGTGTGTGTGTGTGCGCATGTTTTTGGTGAAATATCAAATACAAATGTGTATAGAGTGAGAGATGGTGTGTTTGTAACAGAGAGAAAGAGAAAAAATGTGTGTGAGAGAGAAAGAGAGTGTGATTGAGTGTAAGACTGAGAGAGATGTTTGCTAACATGATGAGAGCATGTTTTTGCTAACAAGATGTTAACATGATTAGCATATAGCTAGAACAATGCTAACATGCTAGCATGTTTGATAGCATAATGGTAACACGATTCATATATTTATCATGTTTGTTTGCATAATGCTAACACATAATTAGCATTATGCTAGTATGATTAGCTAACATGATTAGTATTTTGTTAGCATTATGCTAACTGATTGGCATTTTGTTTGCATAATGTTAACACAATTAGCATAATGTTAGCATAATGTTAACATGATTAGCTAGTAGTTAACATTATTAGTTAACATGATTAGCATTTTGCTAGCATAATGTTAACACAATTAGCATGTTTTTAACATTAATGCTAACAGATGCGGTATGTTGGGTGGTGGTTGCCGCTAGGTTCTGGGGGGTGGTTGGCCGCAGTTGCAAGGCATTGCTATGTTGTTGCTAAGGTGTTCTGGGTGGTTGCTAGGCGTTGCTAGGTGGTTGCTAAGGTGTTCTGGGTGGTTGCCAGCAGCTGCAAGGTGGTTGCTAAGGTGTTCTGGGTGGTTGCCAGGGCGTTGCCATGTGGTTGCTAAGGTGTTCTGGGTGGTTGCCAGGTGTTGCTAGGTGGTTGCTAAGGTGTTCTGGGTGGTTGCTAGGGCGTTGCCAGGTGGTTGCTAAGGTGTTCTGGGTGGTTGCTAGGCGTTGCCAGGTGGTTGCTAAGGTGTTATGGGTGGTTGCTAGGGCGTTGCTGCCATGCGGTTGCCAGGTGGTTGCTAAGGTGTTCTGGGTGGTTGCTAGGGCGTTGCTATGGGGTTGCTAGGTGGTTGCTAAGGTGTTCTGGGTGGTTGCTAGGGCGTTGCTATGCGGTTGCTAGGTGGTTGCTAAGGTGTTCTGGGTGGTTGCTAGGGCGTTGCGCGGTTGCTAGAGTGGTTGCTAAGGTGTTCTGGGTGGTTGCTAGGGCGTTGCTATGCGGTTGCTAGGTGGTTGCTAAGGTGTTCTGGGTGGTTGCTAGGGCGTTGCTATGCGGTTGCTAGGTGGTTGCTAAGGTGTTCTGGGTGGTTGCTAGGGCGTTGCTAGGTGGTTGCTAAGGTGTTCTGGGTGGTTGCTAGGTGGTTGCTAAGGTGTTCTGGGTGGTTGCTAGGTGGTTGCTAGGTGGTTGCTAGGGTGTTCTGGGTGGTTGCTAGGGCGTTGCTAGGTGGTTGCTAAGGTGTTCTGGGTGGTTGCTAGGCAGTTGCCAAGGTATTCTGGTAGGTTGCTATAGTGTTGCTAGTTGTCACAGATGGTTACTATGTAGTGTTTATAGAGTTCTTAGTACGTTCTTAGGCTGATTTAACGCTTAGCTAATCACTATTAGCATGTAGCTATTCACTGCTAGCATGTGTAGCAAAGTGCCGTTTGCTAGCATGAGTCAAAAGACCCAACCCCCATGTCTCTATGATGTTCTGACGCAAAGATATAGGGGTTGATAAACGGTTGCTAGGGTACTCTGTTTGGTTGCTATGGAGTGGCTTGGGAACATCCCATAATGATATTCCAAAAGCTCCTTGTCAGTATGAATGATATAAACCAACCCCCGTTCCTCTATGATTTTCTGATGCAGAGATACGGTTCTTGCTAAACTGTTGCTAGGGTACTCTGTTTGGTTGCTATGGAGTGGCTTGGCAGCTGCCAATGACGATACAGCAAAAGCTCCTTGTCAGTATGAATGATATAAATCAACCCCCATTCCTCTATGACATTCAGATGTGAAGATATACACTGTTGATTTGGGTTGCTAAGGTGCTTAATAACGGTTGCTAGGGCGTGGCTAGGAAGTGTTGAAGGTGATTTGTGATTGGCCGTTGATGCCCCGAGTCAAACAAACCCACCCTCATGTTTCTATGACACTTCAATCCAAAGATATCCCTTTGATCTCTTTCAATGGAAGTCTATGGGATCGGTTGTTAGGGAGCTCTAAATGGTTGCTAGGGCGTGGCTTGACAGCATCACGATGATCCTGAGATAGTGATTGGTTGTCTGAGTAAGTTGAGCCCACCCCCTTGTCTCTGTGACCCTGTGAAGCAGAGCTATGGTCAATACAAAATCCCTATGCAATTTACCATTGGAGGACAAAACGCATGCGTTTGATGGGACGTCCTCCCATGTTAAGTCAATGTAAAAATTCGGGCAGCTCTAGCGCCCCAGGGGTACAACTCACACCCTTTGAGATGTGTGTTTTGAGAGATCCTGTCAGCCTCCAAATGTGGTAATTCACGAGTTTCTCCGAAATCCTCGCTCGGAGCTACGAGTGGTCAAACTTTGCCGTAATGTTAAGTCTATGCGATTTTTCGGGTGGATTTTGCCCTAAAAATCGCAACCCCGATCCCTTAGAAAAGATATAGCACACCATTCCCGAATAATCCGCACGATTTGACGCCTCATTCATGGGTGTGTGACAAACGGTGTGGGAGGAGAAGCGCGCCGAACTTTTGTGTGGAAGAATAATAATAAGTATAATAATAATAAGTATGCACAATAACAATAGTGATGCCTTGCTTACCAGCAAGCACCACTAACTAGAATGTACATTTCAGAAGAAAATGTAGTGGTGCTTGCAGTGGCAAAACTCGGGCCCGGTCGCAAGTGACTGCAAAAGCCCACCCCATGTCTGTACGATGTTGTGGAGCTGAGATATGGCTTATTCATGTGTTTGTAATGGTTGCTAGGTGCTCTAAATGGTTGCTATGGTGTGGCTATACAGTATATGGGGTGATGTGTAAAGACTATTTGCCAGTCTGAGTCAAAAGAGCCCAACTCTGTATGTGTACAACGCTCTGGTGCTGAGATATGGCTTGTTAATGTTGATATATACGGTTGCTAGGGGTCTGTAACAGGTTGCTATGGCATGTTTAGTAAGTTGTGATGTCACTACTTATTGTGTGCTTGATAGGCGAGTCGAAAGAGCCCAGCCTCGAGTCTCTACGACCTTCTGATCCGAATATATGATCTCACACATTATTGCCAATGTTAAGTCTATGGGACTTTTTTCAAACGATTTTTTTCCCGCCAAAACGAAAACCGTTTGTCCGATCGCTTAGAAAAGACATAGCACACCTCTCCTCAATAAGTCGGTCGATTCGACATCTCATTGGTGGGTCTGTGACAAACGGTGCCGGAGGAGTAGCGTGCCGAAGTTTTAAAAAAGTAGAATAGTAATCACAACACTAGAATGTACATTTCCAGAAGAAAATGTGAGTGGTGCTTGCAGTGGCAAAACTCGGGGCCCGGTCGTGCAAGTGACTGCAAAAAGCCCACCCCATGTCGGTTGCTAGGTGGTCTAAATGGTTGCTAAATGGTGGTCTAAATGGTTGCACGACCCTCCTCAATAAGTTGGTCGATTCGACAACTCATTCATGTGTCTGCGACAAACGGTGCCAACACCAGTCTGAGTCATAAAGACCAACTCTGTGTTTCTACTATGTTGTGGTATTTTAATGGAAGTTTATAGAAAAACATTTCATTACTTTAATTCCACTTTTAGAAAATTGTAATACGTGTTAATTGTCATTGTCATTTAATTGAAAGTATAACTTTCCAATGAAACCTGTGATGAGAAAAGTGAGATCTGCAAAAGAGGGATTCGAACCGGTCAATCATGTCAAAACATGGTCTACTGGATATTAATACGTAATTGGGCACTGAAAATATATTTCTTTTAATGGCACCAGTAGATATCTAAAGAAAATACCTGCACATCTCTGCATGCCATAATTTATACAATTTATCTTGCTAGATTATTACAATTAATGGCAAAAGGAATGTTTGAAAATGTAAACTGATATTTTTCCAATGACACACATTTTAGCAACATTACAGCAGCCAATCATAACACCTGCTCTGTGATATACCCCAAAAATGCATGCACATAACATACAGTTATCAGATGTGAACAGTGAGTCCATAATTTAAGGCACTTTATTTCCATGTGTGTTAATTGTCATAATTTCTTTATTGAAATTAAATACCTTTCCAATGTGATCTGTGATGGAAAAAGAGCGAACTATGCCAAAGGCGGATTCGAACCGTTGTCATTCTCGTAAATGCGAGACCCCACGTAACTAGCATTTTACTGGTTACGCCACTGGATACATTGGGTATTATTAAGCCACTAATAGGTATTAAACAAAACGCTCGCGGGCCTAAAGGTTGTTAACTGCTGTTGTAAGCAGACAGTATGATCACTATATTAATTATAATTCAAAATATGTTATTTATTTATTGTCTTAACATGCATATTCAGTCACGTCTTATGGAAATTAACTTTACTCTACAGTTCTGCAACCAGATCAGTTTTCTTGCGGCGCGGGAGTAAATTTCTGAATCAAAGACGATAGCGGCCGCTCCCAACATACCTTGACAGCGTATCTGCGCTTGAACTTGAAGTGAACAACACGTCCTACGTTCACATAGTTCCCAGATAATCTATGTCTGCATATCGTCCTCGAGATTTATTTATGTGTATCTTATAATTTTGAGTGACGGAATATGTTTATCTGTGACATTTTTTACAGTGTTGAGAGTGTAAGACAAAAATAACAAACACAATTATTCTATAACCAACATTTTATATTGGTTATCCCAGTCACTCTTTATTTAGAGGAAATTTACATTAGGAAATGAGGAATAAAATTATTCGGAAAGCGGGTAAACACAGGACGAGTGACTTTTAAGCGGGAGCGGGAGGGGGAAAAACTGTCCCGCGCAAACCTGTACTGCACACTGTACAACATTCACTACACTAATGTACTATAAATAAAAATAAAAGGGATCTGTCGCAATCATATTTTTATTATGCAGCTTTATTCCAAACTAGCGTGAAGCTGTTTTAAAGTACATCTAGAACACACATAATTGCACACACCTGGAAAAATGCTCTTTATTTGAATGAGTGGGTGGCTCTTAAAAGAGCCGTTGTTGCTGGCTTTGGTGGCTTCATCCTCGGAGTTCCACCCGCAGAGCTTCGGCTATGTTCCTGTGCAGAAGCTCGTTGCCCTCCTGGCTCAGGTGGACTCCATCCCTGCACAGATCTGAGACGCCGATGTTTCTGTGGCGGACGCAGCGCATCTGCCTCCCTGCCAAGAAGGTAGATATGGCACTGTTCAGCCACCGGCGGCTCCTCTCGACCCGTATGCCGTCCTGCCAGTCTGACCTCTCCAGTTCAGACGGGGCAGAATGGCCGAAAACAGGACCCTGGTTTTGGGAAACAGTCTGAAGACTGCCACCAGGTCAGACTTTATTTCCCGAAGGAAACCCTGACGGTTAAGTCCTCCCGGCACATACTGTTCCCGCCGAGGTGGATCACAAGGACGTCTGGAGCAGGAGCCTTGGCCCAGAGAGAGCGCAGAACTGGAAGCAGGTGCTCCCAGCGTCTGCCTCCTCTGCCTTCCCAAGTTACCTTGGCGCTAAGACCAAGGTTCCTGTCCAGGCCCTTCTCACTCATGTGAGACTGCAGCCTGCGGATGATGGAGCTGCCGACTATCCAAACGTGAGGGTCACCGTGTCCAGCCATCTCGAAGAGTGAGGGTGCAGCGATTTACCTCCAGTATTTATAATGAAGTGTCATTGTCACGTGTCATTGCCTGTTGCGCATTCTACAGGCACGGCCAAAAGTAAATAAACGTTAACTGAATAAAAAATGAACATATAAACATTTTATTTAATCTCTTGGCTTCTAAAAGAAGTAGGCTAACACTGTAAAAAAAAAAAGATAGCTAACACTGTAAAAAAAAAAAGATAGAAATCTTTAAACTACCAAATTTAGAGTTTATTTCAAATTACATTTTCACTACATAGTAATATATTTACACCATATAAAAGTAGCATTTATTTGCAATATATGTAAATAGTTATTAAATGCCACATATACTTTTTTCGGCAGAGATGCACCTTAGCGTTGTACATTAACAGGATGCAATAATAACTGTAAATGATTTCATTTCTTAAAATACATTATTTCCACCTTTAGAACATTTTCTTTAATTTTATTTGAAAGTACAGGCCTCTCCAATGTGATATGTGATGAAAAACGGGAGAAAAGCGAGGTCGACAAAAGGCGGATTCGAACCGACGCGATAGCGTCAAAATGAAATGCCTCGAGACTTACCCTTTAGTGATTGCGCCACTGAGAACGACGTATTCTTAAGAGAAGCAGATTACACAAACGATTATGGAAATGTAATTGATATTGTAATGTCTGATAAATGACAGACAAGGAGGCTCTGTTTCTGAACTTTAATCGGAAAGAAGATGAACACACTTTTACACAAGCGCTCCCGTCTGAAACTCTATCGCACTTGGTTCCCGCTCCTGAACGTCGTTAACCCTGTGACTGCCAGTGCAAAACAAAACAGCAATTTCCAAAATGCAGACATGTAGTACATGTGGTCTATATGTACATATGGAGAAGTATATAAAAGTTATTTTACAGTGCCATCTGTCAATATACCTGGATCTCATAAGTTCACAATGTATTCTTAAAGATAATCTGCAATTAAGGTTGGCAAATATACTATACAGCAGGTGATTCAAACCCAGAACATATTTTTTTTTCCTACCATCCCATTTGGAAAGCATATATTTACAGGAAGAAATCACAGGAATGTATTATAGCTGATCTAAGGATGATAAACATTAAACTTCATGACTTCAGTAAAATAAGTAACAATTTCAATTTCATTACCATTGCCAGTTTATGAGAAATGCTTTATGTCATAGACGCTGATGGAATGTACAAGTATGCCTGTCGAAATGTATAATTTAATTGATTATTTTGCATGTAACAGCCACAAAAGACAAAACCAAGTAATTAGATTTCAAATGTATTTTTATTTAATTAATGACCATTTGGATTGCTCTTAGTCTGGCTCCTCACCCTAAGAAAGCCAAAGCAGAGTGGCTTACTCTTACAGCTGTTTCACACTGCAAGCGTGAGTGGCACATAAGCAGCGATATTTTTTTGGGGCATACATGTTAAGCAATGAGTGCATTCACACCGGGAGCAGGAGCAGTGCGTGAGTGTGTCAAGCAGCAGTGAGCAGGGTTTTCGGCACCAAGTCTATTTCAGCTGCGCTGCTGATGCTCAATTAAACGGATAGTTCACCCGAAAATGAAAATTCTGTCATAATTTACTTGTGTGTGTGTGTGTCTCTCTGCTCCATGTGTGTCTTGCAATGTGGAACGGCTGTTAGGGATCACTGAACGCACAAGCCTTTCCACCAACGGCAAGGTGGCAATCCTTGGAAAGGACATTCACTCTCCATTCATTCTTTAACTAACACACTCACGCTCTCACTCACACACACACACACACACAAACACACACACACACATACACAGTATATAACTAACACATACACACTCACATGCACACAAGGAGACAAAAAGAGTTTAGTATTACACATTAACTAATAATAACTATACAAACCATAAATTAACAAACATGCCAGTCACTGTAAATTTTGTATGATAAAATGAAAAATAAATCATTAGACCTTACCAGTAGTATTGACATACTTTACCCCGGTGCTTCTATCTCTGCTTCTTCCCTCTTCAGCATTGTCCTCAATGCCATTAACACATTTGGTCCCGTCCTCTGGGCATGAAATTGATAAGTGAATATTGGGATTACTAAAAACACAAGTACTAATACACTAAAATACATATACAAGTAAACGCACAAATAAACCTTACAGAAAGAAAGGAGCACACATGCTGGTGTCCAGCTTGTCATCTTCTTCTTAGACATTCTGACTTCAATTGTACGGTTTCTGAAAAACACAAAACTCAAAATTAGATTAAGATTTAACATTTTCCTCCAAATCTGGTTATGGTGTGCAGTAGTACAGTGACTTAACAGAGATCTTTAAATACTTAGCTTTAGATGGTTTATTGCACACTCATATCCGGTCGCAGACAGCACTGCTATCGTCTCCAAATTCTTCCTGCACATATCAACAATAGAATAAAAGTGGACTGCATAATACACATCCAGTACAGATTGAACATAAATTCAACTCAAAACTTATATTATAAGGTCAAAAACAAATACATTACATCAGTTTCTTACTACGTCTCGCTCTACCTTTACCTGTTCTTACTGCCACTGTTGCTCTCACTGTCTATGTCCTGCCTGCCACACTACTCCTCACCGCGCCTGCTGCTGCCTTCACTGTCCAGTGTCCTCCCTGGAGCTGCTTACGTCCTTCCTGCTGCTGAGGCTACGGTTCTAACTACTTGGTAGCTCAGTTTCATAAGATGTCATTATCGCACACGCACCGCAACGACCATACGCGGCCAACCATCTAACCGCGACACAACCATACGCCCCATGGTTCCTAAAACAACACAATCATACGAGCCAACCCATAGGACTAAGGCTGTTTTAGCCCCATGTTGTCGTTAATGCAGATTCAGTGGCCTATGGTTACGTATCTTGTGTGTTTCGGTAACCGATAATACCCATCTATCGCGAAAACTCATCGACGCAAAATACAGTACACCGGATTATGATAACTATGGTAACTATTTAAGACACCCGCCTGAAGGCACAAATCCGGATGAGAAATGTAGAGGTGATCCAGAAGAGTGTGCTTTCTCGTCGTTGCTGTGGTGATCAGTTGCGTGTATCCTCTTGACTGAAATAATCCCAGAACAGCTTTTTTCCCTGTACCTAGGAGGTCCTCGTTGAAGTCGCCACAGACAATGACGGGATGTTTTTCCGCTATGTCCAAATAATCCAGCAGACTCGTCACGTTCTTTAGGAAGTCTTCAAATGCGTACTGCGGTGGCCTGTACACTACAGCAATTCTCAGCTGGATCGGACTATCCACTTTGATGACGACAAACTCCAGATCGGTCACATTCTGTATAAATTGCCTAGGCTGAGCTGAAATATGCTCTTTACAAAATATGACGACTCCACCTCCATCTTTGTTTGCAATTTCTTGTTGAGTAGAGTATGAGACGCGGCCTATTGCGCATAAATGCGCTTGTATCCTTGCAATTGGAGATGGGGTGAAATAATCGATCCGCTCAAGTGAGTTTCCGTCATGCAAAGAATGTCTGACAACAACAGCTCATGATGACATCTGATGTCTTCGATGTGGGATGCCAATCCTTCCGTGTTATGATGGATGATTTTAAATGTTTGATCCACGTTGGTTTCCCTAACCTGCCGCAAAAGTGGCATTACTCCATCAAACAACGCTCTCGTCATATTCCGCAACGAGGCCGTGACCGTAGAATCGGCGTAAATCTTCTTTTCACTGAAGTCCGTGATGTGTAGTCCACGGAGCGAGGTCGTCCTGCTGAGGGCAACGTAGGCCATTCCCGGCTCGAAAATCTTCTTCAGTGACACTCACGGCATCCTGCATGGTCATGCCCTGAACTTTGTGAGCCGTGCAGGCGTAGGCCAACTTGATGGGGAACTGGCGACGAACTGCTCCCTTCCTCAGACTTTCTTCGGACCTCTCGATGTAGACCAAGTCGTCGTCTTCACCTCGCACCCTTCTGCGGTGATTCTTGCCTGCGTTTGGATTGTCCAGCTGAAGTCCAAGCATCTGGACGGTGTCGATTCCATCTTTTATCTTACTGACAATATGTGAAATCTTGCCAAAACATCCGTTGACGATTCCGTCTTCAACGTCCAGGTTCCTGGTCACCATTATGCGACTCCCAACGCAATTTGAATGGTGTCGAGCAAGTCGTCCTTTTTTCCGACGACAGGCTTGTTTTGTCTCTTCATCCCTCCTGTCCTCGGGTCTTTCCTGTAGTCTTCGGCATTGATGGTTGTGATGCCAGTGTGAAGAGCGTGGATTGTTTGGGTGTTGTGGCTGTGGACTTCCTTGTTGGTGGCAAATATGTGCAGTGCAGTACACGGGCAGTCTTTGGGGTCCTTCACAGCCTGGAGTAACAGTGCTCTATCCGCTTGACTAAGATCGCCGGTCTTTGCTTAACTCGTAGTCGGTTTAAAAGCTGGGCAAAAGCAAGGTCCTCTTTCTGACGCATGATCTCTGAGAGGGTAATCATTTGAAAATGGTCTTTCCAAAAGTCCAAAACATCCTCTTCATACACGCACAGTGGTTTGGCTTTACCCAGAGGTGGCAGTTGGTAAAAGTCACCCACTGCGAGTACAGAGATTCCACCGAAAGGTTTCTTGCTGCCTTTGAGTTGCTGAAATCTCCAATTTATGTAGGCGAAAAGATCCTTTGATATCATGGAGATTTCATCAATGATTAGAATCTCGACGTCACGTAATGTAGCTCGCAGCTCATCTAGGCATTTCAAGTCCTTGATACGGCGGCTTCAAGTTCCTCGGAAGCTTTAAAATGGAATGCAGCGCTTTGCCGAAATATTGAACGCTGCCGCTCCAGTAAACGCACTCAAGAGCACTGTAGGCACGGAGAGATCCTTCCACTTGGAGTCGAGGCAGTTGTCGAGAATTTTGACGCCTGTAGATGCACTTGATGACGCGGTGATTTGCCACAACCGCACCACCTGATACGGCGTAGTAAAACGGCTCTGGATTATGACCCCACACACGCTTCTGACACCACTGGCAGACAGTGTAGAAAATGGCTGCCCGCGCCTCGCTGAGACTTCAAACAACTTCCCAGCAAATTCAACACTCATCTGGGGTTCCTCTACTCGTGGTACAACTCCATCTCCGTGTTCAAGAATTTGATATTCTGGAACATCGCCTTGTACAACGCTCGCCATCAGGATCGATGTCTTCTCGCTCCGCAACGCACTCCAAGCGATCGACTTCGATTTCAGGTGCAAAAGCGTCCACGCGCTTCTCAGACGGTCCTTGCTGTTGCAGCTGATCGAATGCCTTCTCCACTTCTTCGCTGTGTTTCTCAAACTTGTCTTGGTGTGCTTGCACTATGGCACGAACAGGCATCAGGAGACCCGGTGCGAGGAAGCTCCACATATGCACTAGTGTAAAACTGCTCATAAGTTGGAAATTTATGAGGTTTTAACTGTTCGTTGGAACGATGGGGTAAATAAAGCTTTACTAGTCTACTGTAAAATTGTTCTGCTTGTTTTTCTTCAAAAGCGCCGATACCTAATAACCGCAGCCTTACCGACGGTTCTTTTCTGAAATATCCCATACCGCTTGAGCAGCCGGTGAACATTCTTGCCTTTGGTTTGCTGACCGCATACGATGCGGCATTCAAGCAAAATCTGCCAGACACATCCTTTCAAACTCTCGGGTTTGAGGCCTTGCTCTGTATTTATCGATGATCCCTGACATCCAGACGCCTCTGAATCGGGATCTTTATTTAATAGGGCGCTAAGGGGAGACTCATCTTGAGCGTTGTCGCCGGTCGGTATAAACACAACGCCGCGGAACACTTCTTCAACGGTAAGCTGCATGTTCGTACAGACTCCTGAGCGCTTACTTGCCGGCGTTTGGAGTACGCCTGCATTATGTGCTTCATCTCGCCCTCCTCGTTGACGCATTTCGCGCACACCCTTGATTACGCTTTTTAACAAGTCGCCCATTTCGTGCTTCGCTTGGAAATGTACGACAACATGTACATGATGCAGCTAAAAGCATCAAGAACAAACTGAATGTCCATGTTACGCCCCACGCCTCAACAAATCGGAATTGTAACCGCTCACCCAAGACTCCTTGGGATCGCGCTAAGCAAAATCACATTGGAAGTGGATAATGCTTCGACGGAGTTAGTGTAATCATCGACGGTCATCTTACACTTTGTCAGTAGCTCTGACAAGCTGTTAAAGGAGGCTTGGGGATCATTTAACAAATCCCACACCGCTTGAGTTTTGTTCGCTGCCGCCATCGCTTTTGAGCAGCCTCCGCCTCGCCGCCTCTTTCTCGCCTCTTTGTTTTTGCTCATCTACAGGGTTCTGTGGTTGGGGACGAGCGATACTGCTTTTTAGACATGCAGCTTCCCGATGAAGAAGCCTCGGTGTCATCCTCTTCTTCAGGACGCTGCGGTCGCGGACGAGTTATCGTGGTGCTAGTCACCGGTAGCTTAGGGAACCCAAATCGACACAATAAATTACCTTTTTTACACGACTTGGAGTGGTTCCTGCTATGAAGCTGAACTTCGGTGACGATTCGATGAAGCTCAGGATCAGCGTCGGAATCGGGCAACCGGCAGGTTATATAGCGGTCGATAAAATCGCAAACTTCTTTATCTTGATCGCTTTCAAACTCAGGTGCATCTTTTACCCAAACGAAGATGAATGTGTGGGCTACCTCTAGCTTGAAACTCAACCCTGTAAAAGAAATCTTCGACTTTACCGATGGGTTGGGCAGGCGACAAGAGCAGATGTGTCATTAGCGCCCCACGCTGCTTTTTCAAACATGCGCATGACCGTGACAGGGTTGCTTCGAGGACTTCACATTTCGCCGCCCAGTCGAGCTCTGAAAAGTCAATCTGTTCACCTTGCTGGGCCTTGATCGCCGTTATGACTTCAGGCCATCGCATTTCGGCCGCGCTGAAAGTGCAAAAAAACGTAGGGGTCCCTAACTGTCTGATCATAGCCTGCAGATCTCTCAAAGTTTTTTCCCAGTAAGCTGGAGAACCTCTCAGCGGTTGCATGAACTGCGTATGCCTTTGTTGTGTACCAATCGCCGATCTCCGGTTATCCTGAAGCAGCTTGTTGGAAATTCTTCTGCCATCTCTCAGAATCGGCTTACCTTTTCGCAACTGGATAGACATGCTGTTTCTAGCCAGTTGCGCTTCTGTCACAAACTGTGCGAAGAAAAGGTAACTCTGATCTTTGGCGAAACGCGTGATCCACGCAGAACAACCTTGGCGTTGAAATACATGCTGGGAGATATGGATACTTGTCTCGCCTCATCGATTGTGTTCTGTCCAGTTGGGAATTGAACAGGGAACGCCATGGCTTCCAGCTTTGGGATCTTGAAAAACCCTACAGGCTTTTGTCCTTGCGCAGGCGCGATGCTAAATATTCCCTCGCCGTACGACAGGATCTCTTGCGCAATGTCAGGCGGCTGCATACACGTGTCTAATGTGAGACCCGGTCGGAGTTCGTCTTTTTCTTCGACGCTAACTTGTTGCTCATCCTGCTGAGCAACATCGACGTCTTGTTGATCCTCTATGTCGCCGCTTTCTCATTTAGGTCGAATATCGCCGCTTTCTCTAATCGAGATGTCCCTATATTCAGAATGAATTGCTTTCAGCGCCGCTAAAGCTGCAAGCACGTTACGCATGTTAACGGTTAAAAAGTGCTGGTAGCCTTTAAATTTAATGTGCCTCTTCAACTTGACCTGCAGTAGCTGGGACTCACTACTGGGTCTCGGGAGAGAGTTGACCGTCTTCTCCACCTCAGAGGGCACACACACAACAGCACCATGCACTGCTCTCTGTCTTCCTTTCGGTAACGCTGACTATTTTTGCAAATGGCAAAATTTTGGCGACGAGCTGACGTTCGAGCACATTTAATTCAGCCAATTCCGCAGGGATGGGTGGCAATTCGAGTCGGTTAGCTGCCGCAATCGAAGACATGTGGCCTCTTTTAAGATGGCTGTCACATGTGTGGCAAATCCACTCGCTTCTCTCTTCCGAACTATACAAGGACTTGAGCAGGCACGATCACAGGCATGGACATACTTCCCAGTTAAACAAGACGTGGCAACATGAACGTTTTTGCCATAACTCGTTCTGTTACAGACTTTGACTTGATCCGGGAACAACGCTCTGTGACAGACCGTGCAGACATGTGTTGGGCCATGCTGAATCCTGCATCGGAATGCATTAATGGCACTCTCCATCGCTTTGCCAACCAAAAGCTGGGGTACTTCCTGGCTGAAGCGGATGTAAGGTTTGTATTTCCTTTTAACCTTGAGTGCATTGCAACTGATGAAGGATGTGATATGCAGCATCACCAACACATTTCTCCGTCTTGCGCAGGGTACATCGCAGGATGTGATGTGCTCTGAACTCTGGGTCACCTGCATATCTCCTCGCCATGTACGCTTTCATTTTACTCTGGAAGAGAGTATCTGTCCTATAATCATGTAATCTTTCATCTTCTTCTGGAACAGAAGATCTGTGCTATACCGCCTAAGCATGTAATCTTTCATCTTCTCCTGGAAGAGAACATCTGTGCTATACCGCCTAATCATGTAATCCTTCTTCTTTTCTGGAAGAGAACATCTGTGCTATACCGCCTAACAAAGTAATCTTTCATCTTTTCTGGAAGAGAACATCTGTGCTATACCGCCTAACAATGTAATCTTTACTTTTATTCTGGAAAAGATTATCTGTGCGGTATCGCTTAACCATGTAATCTTTCATTTTATTATGGAAAAGACTATCGTGCGGTATCGCTTCACTATATACGCTTTCTTTTGTTTCTGAAAAAGGATCCTGATTATACTTTTCCTTAAAGGCATCCTTTTTCTTTGTTTGAAATTGCAAAGAGACGCACCTATTCCTGTCGTAATCACTTTTTAATTTTTCTTATAAGAGATGAAGTTGTGCCTTTATTAAGTTCTCCGTGTTGTTTTAAAATGTCAATCGTTTACGATTTCTTTTCTACGCCTGTGCCTATTTTTTTATCTATTAAATCCTGTTTTTGCTACTGAGCCAACAAGATTTACTTTGGCACTAACACTTGTTCTTGGGTCTGGTAGAGCTGAAGTTTCTTGTGATACCTGTTCACAAACAGATGGTGAAGGCAGTTGGCCAGAGTGTTGCTCTGTTTCAAATGACACAGGCATGAATTCATAGCTGGCTTTATCACCACGATCCCGGAAGAGCTTGAGAAGTCTGTCAATCATGTCACTCAAGTGGGTAAAAGTCAACATGACAGCAGTTCCAGCACCGGTAGGATGGGGCAAGCCTTCGGCAGTTCTTGAGTGCGAATCAAAGAATCCGTACCTTCCACATCTGTCTCTGAACACAGCAATACACTCCGGAGCAACGATGAGCAGCGCATGGTTGACATCAGTTGTGAGGCACTGGAGTCTTTCAGTGAGAGGAATCCACCACCCTTCCATGTCAGGGGTCCTCTGGCTCGTAAATATCCCATCGTCACTTCAGACTTTTGTACCTGGTGTGTCCGGTTAAACGATGACACGCTCAAGGGTACTTCCTCCATAGCTAGATGATCCTGATTAAATTTTCCTTCAGCAATAAGCTGCATTTTAACACCGACGCATAACGCATCCCCGACTCTATAACTCTATCAAGGTCAGGCATCTGAAATTGAATCCGTCACTATGATTCGCCAAGAACGTCAGCGCTACACGTGCACTGATGGTTTCTGGAGAATAAATCATACCTAACATCATTTTGACAATGCGACGCCTGCACAGCCAAAACCCTGGGTGCACTATCGCTATCCGCGAACGGTCTATCTGAAAACTGAGCTACAGCAGCGCCGGTGCTTGCCTGTTCAACCTGTAAATAAATCATTAATGGAATGAGGCTGATGGTCAAAATTTGTGTTATAGAATGTGTTTCTGTGATTGTGTGTAAGAGTGAGTGAGTGTGTGTTTGAATGTAAGAGTGTATGCGTGTGTGAGATTGAGTGCAAAAGTGTATGTGTGTGAGTGAGTATGTGACTGAATGTAAGAGTGAGAGTGTGTGTGAGAGAGAGAATGAACGCGAGTGTGTGCGTGTGTCTGTGTGTGTGAGAGAGAATGGATGAGTGTTTGTGTCTGTGTGTGATTGAGTGTGTTTAGAATGTGGGATAATGAGTGTTAGAGTAAGTGAGTGAGTAAGTGAGAGTGTAAGTGAGTATGTGATTGAATGAAAGAGTTAGACTGTGCATGTGAGAGATAGAGTGTGTGAGGGAGTGAGAGAGTGTGAGTAAGTGAGTATGTGATTGAATGTAAGAGTGTGTGTGTGTGTGTGTGTGTGTGTGTGTGTGTGGTGAGAGAGAGAGAGAGAGAGAGAGAGAGAGAGACAGAGAGAGAGAGCACACCCTGTCATGCTGTTGTTATAAGCCACTGCTGAAGATATTATATCATATTGCAGTATTAAAGCTAACAAATGATGGATTAATTGATCGTAAATGACGAAAGAACATGAAAATGTGTGCAATTTCACATCCCTAATATTAATAGTACCTTGTTAATCACAGAGAGTCTGGTCTGTTCATCCTTAAGGTCCTCTTTTTGCCGACGCATTTGTTGAGCCTGAGATCTCTTTCCTTTCCGTGGCATCCTTTAAAATATCAAGAGATAAAAAGAAATGAGACAAAATTATTCATGACAAAATTATCTGATTAACTCACTAATTTGAGTGAACGAAGTAACTATAAAACTAGAGAGTTTACATTCAAGTGTCTTATCATTAAAATTAACCATTGATTTTGTTTTAATCATCAAAAGTAATGCATATTGAATTAAACTTCTTTGTTAGTCAAATTAATTTTAACAGGACATTCTCGCTTTAATAGGGACTTACTTTGAAAGTTCTCCGGTTTAACAGCTGATGAACCTGAAAAGATAAATCCTGCAGTACTCTCAGGTAGACAAAACAGTTAAACAACAATGAAACAGACACTGTGTATTTTTTAAAGAAAAGAACAATAGAAGTATAATAAAATAAACTGTTCTCTGTATGTGAATATAGAACAAGGACAACCAGAAAAAGAACTAGTTAAGATTTATAAAAATAAAACAAAATGAAAAATTTAAAATAAAACAACTGTTAAATAAAATATGCCAAATAAACTGCTCTATTTAAAAATGCTGAATATATAAAAATAATTAACGTTTTCTTAATATATATGTATATATATTTTTCCTTAAATGTTTTAAGTAAAAGAAAAAGTAGTAAGAACAAATGAACTGCTCTCGTGGAAAACAGCAAAACACAAGGAACCTGAAAAAGAAGCACAGACAGAAACAGACACATTAGGTCACAGTACAATTATGGTGATGTGATGAAAATGTCATAATAGTTCAAGAAACCACATTGAACCATATTAATACTGACCAAGGAGTGCAGCAGAAGATGCAGGTCGTGCTCAGATCAGTCAGTCTGAAAAAACAATAATGAAATAATAAACATAATGAAAACTAAACTCAAGCCAAACTATGCATACGTTCTCTGCATGTTAAATATTATTTATACATTTTATCTATATAGAATATAATTTGGAAGCTGTATGTCAAAAATGCAACCTAAAACCTGAGATGGACTGTCCATCTATCCAGGTTTACAACAAGATGCTGGGATAAGCTCAAGCATCTCTGTATAGGACAAGTGGTTTGGAGAACGGATAGGTGAATATGGTCTTAACATTTTTTTTTTTACCACAAATAACTATTTTAATAGTTTCTGTGACCTTGATTAAAAAATTAACTATAATGATTTAGTTATCAACAACTCAGATGTGAAGCATTTTGTATTTGTAGCCATATCAGTAATTAAAGTCTTACCTCAAAGGGTAGGTTTGTGAAACAATATTCTGAAACAGAGAAAGAGAGTCATAGAACTGAACAACTCTATAACAGAAAAGTAACACTAGAGAAAAACCTGAAAACATTTATTCTGTAAACTCTGTGCTGTTCCTTATTCCATTTCTAAAAATGTTGCATCTTTAAATGTGTGACGTTAAATATAGTTTATGTAACTGTAATATAAAAATAAAACATTACATTGTCATGAATGGATAATAATTATTGGACAAATATTATATAGTGCAATAAAATCTCCTAAACAAAATAGTGATTTTGTTTTGTATTGTTACACTTAAGAAAAGCACTAAAAAACATATTAATGTCATCCCTCCATCACTCCCAAAATGAACTTTGACACAGTATTAATCAATGCGTTATGCGTTACTATGTAGAAAAATAAAATGGCTGCTGGTGAAGCTGGTCTGTAGCTACTACATTCAAATGGACAGCGCGGACTTCAGCAGCATGAACCACGTGACGGTGTGGCGCGAAATCAAAGGTTATCACGACTCTCTCGAGCAATAACATCTCACAAAACTCCCGTTGTGTTCAATAATGCTGTATACACATCACAATGAATTACGTACATACTATTTGCCCTTTGTTGTTTATGATTAGATTATTCTGTAAGTGAGGTAACTGAGGCCTCACCGGATTTGACAGAAACCAAACGACGTATATTCATCAAACATACAAACCGTAACGTTAAACGCGTGACCGTTGTTCAGCTCAGTCCAGCATTTGATTGACAAGCGCAGAAACCGATATAAACGCAGCAATCGACACTTCTCGTTGTGATCTATGCAGCCATGCATGAATGTAAAATACATAAACTACCATCGTGGATGGTAAAATGAGCGCCAAAATGAATACACTCCAGTAACGTTAAGCTAAACAATTAACGGCAGAAACCAAACGACGTATATTCATCAAACACACGCAACATATGATTTCCCGTTTTAACGTTACACACGAAGCTAGAACTAACGGTCGAGATTGTGTAACTTATGCCTCACCGGATTTCTTAAACCGGTGACTAAAGTAACAGCCATCGATTGACAAAGCATTACTAAACTCACCATAAACCGCGTATGACAGAAACCAAACGACGTATATTCATCAAATACTCACAAAATATGATTTAAAGTTTTACACTCGAAGCTAGAAGTAATGGTGACCAGCTGTAGACACTACTTATACACATTAACATCTTCACAGAGATACAGACACCAATGTCAACAAAACGATAACATTTTGTACCCCATATTATAATACGAATAGCATTGCTAACATTTTATTAAAAAAAGAGCTACATGTGACATACCAAGGCTTTATAACACAGCATATCAGAAAACAGCCGTCTCACTTACCTCAGGGAATAAAGTGGACCGATCGTCAGTCACTGCTGCAGCTCGTTGTTTCGCCAGCCAATCAGAAGTGAGCTGTGATTGTACAACCAATAAAATCAGATCAGCTTCGCTTTGAATTACCAGGCAAATCAGCAATTAAAGTGATAAAGCATAAAATCAGAAATCATTACAACAATGTTGATTACTATGACCATGCTGCACATGCAGTATTTTATAGTAGCATTACATAAATAATAAATGTAAAAAGTGATAGGTTTGTATTAAAGTTACTGAGGGAGTGGTAGTGATTTGACAGCTCATCTCTATCAGCCATAATTCATCTCCTGCACTATCTTCCTCTGTGTGTGTGTGTGTGTGTGTGTGTGTGTGTGTGTGTGTGTGTGTGTGTGTGTGTGTGTGTGTGTGTGTGTGTGGACTGGTAATCCTACGGTATGGGGACAAAATGTCCCCACAAAGATGGCAATATCCAAAATCCTTGTCCTTGTGGGGACATTTTTGGTCCCCATGAGGAAAACAGGTCATAAATCACACTAAGTGATGTTTTTGAAAAAGTAAAAATGCAGCATGTCTCCTGTGATGAGTAGGTTTAGGGGCTGTGTGTGTGTGTGTGTGTGTGTGTGTGTGTGTGTGTGTGTGTGTGTGTGTGTGTGTGTGTGTGTGTGTGTGTGTGTGTGTGTGTGTGCATGTTTTTGGTGAAATATCAAATACAAATGTGTATAGAGTGAGAGATGGTGTGTTTGTAACAGAGAGAAAGAGAAAAAATGTGTGTGAGAGAGAAAGAGAGTGTGATTGAGTGTAAGACTGAGAGAGATGTTTGCTAACATGATGAGAGCATGTTAGCTATATGTTAACACGATTACCATATAGCTACCATAATGCTAACATGCTAGCATGTTTGATAGCATAATGGTTACACATTCATATATTTATCATGTTTGTTTGCATAATGCTAACACACAATTTGCATTATGCTAGTATGATTAGCATTTTGTTAACATTATGCTAACTGATTGACATTTTGTTTGTATAATGTTAACACAATTAGCATAATGTTAGCATAATGTTAACATGATTAGCTAGTAGTTAACATTATTAGTTAACATGATTAGCATTTTGCTAGCATAATGTTAACACAATTAGCATGTTTTTAACATTAATGCTAACATGATTAACATTTTGCCGCGCGGTTGCTAGGTGGTTGCTAAGGTGTTCTAGGTGGTTGCTAAGGTGTTCTGGGTGGTTGCTAGGCAGTTGCAAGGTGGTTGCTAAGGTGTTCTGGGTGGTTGCTAGGGCGTGTGGTTGCTAAGGTGTTCTGGGTGGTTGCCAGGTGTTGCTAGGTGGTTGCTAAGGTGTTCTGGGTGGTTGCTAGGGCGTTGCCAGGTGGTTGCTAAGGTGTTCTGGGTGGTTGCTAGGGCGGCCAGGTGGTTGCTAAGGTGTTATGGGTGGTTGCTAGGGCGTTGCTATGCGGTTGCTAGGTGGTTGCTAAGGTGTTCTGGGTGGTTGCTAGGGCGTTGCTATGCGGTTGCTAGGTGGTTGCTAAGGTGTTCTGGGTGGTTGCTAGGGCGTTGCCATGCGGTTGCCAGGTGGTTGCTAAGGTGTTCTGGGTGGTTGCTAGGGCGTTGCCATGCGGTTGCCAGGTGGTTGCTAAGGTGTTCTGGGTGGTTGCTAGGGCGTTGCCATGGGGGTTGCTAGGTGGTTGCTAAGGTGTTCTGGGTGGTTGCTAGGGTGTTGCATGCGGTTGCTAGGTGGTTGCTAAGGTGTTCTGGGTGGTTGCTAGGGCGTTGCTAGGTGGTTGCTAAGGTGTTCTGGGTGGTTGCTAGGGCGTTGCTAGGTGGTTGCTAAGGTGTTCTGGGTGGTTGCTAGGTGGTTGCTAGGTGGTTGCTATGGTGTTCTGGGTGGTTGCTAGGGCGTTGCTAGGTGGTTGCTAAGGTGTTATGGGTGGCTGCCAGGCAGTTGCCAAGGTATTCTGGTAGGTTGCTATAGTGTTGCTAGTTGTCACAGATGGTTACTATGTAGTGTTTATAGAGTTCTTAGTACGTTCTTAGGCTGATTTAACGCTTAGCTAATCACTATTAGCATGTAGCTATTCACTGCTAGCATGTGTAGCAAAGTGCCGCTTTGCTAGCATGAGTCAAAAGACCCAACCCCCATGTCTCTATGATGTTCTGACGCAAAGATATAGGGGTTGATAAACGGTTGCTAGGGTACTCTGTTTGGTTGCTATGGAGTGGCTTGGGAACATCCCATAATGATATTCCAAAAGCTCCTTGTCAGTATGAATGATATAAACCAACCCCGCCTCTATGATTTTCTGATGCAGAGATACGGTTCTTGCTAAACTGTTGCTAGGGTACTCTGTTTGGTTGCTATGGAGTGGCTTTGGCAGCTGCCAATGACGATACAGCAAAAGCTCCTTGTCAGTATGAATGATATAAATCAACCCCATTCCTCTATGACATTCAGATGTGAAGATATACACTGTTGATTTGGGTTGCTAAGGTGCTTGATAACGGTTGCTAGGGCGTGGCTAGGAAGTGTTGAAGGTGATTTGTGATTGGCCGTTGATGCCGAGTCAAACAAACCCACCCTCATGTTTCTATGACACTTCAATCCAAAGATATCCCTTTGATCTCTTTCAATGGAAGTCTATGGGATCGGTTGTTAGGAGCTCTAAATGGTTGCTAGGGCGTGGCTTGACAGCATCACGATGATCCTGAGATAGTGATTGGTTGTCTGAGTAAGTTGAGCCCACCCCTTGTCTCTGTGACCCTGTGAAGCAGAGCTATGGTCAATACAAAATCCCTATGCAATTTACCATTGGAGGACAAAACGCATGCGTTTGATGGGACGTCCCTCCCCATGTTAAGTCAATGTAAAAATTCGGGCAGCTCTAGCGCCCCAGGTACAACTCACACCCCTTTGAGATGTGTGTTTTGAGAGATCCTGTCAGCCTCTCCAAATGTGGTAATTCACGAGTTTCTCCAAATCCTCGCCGAGCTACGAGTGGTCAAACTTTGCCGTAATGTTAAGTCTATGCGATTTTGGTGGATTTTCGCCTTGCGAAAAATCGCAACCCCGATCCCTTAGAAAAGATATAGCACACCATTCCCGAATAATCCGCACGATTTGACGCCTCATTCATGGGTGTGTGACAAACGGTGTGGGAGGAGAAGCGCCTAACTTTTGTGTGGAAGAATAATTAATAATAATAAGTATGCACAATAACAATAGTGATGTTACCAGCAAGCACCACTAACTAGAATGTACATTTCCAGAAGAAAATGTGAGTGGTGCTTGCAGTGGCAAAACTCGGGCCCGGCCGCAAGTGATGCAAAATCCAAGCAACATGACTGTACGATGTTGTGGAGCTGAGATATGGCTTATTCATGTGTTTGTACGGTTGCTAGGGTGGTCTAAATGGTTGCTAGGGTGTGGCTATACAGTTTATGGGGTGATATGTAAAGACTATTTGTCAGTCTGAGTCAAAAGAGCCCAACTCTGTATGTGTACAACGCTCTGGTGCTGAGATATGGCTTGTTAATGTTGATATACGGTTGCTAGGGGTCTGTAACAGGTTGCTATGGCATGTTTAGTAAGTTTTGATGTCACTACTTATTGTCTGCTTGATAGGCCGAGTCGAATGAGCCCAGCCTCGAGTCTCTACGATCTTCTGATCCGAATATATGATTTCACACATAATTGCCAATGTTAAGTCTATGGGACTTTTTTCAAACGATTTTTTTCCCGCCAAAACGAAAACCGTTTGTCCGATCGCTTAGAAAAGACATAGCACACCTCTCCTCAATAAGTCGGTCGAATCGACACCTCATTCGTGTGTCTGTGACAAACGGTGCCGGAGGAGTAGCGCGCCGAAGTTTTAAAAAAGTAGAATAGTAATCACAACACTAGAATGTACATTTCCAGAAGAAAATGTGAGTGGTGCTTGCAGTGGCAAAACTCGGGCCCGGTCGCAAGTGACTGCAAAAAGCCCACCCCATGTCTGTACGATGTTGTGGAGCTGAGATATGGCTTATTCATGTGTTTGTACGGTTGCTAGGGTGGTCTAAATGGTTGCTAGGGTGTTCTGGATGGTTGCTAGGCGGTTGCTAGGATATTCTGGTTGGTCTGCCAGGGCGTTGCTAGGTGGTTTCTAAGGTGTTCTGAGTGGTTGCTAGGGCGTTGCTGCGCGGTTGCTAGGTGGTTGCTAAGGTGTTCTGGGTGGTTGCTAGGGCGCTGCTATGTGGTTTCTAGGTGGTTGCTAGGGTGTTCTGGGTGGTTGCTAGGGCGCTGTCATGCGGTTGCTAGGTGGTTGCTAGGGTGTTCTGGGTGGCTTGCTAGGGCGTTGCCAGGTGGTTGCTAAGGTGTTCTGGGTGGCTGCCAGGCGCTTGCCATGTGGTTGCTAGGTGGTTGCTAGGGTGTTCTGGGTGGCTTGCTAGGGCGCTGCTAGGTGGTTGCTAGGTGGTTGCTAGGGTGTTCTGGGTGGTTGCTAGGGCGTTGCAGGGCGTTGCCAGGTGGCTGCTAAGGTGTTCTGGGTGGCTTGCTAGGGCGTTGCCATGTGGCTGCTAGGTGGTTGCTAGGTGTTCTGGGTGGCTGGGGCGCTGCCAGGTGGCTGCCAGGTGGCTGCTAAGGTGTTCTGGGTGGCTGCCAGGCGTTGCCAGGTGGCTGCTAAGGTGTTCTGGGTGGCTGCTAGGCGTTGCCATGTGGTTGCTAGGTGGTTGCTAGGGTGTTCTGGGTGGCTGCTAGGGCGTTGCCAGGTGGTTGCCAGGTGGTTGCTAGGTGTTCTGGGTGGTTGCTAGGGCGCTGCTAGGGCGTTGCCATGTGGTTGCTAGGTGGTTGCTAGGTGTTCTGGGTGGTTGCCAAGGCGTTGCTAGGTGGCTGCCAGGCAGCTGCCAAGGTATTCTGGTAGGTTGCTATAGTGTTGCTAGTTGTCACATATGGTTACTATGTTGTGTTTATAGAGTTCTTAGTAATGCTCTAGCCTGATTTAACGCTTAGCTAATCGCCATTAGCATGTAGCTATTCACTGCTAGCATGTGTAGCAAAGTGCCTTTTGCTAGCATGAGTCAAAAGACCCAACCCCATGTGTCTATGATGATCTGACGCAAAGATATAGGGGTTGATAAACGTTTGCTAGGGTACTCTGTTTGGTTGCTATGGAGTGGCTTGGGAACATCCCATAATGATATTCCAAAAGCTCCTTGTCAGTATGAATGATATAAACCAACCCCCTGCCTCTATGATTTTCTAATCCAGAGATATAGGTCTTGATAAACTGTTGCTAGGGTACTCTGTTTGGTTGCTATGGAGTGGCTTGGCAGCATCCAATGACGATACAGCAAAAGCTCCTTGTCAGTATGAATGATATAAACCAACCCCCATGTCTCTATGATTTTCTAATGCAGAGATATAGGTCTTGTTAAACTGTTGCTAGGCGTACTCCGTTTGGTTGCTATGGGAGTGGCTTGGCAGCATCCAATGACGATACAGCAAAAGCTCCTTGTCAGTATGAATGATATAAACCAACCCCGTTCCTCTATGACATTCAGATGTGAAGATATACACTGTTGATTTGGGTTGCTAAGGTGCTTAATAACGGTTGCTAGGGCGTGGCTAGGACGTGTTGGAGGTGATTTGTGATTGGCCGTTGATGCCCCGAGTCAAACAAACCCACCCCCATGTCTCTATGGCGCTTCTATCCAAAGATATCCATTTGATCTCTTTCAATGGAAGTCTATGGGATCAGTTGCTAGGAGCTCTAAATGGTTGCTAGGGCGTGGCTTGACAGCATCACGATGATCCTGAGATAGTGATTGGTTGTCTGAGTAAGTTGAGCCCACCCCCTTGTCTCTGTGACTCTGTGAAGCAGAGCTATGGTCAATACAAAATCCCTATGCAATTTACCATTGGAGGACAAAAGCATGCGTTTGATGGGGCGTCCTCCCCATGTTAAGTCAATGTAAAAATTCGGGCAGCTCTAGCGCCCCAGACAACTCACACCCCTTTGAGATGTGTGTTTTGAGAGATCCTGTCAGCCTCTCCAAATGTGGTAATTCACGAGTTTCTCGAAATCCTCGCTCAGACTACAGTGGTCAAACTTTGCCGTAATGTTAAGTCTATCACGATTTTTGGGTGGATTTTTCGCCCTTGGTGAAAATCGCAACCCGATCCCTTAGAAAAGATATAGCACACCATTCCCGAATAATCCATACGATTTGGCGCCTCATTCATGGGTGTGTGACAAGCGGTGTGGGAGGAGAAGCGCGCGAACTTTTGTGTGGAAGAATAATAATAAGTATAATAATAATAAGTATGCACAATAACAATAGTGATGCCTTGCTTACCAGCAAGCACCACTAACTAGAATGTACATTTCAGAAGAAAATGTGAGTGGTGCTTGCAGTGGCAAAACTCGGGGCCGATCGTGCAAGTGACTGCAAAAAGCCCACCCCCATGTCTGTACGATGTTGTGGAGCTGAGATATGGCTTATTCATGTGTTTGTCTGCGGTTGCTAGGGTGGTCTAAATGGTTGCTATGGTGTGGCTATAGGGTTTATGGGGTGATATGTAAAGACTATTTGCCAGTCTGAGTCAAAGAGCCCAACTCTGTGTGTACAACACTCTGGTGCTGAGATATGGCTTGTTAATGTTGATATCACGGTTGCTAGGGTGCTGTAACAGGTTGCTATGGCGTGTCTAGAAAGTTGTGATGTCACTACTTATTGTCTGCTTGATAGGTCGAGTTGAAAGAGCCCAGCCTCGAGTCTCTACGACCTTCTGATCCGAATATATGATCTCACATTATTGCCAATGTTAAGTCAATGGGACTTTTTCAAACGATTTTTTCCGCCAAAAGCGAAAACCGTTTGTCCGATCGCTTAGAAAAGACATAGCACACCTCTCCTCAATAAGTCGGTCGATTCGACACCTCATTCATGGGTCTGTGACAAGCGGTGCGGAGTAGCGTGTCAAAGTTTTGAAAAAGTAGAATAGTAATCACAACACTAGAATGTACATTTCAGAAGAAAATGTGAGTGGTGCTTGCAGTGGCAAAACTCGGGGCCCGGTCGTGCAAGTGACTGCAAAAGCCCACCCCATGTCTGTCTGATGTTGTGGAGCTGAGATATGGCTTATTCTGTGTTTATGCGGTTGCTAGGGTGGTCTAAATGGTTGCTAGGGTGTTCTGGGATGGTTGCTAGGTTGGTTGCTTGCTAGGTTGCCAGGTGTTGCTGAGTGGTTAGGGCGTTGCTGATTCTGCTAGGTTGGTTGGTGTTCTGGGTGGTTGCTAGGCGTATGTGGTTTCTAGGTGGTTGCTAGGGTGTTCTGGGTGGTGGTTGCTAGGGTTGCTAGGTGTTCTGGGTGGTTGCTAGGGCGTTGCTAGGTGGGGCTGGTTAGGGCTAGGGCTGGGTGGTTGCTGGGGCGTTGCTAGGTGGTTGCTAGGTGGTTGCTAGAGGCGTTGCTAGGTGGTTGCTAGGTGGTTGCTAGAGGCGTTGCTGGGTAAGGTGTTCTGGGTGGTTGCTAGGCGTTGCTATGTGGTTCTAGGTGGTTGCTAGGGTGTTCTGGGTGGTTGCTAGGGGCGTTGCTGTGGTTGCTAGGTGGTTGCTAAGGTGTTCTGGGTGGTTGCTAGGGCGTTGCTAGGTGGTTGCTAAGGTGTTCTGGGTGGTTGCTGAGGCGTTGCTATGTGGTTGCTAGGTGGTTGCTAGGGTGTTCTGGGTGGTTGCTAGGGGCGTTGCTGGGTGGTTGCTAGGTGGTTGCTAGGGTGTTCTGGGTGGTTGCTAGGGCGTTGCTGGGGCGTTGCTGGTTGCTAAGGTGTTCTGGGTGGTTGCTAGGGTGTTCTGGGTGGTTGCTAGGTGGTTGCTAGGTGGTTGCTAGGCAGTTGCCAGGTATTCTGGTAGGTTGCTATAGTGTTGCTAGTTGTCACATATGGTTACTATGTTGTGTTTATAGAGTTCTTAGTGCGTTCTTAGCCTGATTTAGCAGCTAATCGCTATTGGCATGTGGCTATTCACTGCTAGCATGTGTAGCAAAGTGCCTTTGCTAGCATGAGTCAAAAGACCCAACCCCATGTGTCTATGATGATCTGAGCAAAGATATAGGGGTTGATAAGCGGTTGCTAGGGTACTCTGTTTGGTTGCTATGGAGTGGCTTGGAACATCCATAATGATATTCAAAGCTCCTTGTCAGTATGAATGATATAAACCAACCCCGTTCCTCTATGATTTTCTAATCCAGAGATATAGGTCTTGATAAGCGGTTGCTAGGGTACTCTGTTTGGTTGCTATGGAGTGGCTTGTGAGCAACCCATAATGATATTCCAAAAGCTCCTTGTCAGTATGAATGATATAAACCAACCCCCGTTCCTCTATGATTTTCTGATGCAGAGATATAGGTCTTGATAACTGTTGCTAGGGTACTCTGTTTGGTTGCTATGGAGTGGCTTGGCAGCATCAATGACGATACAGCAAAAGCTCCTTGTCAGTATGAATGATATAAACCAACCCCCATGTCTCTATGATTTTCTAATGCAGAGATATAGGTCTTGTTAAACTGTTGCTAGGGTACTCCGTTTGGTTGCTATGGAGTGGCTTGGCAGCATCCAATGACGATACAGCAAAAGCTCCTTGTCAGTATGAATGATATAAACCAACCCCCGTTCCTCTATGACATTCAGATGTGAAGATATACACTGTGGACTTGGGTTGCTAAGGTGCTTAATAACGGTTGCTAGGGCGTGGCTAGGACGTGTTGAAGGTGATTTGTGATTGGCTGTTGATGCCCCGAGTCAAACAAACCCACCCCCATGTTTCTATGACGCTTATATCCAAAGATATCCATTTGATCTCTTTCAATGGAAGTCTATGGGATCAGTTGCTAGGGAGCTCTAAATGGTTGCTAGGGCGTGGCTTGACAGCATCACGATGATCCTGAGATAGTGATTGGTTGTCTGAGTAAGTTGAGCCCACCCCCTTGTCTCTGTGACTCTGTGAAGCAGAGCTATGGTCAATACAAAATCCCTATGCAATTTACCATTGGAGGACAAAACGCATGCGTTTGATGGGACGTCCCTCCCCATGTTAAGTCAATGTAAAAATTCGGGCCCCTCCTGCGCCCCAGGGGTACAACTCACACCCCTTTGAGATGTGTGTTTTGAGAGATCCTGTCAGCCTCTCCAAATGTGGTAATTCACGAGTTTCTCCGAAATCCTCGCTCGGAGCTACGAGTGGTCAAACTTTGCCGTAATGTTAAGTCTATGCGATTTTTCGGGTGGATTTTCGCCCTTCGGGCGAAAATCGCAACCCCGATCCCTTAGAAAAGATATAGCACACCATTCCCGAATAATCCGCACGATTTGACGCCTCATTCATGGGTGTGTGACAAACGGTGTGGGAGGAGAAGCGCGCCGAACTTTTGTGTGGAAGAATAATAATAAGTATAATAATAATAAGTATGCACAATAACAATAGTGATGCCTTGCTTACCAGCAAGCACCACTAACTAGAATGTACATTTCCAGAAGAAAATGTGAGTGGTGCTTGCAGTGGCAAAACTCGGGGCCCGGTCGTGCAAGTGACTGCAAAAAGCCCACCCCATGTCTATGCGATGTTGTGGAGCTGAGATATGGCTTATTCATGTGTTTGTACGGTTGCTAGGGTGGTCTAAATGGTTGCTATGGTGTGGCTATACAGGGTTTATGGGGTGATATGTAAAGACTATTTGCCAGTCTGAGTCAAAAGAGCCCAACTCTGTATGTGTACAACGCTCTGGTGCTGAGATACGGCTTGTTAATGTTGATATACGGTTGCTAGGGTGCTGTAACAGGTTGCTATGGCGTGTCTATGTAAGTTTTGATGTCACTACTTATTCTCTGCCTGTTAGGCCGAGTCGAAAGAGCCCAGCCTCAAGTCTCTCGACCTTCTGATCCGAATATATGATCTCACACATTATTGCCAATGTTAAGTCTATGGGACTTTATTCGAATGATTTTTCCGCCAAAAGCGAAAACCGTTTGATCCGATCGCTTAGAAAGACATAGCACACCTCTCCTCAATAAGTCGGTCGATTCGACACCTCATTCATGTGTCTGTGACAAACGGTGCCGGAGGAGTAGCGCGCCGAAGTTTTAAAAAAGTAGAATAGTAATCACAACACTAGAATGTACATTTCCAGAAGAAAATGTGAGTGGTGCTTGCAGTGGCAAAACTCGGGGCCCGGTTGCTAGGGTGTGTTGAGACGGTTGCTAGGGTGTTCTGGATGGTTGCTAGGGTGTTCTGGGTGGTTGCTAGGGCATTGCTATGCGGTTGCTAGGTGGTTGCTAAGGTGTTCTGGGCGGTTGCTAGGGCGTTGCTAGGTGGTTGCTAGGGTGTTCTGGGTGGTTGCTAGGGTGTTGCTATGTGGTTGCTAGGTGGTTGCTAAGGTGTTCTGGGTGGTTGCTAGGGCGTTGCTAGGTGGTTGCTAGGTGGGTGGTTTTGCGTGGTTGCTAGGGCGTTGCTATGTGGTTGCTAGGCGGTTGCTAGGGTGTTCTGGGTGGTTGCTAGGGCGTTGCTAGGTGGTTGCTAGGTGGTTGCTAGGGTGTTCTGGGTGGTTGCTAGGGCGTTGCTATGCGGTTGCTAGGTGGTTGCTAGGTGGTTGCTAGGTGTTCTGGGTGGTTGCTAGGTGGTTGCTAGGGCGTTCTGGATGGTTGCTATGTGGTTGCTAGGTGGTTGCTAGGGTGTTCTGGGTGGTTGCTAGGGCGTTGCTAGGTGGTTGCTAGGTGGTTGCTAGGGTGTTCTGGGTGGTTGCTAGGGCGTTGCTAGGGCGTTGCTAGGTGGTTGCTAAGGTGTTTTGGGTGGTTGCTAGGGCGTTGCTATGTGGTTGCTAGGTGGTTGCTAGGGTGTTCTGGGTGGTTGCTAGGGCGTTGCTAGGTGGTTGCTAGGCAGTTGCCAAGGTATTCTGGTAGGTTGCTATAGTGTTGCTAGTTGTCACATATGGTTACTATGTTGTGTTTATAGAGTTCTTAGTATGTTCTTAGTCTGATTTAACGCTTAGCTAATCGCTATTAGCATGTAGCTATTCACTGCTAGCATGTGTAGCAAAGTGCCGTTTGCTAGCATGAGTCAAAAGACCCAACCCCCATGTCTCTATGATGATCTGACGCAGAGATATAGGGGTTGATAAACGGTTGCTAGGGTACTCTGTTTGGTTGCTATGGAGTGGCTTGGGAACATCCATAATGATATTCAAAAGCTCCTTGTCAGTATGAATGATATAAACCAACCCCCGTTCCTCTATGATTTTCTAATCCAGAGATATAGGTCTTGTTAAACTGTTGCTAGGGTACTCCGTTTGGTTGCTATGGAGTGGCTTGGCAGCATCCAATGACGATACAGCAAAAGCTCCTTGTCAGTATGAATGATATAAATCAACCCCCATGTCTCTATGACATTCAGATGTGAAGATATACAGTGTTGATTTGGGTTGCTAAGGTGCTTAATAACGGTTGCTAGGGCGTGGCTAGGACGTGTTGGAGGTGATTTGTGATTGGCCGTTGATGCCCCGAGTCAAACAAACCCACCCCCATGTTTCTATGACGCTTATATCCAAAGATATCCATTTGATCTCTTTCAATGGAAGTCTATGGGATCAGTTGCTAGGGAGCTCTAAATGGTTGCTAGGGCGTGGCTTGACAGCATCACGATGATCCTGAGATAGTGATTGGTTGTCTGAGTAAGTTGAGCCCACCCCCTTGTCTCTGTGACTCTGTGAAGCAGAGCTATGGTCAATACAAAATCCCTATGCAATTTACCATTGGAGGACAAAGCATGCGTTTGATGGGGCGTCCTCCCATGTTAAGTCAATGGAAAAATTCGGGCCCCTCCTGCGCCCCAGGGTACAACTCACACCCCTTTGAGATGTGTGTTTGAGAGATCCTGTCAGCCTCTCCAAATGTGGTAATTCACGAGTTTCTCCGAAATCCTCGCTCAAGACTACAGTGGTCAAACTTTGCCGTAATGTTAAGTCTATGCGATTTTTGGTGGATTTTTAGCCCTTGGTGAAAATCGCAACCGATCCCTTAGAAAAGATATAGCACACCATTCCCGAATAATCCATACGATTTGGCGCCTCATTCATGGGTGTGTGACAAACGGTGTGGGAGGAGAAGCGCGCCGAACTTTTGTGTGGAAGAATAATAAGTATAATAATAAGTATGCACAATAACAATAGTGATGCCTTGCTTACCAGCAAGCACCACTAACTAGAATGTACATTTCAGAAGAAAATGTGAGTGGTGCTTGCAGTGGCAAAACTCGGGGCCGGTCGTGCAAGTGACTGCAAAAGCCCACCCCATGTCTGTACGATGTTGTGGAGCTGAGATATGGCTTATTCATGTGTTTGTACGGTTGCTAGGGTACTCTGTTTGGTTGCTATGGAGTGGCTTGTGAGCATATTCCAAAGGCTCCTTGTCAGTATGAACGATATAAACCAACCCCCATGTCTCTATGATTTTGTAATGCAGAGATATAGGTCTTGTTAAACTGTTGCTAGGGTACTCTGTTTGGTTGCTATGGAGTGGCTTGGGAGCATCCCATAATGATATTCCAAAAGCTCCTTGTCAGTATGAATGATATAAACCAACTCCCATGTCTCTATGATTTTCTAATGCAGAGATATAGGTCTTGTTAAACTGTTGCTAGGGTACACTGTTTGGTTGCTATGGAGTGGCTTGGGAGCTGCCAATGACGATACAGCAAAAGCTCCTTGTCAGTATGAATGATATAAATCAACCCCGTTCCTCTATGACTTTCAGATGTGAAGATATACACTGTTGATTTGGGTTGCTAAGGTGCTTAATAACGGTTGCTAGGGCGTGGCTAGGACGTGTTGGAGGTGATTTGTGATTGGCTGTTGATGCCCCGAGTCAAACAAACCCACCCTCATGTTTCTACGACGCTTATATCCAAAGATATCCATTTGATCTCTTTCAATGGAAGTCTATGGGATCAGTTGCTAGGGAGCTCTAAATGGTTGCTAGGGCGTGGCTTGACAGCATCACGATGATCCTGAGATAGTGATTGGTTGTCTGAGTAAATTGAGCCCACCCCCTTGTCTCTGTGACCCTGTGAAGCAGAGCTATGGTCAATACAAAATCCTATGCAATTTACCATTGGAGGACAAAAGCATGCGTTTGATGGGGACGTCCCTCCCCATGTTAAGTCAATGTAAAAATTCGGGCCCCTCCTGCGCCCCAGGGTACAACACACCCCTTTGAGATGTGTGTTTTGAGAGATCCTGTCAGCCTCTCCAAATGTGGTAATTCACGAGTTTCTCGAAATCCTCGCTCGAGCTACAGTGGTCAAACTTTGCCGTAATGTTAAGTCTATCACGATTTTTGGTGGATTTTAGCCCTTGGTGAAAATGCAACCCCAATCCCTTAGAAAAGATATAGCACACCATTCCCGAATAATCCGCACGATTTGGCGCCTCATTCATGGGTGTGTGACAAAGCGGTGTGGGAGGAGAAGCGCCGAACTTTTGTGTGGAAGAATAATAATAAGTATAATAATAATAAGTATGCACAATAACAATAGTGATGCCTTGCTTACCAGCAAGCACCACTAACTAGAATGTACATTTCAGAAGAAAATGTGAGTGGTGCTTGCAGTGGCAAAACTCGGGGCCGGTCGTGCAAGTGACTGCAAAAGCCCACCCCCATGTCTGTACGATGTTGTGGAGCTGAGATATGGCTTATTCGTGTGTTTGTACGGTTGCTAGGGTGGTCTAAATGGTTGCTAGGGTGTTCTGGATGGTTGCTAGGCGGTTGCTAGGATATTCTGGTTGGTTGCTAGGGCGTTGCTAGGTGGTTTCTAAGGTGTTCTGAGTGGTTGCTGAGGCGTTGCTATGCGGTTGCTAGGTGGTTGCTAAGGTGTTCTGGGTGGTTGCTAGGGCGTTGCTATGTGGTTGCTAGGTGGTTGCTAGGGTGTTCTGGGTGGTTGCTAGGCGTTGCTATGCGGTTGCTAGGTGGTTGCTAGGGTGTTCTGGGTGGTTGCTAGGGCGTTGCTAGGTGGTTGCTAAGGTGTTCTGGGTGGTTGCTAGGGCGTTGCTATGTGGTTGCTAGGTGGTTGCTAGGGTGTTCTGGGTGGTTGCTGGGGCGTTGCTGGGTGGTTGCTAGGTGGTTGCTAGGGTGTTCTGGGTGGTTGCTAGGGCGTTGCTAGGGCGTTGCTAGGTGGTTGCTAAGGTGTTCTGGGTGGTTGCTAGGGCGTTGCTATGTGGTTGCTAGGTGGTTGCTAGGGTGTTCTGGGTGGTTGCTAGGGCGTTGCTAGGTGGTTGCTAGGTGGTTGCTAAGGTGTTCTGGGTGGTTGCTAGGGCGTTGCTAGGTGGTTGCTAAGGTGTTCTGGGTGGTTGCTAGGGCGTTGCTATGTGGTTGCTAGGTGGTTGCTAGGGTGTTCTGGGTGGTTGCTAGGCGTTGCTGGGTGGTTGCTAGGTGGTTGCTAGGGTGTTCTGGGTGGTTGCTAGGGGCGTTGCTGGGTGGTTGCTAGGTGGTTGCTAGGGTGTTCTGGGTGGTTGCTAAGGCGTTGCTAGGTGGTTGCTAGGCAGTTGCCAAGGTATTCTGGTAGGTTGCTATAGTGTTGCTAGTTGTCACATATGGTTACTATGTTGTGTTTATAGAGTTCTTAGTACGTTCTTAGCCTGATTTAACGCTTAGCTAATCGCTATTAGCATGTAGCTATTCACTACTAGCATGTGTAGCAAAGTGCCTTTGCTAGCATGAGTCAAAAGACCCAACCCCCATGTCTCTGATGATCTGACGAAAGATATAGGGGTTGATGATCTGATACTGGTTGACTCTGTTTTGCTAGTATGGGAGTACTTAGGAACATCCCATAATGATATTCCAATTGTCAGTATGAATGATATAAACCAACCCCGTTCCTCTATGATTTTCTAATCCAGAGATATAGGTCTTGATAAACTCGGTTGCTAGGGTACTCTGTTTGGTTGCTATGGGTGGCTTGGCAGCATCCAATGACGATACAGCAAAAGCTCCTTGTCAGTATGAATGATATAAACCAACCCCATGTCTCTATGATTTTCTAATGCAGAGATATAGGTCTTGTTAAACTGTTGCTAGGGTACTCCGTTTGGTTGCTATGGAGGGCTTGGCAGCATCAATGACGATACAGCAAAAGCTCCTTGTCAGTATGAATGATATAAACCAACCCCGTTCCTCTATGACATTCAGATGTGAAGATATACACTGTTGATTTGGGTTGCTAAGGTGCTTAATAACGGTTGCTAGGGCGTGGCTAGGACGTGTTGGAGGTGATTTGTGATTGGCCGTTGATGCCCCGAGTCAAACAAACCCACCCCCATGTCTCTATGGCGCTTCTATCCAAAGATATCCATTTGATCTCTTTCAATGGAAGTCTATGGGATCAGTTGCTAGGGAGCTCTAAATGGTTGCTAGGGCGTGGCTTGACAGCATCACGATGATCCTGAGATAGTGATTGGTTGTCTGAGTAAGTTGAGCCCACCCCCTTGTCTCTGTGACTCTGTGAAGCAGAGCTATGGTCAATACAAAATCCCTATGCAATTTACCATTGGAGGACAAAGCATGCGTTTGATGGGACGTCCTCCCATGTTAAGTCAATGTAAAAATTCGGGCAGCTCCTAGCGCCCCAGGGTACAACTCACACCCCCTTTGAGATGTGTGTTTTGAGAGATCCTGTCAGCCTCTCCAAATGTGGTAATTCACGAGTTTCTCCGAAATCCTCGCTCAGACTACAGTGGTCAAACTTTGCCGTAATGTTAAGTCTATGCGATTTTTGGGTGGATTTTAGCCCGGAAAAATCGCAACCAATCCCTTAGAAAAGATATAGCACACCATTCCCGAATAATCCATACGATTTGGCGCCTCATTCATGGGTGTGTGACAAACGGTGTGGGAGGAGAAGCGCGCCGAACTTTTGTGTGGAAGAATAATAATAAGTATAATAATAATAATAAGTATGCACAATAACAATAGTGATGCCTTGCTTACCAGCAAGCACCACTAACTAGAATGTACATTTCAGAAGAAAATGTGAGTGGTGCTTGCAGTGGCAAAACTCGGGCCGGTGGCTACTGTGATGCAAAAATCCAAGCAACATGACTGTATGCGATGTTGTGGAGCTGAGATATGGCTTATTCATGTGTTTGTACGGTTGCTAGGGTGCTCTAAATGGTTGCTAGGGTGTTCTGGATGGTTGCTAGGCGGTTGCTAGGATATTCTGGTTGGTTGCTAGGGCGTTGCTAGGTGGTTGCTAGGTGGTTGCTAAGGTGTTCTGGGTGGTTGCTAGGGCGTTGCTATGTGGTTGCTAGGTGGTTGCTAAGGTGTTCTGGGTGGTTGCTAGGGCGTTGCTAGGTGGTTGCTAGGTGGTTGCTAGGGTGTTCTGGGTGGTTGCTGGGCGTTGCTATGCGGTTGCTAGGTGGTTGCTAAGGTGTTCTGGGTGGTTGCTAGGGCGTTGCTAGGTGGTTGCTAGGTGGTTGCTAAGGTGTTCTGGGTGGTTGCTAGGGCGTTGCTAGGTGGTTGCTAGGTGGTTGCTAGGTGTTCTGGGTGGTTGCTGGGGCGTTGCTATGGTGGTTGCTAGGTGGTTGCTAGGGTGTTCTGGGTGGTTGCTAGAGGCGTTGCTAGGTGGTTGCTAGGTGGTTGCTAAGGTGTTCTGGGTGGTTGCTAGAGGCGTTGCTAGGTGGTTGCTAGGTGGTTGCTAAGGTGTTCTGGGTGGTTGCTAGGGCGTTGCTAGGTGGTTGCTGGTAGGTTGCTAAGGTGTTCTGATAGGTTGCTAGTTGCTATTGGTTGCTAGTTGTCCAAGGTACTATGTAGTGTTTATAGAGTTCTTGTTGTCACAGATGGTTACTATGTAACACTATTAGCATGTAGCTATTCACTGCTAGCATGTGTAGCAAAGTGCCGTTTGCTAGCATGAGTCAAAGACCCAACCCCTATGTCTCTATGATGTTCTGACGCAAAGATATAGGGGTTGATAAACGGTTGCTAGGGTACTCTGTTTGGTTGCTATGGAGTGGCTTGGGAACATCCCATAATGATATCATAAAAGCTCCTTGTCAGTATGAATGATATAAACCAACCCCCGTGTCTCTATGATGTTCTAATGCAGAGATATAGGTCTTGTTAAACTGTTGCTAGGGTACTCCGTTTGGTTGCTATGGAGTGGCTTGGCAGCATCCAATGACGATACAGCAAAAGCTCCTTGTCAGTATGAATGATATAAACCAACCCCCGTTCCTCTATGACATTCAGATGTGAAGATATACACTGTTGATTTGGGTTGCTAAGGTGCTTAATAACGGTTGCTAGGGCGTGGCTAGGACGTGTTGGAGGTGATTTGTGATTGGCCGTTGATGCCCAGAGTCAAACAAACCCACCCTCATGTTTCTATGACGCTTATATCCAAAGATATCCCTTTGATCTCTTTCAATGGAAGTCTATGGGATCAGTTGCTAGGGAGCTCTAAACGGTTGCTAGGGCGTGGCTTGACAGCATCACGATGATCCGGAGATAGTGATTGGTTGTCTGAGTAAGTTGAGCCCACCCCCTTGTCTCTGTGACTCTGTGAAGCAGAGCTATGGTCAATACAAAATCCCTATGCAATTTACCATTGGAGGACAAAACGCATGCGTTTGATGGGACGTCCCTCCCCATGTTAAGTCTATGGGAAAATTCGGGCAGCTCTAGCGCCCCAGGGGTACAACTCACACCCCTTTGAGATGTGTGTTCTGAGAGATCCTGTCAGCCTCTCCAAATGTGGTAAGTCACGAGTTTCTCCGAAATCCTCGCTCGACTACGAGTGGTCAAACTTTGCCGTAATGTTAAGTCTATGCGATTTTTGGTGGATTTTTCGCCCTTGGTAAAATCGCAACCCGATCCCTTAGAAAAGATATAGCACACCATTCCCGAATAATCCATACGATTTGGCGCCTCATTCATGGGTGTGTGACAAACGGTGTGGGAGGAGTAGCGCGCCGAACTTTTGTGTGGAAGAATAATAATAATAATAATAATAACTAGAATGTACATTTCCAGAAGAAAATGTGAGTGGTGCTTGCAGTGGCAAAACTCGGGGCCAGTCGTGCAAGTGACTGCAAAAGCCCACCCCATGTCTGTCGATGTTGTGGAGCTGAGATATGGCTTATTCATGTGTTTACGGTTGCTAGGGTGGTCTAAATGGTTGCTAGGGTGTGGCTATACAGTTTATGGGGTGATATGTAAAGACTATTTGCCAGTCTGAGTCAAAGAGCCCAACTCTGTATGTGTACAACGCTCTGGTGCTGAGATATGGCTTGTTAATGTTGATATCGGTTGCTAGGGTGCTGTAACTGGTTGCTATGGCGTGTCTAGGAAGCTGTGATGTCACTACTTATTGTCTGCTTGATAGGTCGAGTCGAAAGAGCCCAGCCTCGAGTCTCTCGACCTTCTGATCGAATATATGATCTCACATTATTGCCAATGTTAAGTCAATGGGACTTTTTCAAAGCGATTTTTCCGCCAAAGCGAAAACCGTTTGCCCGATCGCTTAGAAAAGACATAGCACACCTCTCCTCAATAAGGGTCGATTCGACACCTCATTCATGGGTCTGTGACAAGCGGTGCGGAGGAGTAGCGTGCCAAAGTTTTGAAAAAGTAGAATAGTAATCACAACACTAGAATGTACATTTCCAGAAGAAAATGTGAGTGGTGCTTGCAGTGGCAAAACTCGGGGCCAGTCGTGCAAGTGATGCAAAATCCAAGCAACATGACTGTACGATGTTGTGGAGCTGAGATATGGCTTATTCATGTGTTTGCACGGTTGCTAGGGTGGTCTAAATGGTTACTAGGGTGTGGCTATACAGTTTATGGGGTGATATGTAAAGACTATTTGTCAGTCTGAGTCAAAAGAGCCCAACTCTGTATGTGTACAACGCTCTGGTGCTGAGATATGGCTTGTTAATGTTGATATCACGGTTGCTAGGGTCTGTAACAGGTTGCTATGGCATGTTTAGTAAGTTTTGATGTCACTACTTATTGTCTGCTTGATAGGTCGAGTCGAATGAGCCCAGCCTCGAGTCTCTCGATCTTCTGATCCGAATATATGATCTCACACATAATTGCCAATGTTAAGTCTATGGGACTTTTTCAAGCGATTTTTCCGCCAAAAGCGAAAACCGTTTGTCCGATCGCTTAGAAAAGACATAGCACACCTCTCCTCAATAAGTCGGTCGAATCGACACCTCATTCATGTGTCTCACGACAAGCGGTGCGGAGGAGTAAGCGTGCGAAGTTTTAAAAAGTAGAATAGTAATCACAACACTAGAATGTACATTTCCAGAAGAAAATGTGAGTGGTGCTTGCAGTGGCAAAACTCGGGGCCCGGTCGTGCAAGTGACTGCAAAAGCCCACCCCCATGTCTGTCTGATGTTGTGGAGCTGAGATATGGCTTATTCGTGTGTTTGTCACGGTTGCTAGGGTGGTCTAAATGGTTGCTAGGGTGTTCTGGATGGTTGCTAGGCGGTTGCTAGGATATTCTGGTTGGTTGCCAGGCGTTGCTAGGTGGTTTCTAAGGTGTTCTGAGTGGTTGCTAGGGGCGTTGCTATGCGGTTGCTAGGTGGTTGCTAAGGTGTTCTGGGTGGTTGCTAGAGGCGTTGCTATGTGGTTTCTAGGTGGTTGCTAGGGTGTTCTGGGTGGTTGCTAGGGCGTTGCTATGCGGTTGCTAGGTGGTTGCTAGGGTGTTCTGGGTGGTTGCTAGGGCGTTGCTAGGTGGTTGCTAAGGTGTTCTGGGTGGTTGCTAGGGGGTTGCTATGGGGTTGCTAGGTGGTTGCTAGGGTGTTCTGGGTGGTTGCTGAGGCGTTGCTAGGTGGTTGCTAGGTGGTTGCTAGGGTGTTCTGGGTGGTTGCTAGGGCGTTGCTGGGGCGTTGCTAGGTGGTTGCTAAGGTGTTCTGGGTGGTTGCTGGGCGTTGCTATGTGGTTGCTAGGTGGTTGCTAGGGTGTTCTGGGTGGTTGCTGGGGCGTTGCTAGGTGGTTGCTAGGTGGTTGCTAAGGTGTTCTGGGTGGTTGCTAGGCGTTGCTAGGTGGTTGCTAAGGTGTTCTGGGTGGTTGCTGGGGGCGTTGCTATGTGGTTGCTAGGTGGTTGCTAGGGTGTTCTGGGTGGTTGCTAGGGCGTTGCTAGGTGGTTGCTAGGTGGTTGCTAGGGTGTTCTGGGTGGTTGCTAGGGCGTTGCTAGGCGTTGCTATGTGGTTGCTAGGTGGTTGCTAGGGTGTTCTGGGTGGTTGCTAAGGCGTTGCTAGGTGGTTGCTAGGCAGTTGCCAAGGTATTCTGGTAGGTTGCTATAGTGTTGCTAGTTGTCACATATGGTTACTATGTTGTGTTTATAGAGTTCTTAGTACGTTCTTAGCCTGATTTAGCAGCTAATCGCTATTAGCATGTAGCTATTCACTGCTAGCATGTGTAGCAAAGTGCCTTTTGCTAGCATGAGTCAAAGACCCAACCCCCATGTGTCTATGATGATCTGGCCAAAGATATAGGGGTTGATAAGCGGTTGCTAGGGTACTCTGTTTGGTTGCTATGGAGTGGCTTGGGAACATCCCATAATGATATTCAAGCTCCTTGTCAGTATGAATGATATAAACCAACCCCGTTCCTCTATGATTTTCTAATCCAGAGATATAGGTCTTGATAAGCGGTTGCTAGGGTACTCTGTTTGGTTGCTATGGAGTGGCTTGGCAGCATCCAATGACGATACAGCAAAAGCTCCTTGTCAGTATGAATGATATAAACCAACCCCCATGTCTCTATGATTTTCTAATGCAGAGATATAGGTCTTGTTAAACTGTTGCTAGGGTACTCCGTTTGGTTGCTATGGGTGGCTTGGCAGCATCCAATGACGATACAGCAAAAGCTCCTTGTCAGTATGAATGATATAAACCAACCCCCGTTCCTCTATGACATTCAGATGTGAAGATATACACTGTTGATTTGGGTTGCTAAGGTGCTTAATAACGGTTGCTAGGGCGTGGCTAGGACGTGTTGGAGGTGATTTGTGATTGGCCGTTGATGCCCGAGTCAAACAAACCCACCCCCATGTCTCTATGGCCTTCTATCCAAAGATATCCATTTGATCTCTTTCAATGGAAGTCTATGGGATCAGTTGCTAGGGAGCTCTAAATGGTTGCTAGGGCGTGGCTTGACAGCATCACGATGATCCTGAGATAGTGATTGGTTGTCTGAGTAAGTTGAGCCCACCCCCTTGTCTCTGTGACTCTGTGAAGCAGAGCTATGGTCAATACAAAATCCCTATGCAATTTACCATTGGAGGACAAAGCATGCGTTTGATGGGGCGTCCTCCCCATGTTAAGTCAATGTAAAAATTCGGGCAGCTCTAGCGCCCCAGGGGTACAACTCACACCCCTTTGAGATGTGTGTTTTGAGAGATCCTGTCAGCCTCTCCAAATGTGGTAATTCACGAGTTTCTCGAAATCCTCGCTCGAGACTACAGTGGTCAAACTTTGCCGTAATGTTAAGTCTATGCGATTTTTGGGTGGATTTTAGCCCTTGAGTAAAATCATAACAATCCCTTAGAAAAGATATAGCACACCATTCCCGAATAATCCATACGATTTGGCGCCTCATTCATGGGTGTGTGACAAGCGGTGTGGGAGGAGAAGCGCGCGAACTTTGTGTGGAAGAATAATAATAAGTATAATAATAATAAGTATGCACAATAACAATAGTGATGCCTTGCTTACCAGCAAGCACCACTAACTAGAATGTACATTTCAGAAGAAAATGTGAGTGGTGCTTGCAGTGGCAAAACTCGGGGCCGTCGTGCAAGTGACTGCAAAAAGCCCACCCCATGTCTGTGCGATGTTGTGGAGCTGAGATATGGCTTATTCGTGTGTTTGTATGCGGTTGCTAGGGTGGTCTAAATGGTTGCTAGGGTGTTCTGGATGGTTGCTAGGCGGTTGCTAGGATATTCTGGTTGGTTGCCAGGGGCGTTGCTAGGTGGTTTCTAAGGTGTTCTGAGTGGTTGCTAGGGCGTTGCTGCGGTTGCTAGGTGGTTGCTAAGGTGTTCTGGGTGGTTGCTAGAGGCGTTGCTATGTGGTTTCTAGGTGGTTGCTAGGGTGTTCTGGGTGGTTGCTGAGGCGTTGCTATGCGGTTGCTAGGTGGTTGCTAGGGTGTTCTGGGTGGTTGCTAGAGGCGTTGCTAGGTGGTTGCTAAGGTGTTCTGGGTGGTTGCTGGGGCGTTGCTATGTGGTTGCTAGGTGGTTGCTAGGGTGTTCTGGGTGGTTGCTGAGGCGTTGCTGGGTGGTTGCTAGGTGGTTGCTAGGGTGTTCTGGGTGGTTGCTAGGGCGTTGCTGGGGCGTTGCTAGGTGGTTGCTAAGGTGTTCTGGGTGGTTGCTGGGCGTTGCTATGTGGTTGCTAGGTGGTTGCTAGGGTGTTCTGGGTGGTTGCTAGAGGCGTTGCTGGGTGGTTGCTGGGTGGTTGCTAGGGTGTTCTGGGTGGTTGCTAGGGGCGTTGCTAGGTGGTTGCTAAGGTGTTCTGGGTGGTTGCTGGGCGTTGCTATGTGGTTGCTAGGTGGTTGCTAGGGTGTTCTGGGTGGTTGCTGAGGCGTTGCTAGGTGGTTGCTAGGTGGTTGCTAGGGTGTTCTGGGTGGTTGCTAGGGCGTTGCTAGGGCGTTGCTATGTGGTTGCTAGGTGGTTGCTAGGGTGTTCTGGGTGGTTGCTAAGGCGTTGCTAGGTGGTTGCTAGGCAGTTGCCAAGGTATTCTGGTAGGTTGCTATAGTGTTGCTAGTTGTCACATATGGTTACTATGTTGTGTTTATAGAGTTCTTAGTACGTTCTTAGCCTGATTTAGCTTAGCTAATCGCTATTAGCATGTAGCTATTCACTGCTAGCATGTGTAGCAAAGTGCCTTTTGCTAGCATGAGTCAAAGACCCAACCCCCATGTGTCTATGATGATCTGACGCCAAAGATATAGGGGTTGATAAGCGGTTGCTAGGGTACTCTGTTTGGTTGCTATGGGTGGCTTGGGAACATCCATAATGATATTCAAAAGCTCCTTGTCAGTATGAATGATATAAACCAACCCCGTTCCTCTATGATTTTCTAATCCAGAGATATAGGTCTTGATAAGCGGTTGCTAGGGTACTCTGTTTGGTTGCTATGGGTGGCTTGGCAGCATCCAATGAGATACAGCAAAAGCTCCTTGTCAGTATGAATGATATAAACCAACCCCCATGTCTCTATGATTTTCTAATGCAGAGATATAGGTCTTGTTAAACTGTTGCTAGGGTACTCCGTTTGGTTGCTATGGGTGGCTTGGCAGCATCCAATGACGATACAGCAAAAGCTCCTTGTCAGTATGAATGATATAAACCAACCCCGTTCCTCTATGACATTCAGATGTGAAGATATACACTGTTGATTTGGGTTGCTAAGGTGCTTAATAACGGTTGCTAGGGCGTGGCTAGGACGTGTTGGAGGTGATTTGTGATTGGCCGTTGATGCCCCGAGTCAAACAAACCCACCCCCATGTCTCTATGGCGCTTCTATCCAAAGATATCCATTTGATCTCTTTCAATGGAAGTCTATGGGATCAGTTGCTAGGGAGCTCTAAATGGTTGCTAGGGCGTGGCTTGACAGCATCACGATGATCCTGAGATAGTGATTGGTTGTCTGAGTAAGTTGAGCCCACCCCCTTGTCTCTGTGACTCTGTGAAGCAGAGCTATGGTCAATACAAAATCCCTATGCAATTTACCATTGGAGGACAAAACGCATGCGTTTGATGGGGCGTCCCTCCCCATGTTAAGTCAATGTAAAAATTCGGGCAGCTCTAGCGCCCCAGAGTACAACTCACACCCCTTTGAGATGTGTGTTTTGAGAGATCCTGTCAGCCTCTCCAAATGTGGTAATTCACGAGTTTCTCGAAATCCTCGCTCGGAGCTCTGAGTGGTCAAACTTTACCGTAATGTTAAGTCTATGCGATTTTTGGGTGGATTTTAGCCCTTGGTAAAATCATAACCAATCCCTTAGAAAGATATAGCACACCATTCCCGAATAATCCATACGATTTGGCGCCTCATTCATGGGTGTGTGACAAACGGTGTGGGAGGAGAAGCGCGCCGAACTTTTGTGTGGAAGAATAATAATAAGTATAATAATAATAAGTATGCACAATAACAATAGTGATGCCTTGCTTACCAGCAAGCACCACTAACTAGAATGTACATTTCCAGAAGAAAATGTGAGTGGTGCTTGCAGTGGCAAAACTTCGGGGCCAGTGGCTACTGTGATGCAAAAAATCCAAGCAACATGACTGCGATGTTGTGGAGCTGAGATATGGCTTATTCATGTGTTTGTACGGTTGCTAGGGTGCTCTAAATGGTTGCTAGGGTGTTCTGGATGGTTGCTAGGCGGTTGCTAGGATATTCTGGTTGGTTGCTAGGGCGTTGCTAGGTGGTTGCTAAGGTGTTCTGAGTGGTTGCTAGGGCGTTGCTGTCACGGTTGCTAGGTGGTTGCTAAGGTGTTCTGGGTGGTTGCTAGAGGCGTTGCTATGTGGTTTCTAGGTGGTTGCTAGGGTGTTCTGGGTGGTTGCTAGGGCGTTGCTATGCGGTTGCTAGGTGGTTGCTAAGGTATTCTGGGTGGTTGCTAGGGCGTTGCTATGTGGTTTCTAGGCGGTTGCTAGGGTGTTCTGGGTGGTTGCTAGGGCGTTGCTATGTGGTTGCTAGGTGGTTGCTAGGGTGTTCTGGGTGGTTGCTAGGGCGTTGCTGGGTGGTTGCTAGGTGGTTGCTAAGGTGTTCTGGGTGGTTGCTAGGGCGTTGCTAGGTGGTTGCTAGGGTGTTCTGGGTGGTTGCTAGGGCGTTGCTGGGGCGTTGCTGAGTGGTTGCTAAGGTGTTCTGGGTGGTTGCTGGGGCGTTGCTATGTGGTTGCTAGGTGGTTGCTAGGGTGTTCTGGGTGGTTGCTAGGGCGTTGCTAGGTGGTTGCTAGGTGGTTGCTTAGGTGTTCTGGGTGGTTGCTAGGGCGTTGCTAGGTGGTTGCTAGGCAGTTGCCAAGGTATTCTGATAGGTTGCTATAGTGTTGCTAGTTGTCACATATGGTTACTATGTAGTGTTTATAGAGTTCTTAGTACGTTCTTAGGCTGATTTAACGCTTAGCTAATCACTATTAGCATGTAGCTATTCACTGCTAGCATGTGTAGCAAAGTGCCGTTTGCTAGCATGAGTCAAAAGACCCAACCCCTATGTCTCTATGATGTTCTGGCCAAAGATATAGGGGTTGATAAGCGGTTGCTAGGGTACTCTGTTTGGTTGCTATGGGTGGCAGGAACATCCCATAATGATATCATAAAGCTCCTTGTCAGTATGAATGATATAAACCAACCCCCGTGTCTCTATGATGTTCTGATGCAGAGATATAGGTCTTGTTAAACTGTTGCTAGGGTACTCTGTTTGGTTGCTATGGGTGGCTTGGCGGCATCAATGACGATACTGCAAAAGCTCCTTGTCAGTATGAATGATATAAACCAACCCCGTTCCTCTATGACATTCAGATGTGAAGATATACACTGTTGATTTGGGTTGCTAAGGTGCTTAATAACGGTTGCTAGGGCGTGGCTAGGACGTGTTGGAGGTGATTTGTGATTGGCCGTTGATGCCCGAGTCAAACAAACCCACCCTCATGTTTCTATGGCGCTTATATCCAAAGATATCCATTTGATCTCTTTCAATGGAAGTCTATGGGATCAGTTGCTGAGGAGCTCTAAATGGTTGCTAGGGCGTGGCTTGACAGCATCACGATGATCCTGAGATAGTGATTGGTTGTCTGAGTAAGTTGAGCCCACCCCTTGTCTCTGTGACTCTGTGAAGCAGAGCTATGGTCAATACAAAATCCCTATGCAATTTACCATTGGAGGACAAAGCGCATGCGTTTGATGGGGCGTCCCTCCCCATGTTAAGTCAATGTAAAAATTCAGGCAGCTCTAGCGCCCCAGAGTACAACTTACACCCCTTTGAGATGTGTGTTTTGAGAGATCCTGTCAGCCTCTCCAAATGTGGTAATTCACGAGTTTCTCGAAATCCTGCTCAGACTACAGTGGTCAAACTTTGCCGTAATGTTAAGTCTATGCGATTTTTGGGTGGATTTTAGCCCTTGGTAGCGCATAACCCGATCCCTTAGAAAGATATAGCACACCATTCCCGAATAATCCGCCGCGATTTGGCGCCTCATTCATGGGTGTGTGACAAGCGGTGTGGGAGGAGAAAGCGCGCCGAACTTTTGTGTGGAAGAATAATAATAACTAGAATGTACATTTCCAGAAGAAAATGTGAGTGGTGCTTGCAGTGGCAAAACTCGGGGCCAGTCGTGCAAGTGACTGCAAAAAGCCCACCCCATGTCGGTTGCTAGGGTGGTCTAAATGGTTGCTAAATGGTGGTCTAAATGGTTGCGACCCTCCTCAATAAGTCGATTCGATTCGACAACTCATTCATGTGTCTCACGACAAATGGTGCCAACACCAGTCTGAGTCATAAAAGACCAACTCTGTGTTTCTACTATGTTGTGGTATTTTAATGGAAGTTTATAGAAAAACATTTCATTACTTTAATTCCACTTTTAGAAAATTGTAATCGTGTTAATTGTCATTGTCATCATTTAATTGAAAGTATAACTTTCCAATGAAACCTGTGATGAGAAAAGTGAGATCTGCAAAGAGGATTCGAACCGGGTCAATCATGTCAAAACATGGTCTACTGGATATTAATACGTAATTGGGCACTGAAAATATATTTCTTTTAATGGCACCAGTAGATATCTAAAGAAAATACCTGCACATCTCTGCATGCCATAATTTATACAATTTATCTTGCTAGATTATTACAATTAATGGCAAAGGAATGTTTGAAAATGTAAACTGATATTTTCCAATGACACACATTTTAGCAACATTACAGCAGCCAATCATAACACCTGCTCTGTGATATACCCCAAAATGCATGCACATAACATACAGTTATCAGATGTGAACAGTGAGTCCATAATTTAAGGCACTTTATTTCCATGTGTGTTAATTGTCATAATTTCTTTATTGAAATTAAATACCTTTCCAATGTGATCTGTGATGGAAAAGAGCGAACTATGCCAAAGGCGGATTCGAACCGTTGTCATTCTCGTAAATGCGAGACCCACGTAACTAGCATTTTACTGGTTACGCCACTGGATACATTGGGAATTATTAAGCCAATAATAGGTATTAAACAAAACGCTCATGGGCCTAAAGGTTGTTAACTGCTTTTGTAGGCAGACAGTATGATCACTATATTAATTATAATTCAAAATATATTTATTTATTTATTGTCTTAACATGCATATTCAGTCACGTCTTATGAAATTAACTTTACTCTACAGTTCTGCAGCAGATCAGTTTTCTTGCGGCGCGGGAGTAAATTTCTGAATCAAAGACGATAGCGGCCGCTCCCAACATACCTTGACAGCGTATCTGCGCTTGAACTTGAAGTGAACAAAACGTCCTACGTTCACATAGTTCCCAGATAATCTATGTCTGCATATCGTCCTCGAGATTTATTTATGTGTATCTTATAATTTTGAGTGACGGAATATGTTTATCTGTGACATTTTACAGTGTTGAGTGTAAGACAAAATAACAAACACAATTATTCTATAACCAACATTTTATATTGGTTATCCCAGTCACTCTTTATTTAGAGGAAATTTACATTAGGAAATGAGGAATAAAATTATTCGGAAAGCAGGTAAACACAGGACAGTGACTTTTAAGCGGGGCAGGAGGGGAAAAACTGTCCCACGCAAACCTGTACTGCACACTGTACAACATTCACTACACTAATGTACTATAAATAAAAATAAAGGGATCTGTCGCAATCATATTTTTATTATGCAGCTTTATTCCAAACTAGCGTGAAGCTGTTTTAAAGTACATCTAGAACACACATAATTGCACACACCTGGAAAAATGCTCTTTATTTGAATGAGTGGGTGGCTCTTAAAGAAACCGTTGTTGCTGGCTTTGGTGGCTTCATCCTCGGAGTTCCACCCGCAGAGCTTCGGCTATGTTCCTGTGCAGAAGCTCGTTGCCCTCCTGGCTCAGGTGGACTCCATCCCTGCACAGATCTGAGACGCCGATGTTTCTGTGGCGGACGCAGCGCATCTGCCTCCCTGCCAAGAAGGTAGATATGGCACTGTTCAGCCACCGGCGCTCCTCTCGACCCGTATGCCGTCCTGCCAGTCTGACCTCTCCAGTTCAGACGGGGCAGAATGGCCGAAAACAGGACCCTGGTTTTGGGAAACAGTCTGAAGACTGCCACCAGGTCAGACTTTATTTCCCGAAGGAAACCCTGACGGTTAAGTCCCTCCCGGCACATACTGTTCCCGCCGAGGTGGATCACAAGGACGTCTGGAGCAGGAGCCTTGGCCCAGAGAGCGCAGAACTGGAAGCAGGTGCTCCCAGCGTCTGCCTCCTCTGCCTTCCCAAGTTACCTTGGCGCTAAGACCAAGGTTCCTGTCAGAGCCCTTCTCACTCATGTGAGACTGCAGCCTGCGGATGATGGAGCTGCCGACTATCCAAACGTGAGGTCACCGTGTCCAGCCATCTCGAAGAGTGAGGTGCAGCGATTTACCTCCAGTATTTATAATGAAGTGTCATTGTCACGTGTCATTGCCTGTTGCGCATTCTACAGGCACGGCCAAAAAGTAAATAAACGTTAACTGAATAAAAATGAACATATAAACATTTTATTTAATCTCTTGGCTTCTAAAGAAGTAGGCTAACACTGTAAAAAAAAAAGATAGCTAACACTGTAAAAAAAAAAAAAAGATAGAAATCTTTAAACTACCAAATTTAGAGTTTATTTCAAATTACATTTTCACTACATAGTAATATATTTACACCATATAAAAGTAGCATTTATTTGCAATATATGTAAATAGTTATTAAATGCCACATATACTTTTTCGGCAGAGATGCACCTTAGCGTTGTACATTAACAGGATGCAATAATAACTGTAAATGATTTCATTTCTTAAAATACATTATTTCCACCTTTAGAACATTTTCTTTAATTTTATTTGAAAGTACAGGCCTCTCAATGTGATATGTGATGAAAAACGGGAGAAAAGCGAGGTCGACAAAGGCGGATTCGAACCGACGCGATAGCGTCAAAATGAAATGCCTCGAGACTTACCCTTTAGTGATTGCGCCACTGAGAACGACGTATTCTTAAGAGAAGCAGATTACACAAACGATTATGGAAATGTAATTGATATTGTAATGTCTGATAAATGACAGACAAGGAGGCTCTGTTTCTGAACTTTAATCGGAAGAAGATGAACACACTTTTACACAAGCGCTCCCGTCTGAAACTCTATCGCACTTGGTTCCCGCTCCTCTGAACGTCGTTAACCCTGTGACTGCCAGTGCAAAACAAAACAGCAATTTCAAAATGCAGACATGTAGTACATGTGGTCTATATGTACATATGGAGAAGTATATAAAAGTTATTTTACAGTGCCATCTGTCAATATACCTGGATCTCATAAGTTCACAATGTATTCTTAAAGATAATCTGCAATTAAGGTTGGCAAATATACTATACAGCAGGTGATTCAAACCCAGAACATATTTTTTTTTTCCTACCATCCCATTTGGAAAGCATATATTTACAGGAAGAAATCACAGGAATGTATTATAGCTGATCTAAGGATGATAAACATTAAACTTCATGACTTCAGTAAAATAAGTAACAATTTCAATTTCATTACCATTGCCAGTTTATGAGAAATGCTTTATGTCATAGGCGCTGATGGAATGTACAAGTATGCCTGTAAATGTAAATGTATAATTTAATTGATTATTTTGCATGTAACAGCCACAAAAGACAAAACCAAGTAATTAGATTTCAAATGTATTTTTATTTAATTAATGACCATTTGGATTGCTCTTAGTCTGGCTCCTCACCTAAGAAAGCCAAAGCAGAGTGGCTTACTCTTACAGCCATTTCACACTGCAAGCGTGAGTGGCACATAAGCAGCGCATATTTTTTTGGGGCATACATGTTAAGCAATGAGTGCATTCACACGGGAGCAGGAGCAGTGCGTGAGTGTGTCAAGCAGCAGTGAGCAGGGTTTTCGGCACCAAGTCTATTTCAGCTGCGCTGCTGATGCTCAATTAAACGGATAGTTCACCCGAAAATGAAAATTCTGTCATAATTTACTTGTGTGTGTGTGTGTCTCTCTGCTCCATGTGTGTCTTGCAATGTGGAACGGCTGTTAGGGATCACTGGAGCGCACAAGCCTTTCCACCAACGGCAAGGTGGCAATCCTTGGAAAGGACATTCACTCTCCATTCATTCTTTAACTAACACACTCACGCTCTCACTCACACACACACACACACAAACAAACACACACACACACATACACAGTATATAACTAACACATACACACTCACATGCACACAAGGAGACAAAAAAAGAGTTTAGTATTACACATTAACTAATAATAACTATACAAACCATAAATTAACGAAACATGCCAGTCACTGTAAATTTTGTATGATAAAATGAAAAAATAAATCATTAGACCTTACCAGTAGTATTGACATACTTTACCCCGGTGCTTCTATCTCTGCTTCTTCCCTCTTCAGCATTGTCCTCAATGCCATTAACACATTTGGTCCCGTCCTCTGGGCATGAAATTGATAAGTGAATATTGGGATTACTAAAAACACAAGTACTAATACACTAAAATACATATACAAGTAAGCGCACAAATAAACCTTACAGAAAGAAAGGAGCACACATGCTGGTGTCAGCTTGTCATCTTCTTCTTAGACATTCTGACTTCAATTATGCAGTTTCTGAAAAACACAAAACTCAAAATTAGATTAAGATTTAACATTTTCCTCCAAATCTGGTTATGGTGTGCAGTAGTACAGTGACTTAACAGAGATCTTTAAATACTTAGCTTTAGATGGTTTATTGCACACTCATATCGATGCAGACAGCACTGCTATCGTCTCCAAATTCTTCCTGCACATATCAACAATAGAATAAAAGTGGACTGCATAATACACATCCAGTACAGATTGAACATAAATTCAACTCAAAACTTATATTATAAGGTCAAAAACAAATACATTACATCAGTTTCTTACTACGTCTCGCTCTACCTTTACCTGTTCTTACTGCCACTGTTGCTCTCACTGTCTATGTCCTGCCTGCCACACTACTCCTCACTGCGTCTGCTGCTGCCTTCACTGTCCAGTGTCCTCCCTGGAGCTGCTTACGTCCTTCCTGCTGCTGAGGCTACGGTTCTAACTACTTGGTAGCTCAGTTTCATAAGATGTCATTACCGTACCGGCGCACCGCAGCGACCATACGTGCCAACCATCTAACGCGACACAACCATCGCCCCATGGTTCCTAAAACAACACAATCATACGAGCCAACCCATAGGACTAAGGCTGTTTTAGCCCCACATGTTATCGTTAATGCAGATTCAGTGGCCTATGGTTCGTATCTTGTGTGTTTGGTAACGATAATACCCATCTATCGCGAAAACTCATCGGCGCAAAATACAGTACACGGATTATGATAACTATGGTAACTATTTAAGACACCCGCCTGAAGGCACAAATCCGGATGAGAAATGTAGAGGTGATCCAGAAGAGTGTGCTTTCGTCGTTGCTGTGGTGATCAGTTGCGTGTATCCTCTTGACTGAAATAATCCCAGAACAGCTTTTTCCCTGTACCTAGGAGGTCCTCGTTGAAATCGCCACAGACAATGACGGGATGTTTTCCGCTATGTCCAAATAATCCAGCAGACTAAATCACGTTCTTTAGGAAGTCTTCAAATGCGTACTGCGGTGGCCTGTACACTACAGCAATTCTCAGCTGGATCGGACTATCCACTTTGATGGACAAACTCCAGATCGGTCACATTCTGTATAAATTGCCTAGGCTGAGCTGAAATATGCTCTTTACAAAATATGGCGACTCCACCTCCATCTTTGTTTGCAATTTCTTGTTGAGTAGAGTATGAGGCGTGCCTATTGCGCATAAATCGTTGTATCCTTGCAATTGGAGATGGGGTGAAATAATCGATCCGCTCAAGTGAGTTTCCGTCATGCAAAGAATGTCTGACAACAACAGCTCATGATGACATCTGATGTCTTGATGTGGGATGCCAATCCTTCCGTGTTATGATGGATGATTTTAAATGTTTGATCCACGTTGGTTTCCCTAACCTGCGCCAAAGTGGCATTACTCCATCAAGCGGCGCTCGTCATATTCCGCCAGCGAGGCCGTGACCGTAGAATCGGCGTAAATCTTCTTTTCACTGAAGTCCGTGATGTGTAGTCCACGGGCGAGTGCGTCCTGCTGAGAACAGCGTAGGCCATTCCGGCTCGAAAATCTTCTTCAGTGACACTCGGCATCCTGCATGGTCATGCCCTGAACTTTGTGAGCCGTGCAGGCGTAGGCCAACTTGATGGGGAACTGGCGACGAACTGCTCCCTTCCTCAGACTTTCTTCGGACCTCTCGATGTAGACCAAGTCGTCGTCTTCACCTCGCACCCTTCTGCGGTGATTCTTGCCTGCGTTTGGATTGTCAGCTGAAGTCCAAGCATCTGGTGTCGATTCCATCTTTTATCTTACTGACAATATGTGAAATCTTGCCAAAACATCCGTTGACGATTCCGTCTTCAACGTCCAGGTTCCTGGTCACCATTATCGCCTCCCAGCGCAATTTGAATGGTGTCGAGCAAGTCGTCCTTTTTCCGGCGACAGGCTTGTTTTGTCTCTTCATCCCTCCTGTCCTCGGTCTTTCCTGTAGTCTTGGCATTGATGGTTGTGATGCCAGTGTGAAGAGCGTGGATTGTTTGGGTGTTGTGGCTGTGGACTTCCTTGTTGGTGGCAAATATGTGCAGTGCAGTACCACGGGCAGTCTTTGGGGTCCTTCACAGCCTGGAGTAACAGTGCTCTATCCGCTTGACTAAGATCGTCGGTCTTTTGCTTAACTTTCGTAGCGGTTTAAAAGCTGGGCAAAAGCAAGGTCCTCTTTCTGACGCATGATCTCTGAGAGGGTAATCATTTGAAAATGGTCTTTCCAAAGTCCAAAACATCCTCTTCATACCGCACAGTGGTTTGGCTTTACCCAGAGGTGGCAGTTGGTAAAGTCACCCACTGCGAGTACAGAGATTCCACCGAAAGGTTTCTTGCTGCCTTTGAGTTGCTGAAATCTCCAATTTATGTAGGCGAAAAGATCCTTTGATATCATGGAGATTTCATCAATGATTAGAATCTCGGCGTCACGTAATGTAGCTCGCAGCTCATCTAGGGCATTTCAAGTCCTTGGCGGCTTCAAGTTCTCGGAAGCTTTAAAATGGAATGCAGCGTTTTGCGGAAATATTGAGCGCTGCCGTTCCAGTAAGCGCACTCAAGAGCACTGTAGGCGGAGAGATCCCCTTCCACTTGGAGTCGAGGCAGTTGTCGTAGAATTTTTGACGCTTCCGTGTAGATGCACTTGATGACGTGTGATTTGCCACAACCGGCACCACCTGATCTGAAGTAGTAAAGCGGCTCTGGATTATGACCCCACACGCTTCTGACACCACTGGCAGACAGTGTAGAAAATGGCTGCCTGCGTCGTTGAGACTTGAAACAACTTCCTAGCAAATTCAACACTCATCTGGGGTTCCTCTACTTGGTACAACTCCATCTCCGTGTTCAAGAATTTGATATTCTGGAACATCGTCTTGTACAGCGTTCGTCATCAGGATCGATGTCTTCTCGTTCCATAGCGCACTCAAGCGATCGACTTGATTTCCAGGTGCAAAAAGCGGTCCGCAGCGTTCTCAGGCGGTCCTTGCTGTTGCAGCTGATCGAATGCCTTCTCCACTTCTTCGCTGTGTTTCTCAAACTTGTCTTGGTGTGCTTGCACTATGGCACGAACAGGCATCAGGAGACCGGGTGCGTGGAAGCTCCACATATGCACTAGTGTAAAACTGCTCATAAGTTGGAAATTTATGAGGTTTTAACTGTTCGTTGGAGCGATGGGGTAAATAAAGCTTTACTAGTCTACTGTAAAATTGTTCTGCTTGTTTTTCTTTGAAAGCGCGCATACCTAATAACCGCAGCCTTACCGGGTTCTTTTCTGGAAATATCCCATACCGTTGAGCAGCGGTGAACATTCTTGCCTTTGGTTTGCTGACCGTAACGATCACGGCATTCGAAGCAAAATCTGCCAGACACATCCTTTCAAACTCTCGGGTTTGAGGCCTTGCTCTGTATTTATCGATGATCCCTGACATCCAGGCGTCCTCTGAATCGGGATCTTTATTTAATAGAGGCGCTAAGGGAGACTCATCTTGGTAGCGTTGTCGTCGGTCGGTATAAACACAGCGCCGTGAACACTTCTTCAGCGGTAAGCTGCATGTTCGTGCCACAGACTCCTGGCGCTTACTTGCCTATGTTTGGATGCGCCTGCATTATGTGCTTCATCTCGTCCTCCTCGTTGGCGTTACTTTCGCGCACACCCTTGATTACGTTTTTAACAAATCGCCCATTTAGTGCTCCGGCTTGAAATGTCGACAACATGTACATGATGCAGCTAAAGCATCAGAACAAACTGAATGTCCATGTTGGCGTTCCACGCCCTCAACAAATCGGAATTGTAACCGTTCACCCAAGACTCCTTGGGATCGCGCTTAAGCAAAATCACATTGGAAGTGGATAATGCTTTAGTGTAATCATCGGGTCATCTTACACTTTGTCAGTAGCTCTGACAAGCTGTTAAAGGAGGCTTGGGGATCATTTAACAAATCCCACACGGCTTGAGTTTTGTTGCGCGTCGCTCATCGCCGGCTTTGAGCAGCCTCCCGTCTCGCCGCCCTCTTTCTCTCGTCTCTTTGTTTTGCTCATCTACAGGGTTCTGTGGTTGGGGGCGAAGCGATACCGTTTTAGACATGCAGCTTCCCGATGAAGAAGCCTCGGTGTCATCCTCTTCTTCAGGGCGCTGCGTCGCGGGCGAGTTATCGTGGTGCTAGTCACGGTAACCAAGGAACCCAAATCGACACAATAAATTACCTTTTTACGACTTGGAGTGGTTCCTGCTATGAAGCTGAACCGGTGGCGGTCGATGAAGCTCAGGATCAGCGTCGGAATCGGGCAACGGCAGGTTATATAGCGGATCGATAAAATCGCAAACTTCTTTATCTTGATCGTTTTCAAACTCAGGTGCATCTTTTACCCAAGCGAGAAGATGAATGTGTGGGCTACCTCTGGCGAAACTCAACCCTGTAAAGAAATCTTGACTTTACGATGGGTTGGGCAGGCGACAAGAGCAGATGTGTCATTAAGCGCGTCCGCGCGTTTTCAAACATCGCATGACCGTGACAGGGTTGCCGGAGGACTTCACATTTAAATGCGTCCAGTCGAGCTCTGAAAAGTCAATCTGTTCACCTTGCTGGGCCTTGATCGCCGTTATGACTTCAGGCCATCGCATTTCGGCGCTGAAAGTGCAAAAAAGCGTAAAGGGTCCCTAACTGTCTGATCATAGCCTGCAGATCTCTCAAAGTTTTTCCCAGTAAGCTGGAGAACCTCTCAGCGGTTGCATGAACGCGTGGCGTCTTTGTTGTGTACCAATCGCTCGATCTCGGTTATCCTGAAGCAGCTTGTTGGAAATTCTTCTGCCATCTCTGTAACGGCTTACCTTTTTCGCAACTGGATAGACATGCTGTTTCTAGCCAGTTGCGTTTCTATCTGACAAACTGTGCGAAGAAAGGTAACTCTGATCTTTGGCGAAAGCAGCGTATCCACATAGAACAACCTTGCGTTGAAATACATGCTGGGAGATATGGATACTTGTCTCGCCTCATCGATTGTGTTCTGTCAGTTGGGAATTGAACAGGGCGCCATGGCTTCCAGCTTTGGGATCTTGAAAAACCCTACAGGCTTTTGTCCTTGCGCGAAGCGCGATGCTAAATATTCCCTCGCCCGTCGACAGGATCTCTTGCGCAATGTCAGGCGGCTGCATATGAGTGTCTAATGTGAGACCGGTCGGAGTTCGTCTTTTTCTTGGCTAACTTGTTGCTCATCCTGCTGAGCAACATCGACGTCTTGTTGATCCTCTATGTCGTCGTTTTCCTCATTTAGGTCGAATATCGCCGTTTCTCTAATCGAGATGTCCCTATATTCAGAATGAATTGCTTTCAGCGTCGCTAAAGCTGCAAGCACGTTACGCATGTTAACGGTTAAAAAGTGCTGGTAGCCTTTAAATTTAATGTGCCTCTTCAACTTGACCTGCAGTAGCTGGGACTCACTACTGGGTCTCGGGAGAGAGTTGACCGTCTTCTCCACCTCAGAGGGCACACACAACAGCACCATGCACTGCTCTCTGTCTTCCTTTACGATGCAGCGACTATTTTTGCAAATGGCAAAATTTTGGCGGCGAGCTGGCGTTCGAGCACATTTAATTCAGCCAATTCCGCGGGGATGGGTGGCAGTCGAGTCGGTTAGCTGCGCAATCGAAGACATGTGGCCTCTTTTAAGATGGCTGTCACATGTGTGGCAAATCCACTCGTCTTCTCTCTTCGGAACTATACAAGGACTTGAGCAGGCACGATCACAGGCATGGACATACTTCCCAGTTAAACAAGGCGTGGCAACATGAGCGTTTTGCCATAACTCGTTCTGTTACAGACTTTGACTTGATCCGGGAACAACGCTCTGTGACAGAACCGTGCAGACATGTGTTGGGCCATGCTGAATCCTGCATCGGAATGCATTAATGGCACTCTCCATCGCTTTGCCAACCAAAGCTGGGGTACTTCCTGGCTGAAGCGGATGTAAGGTTTGTATTTCCTTTTAACCTTGAGTGCGCATTGCAACTGATGAAGGATGTGATATGCAGCATCACCAACACATTTCTCCGTCTTGCGCAGGGTACATCGCAGGATGTGATGTGCTCTGAACTCTGGGTCACCTGCATATCTCCTCGCCATATCGCTTTCATTTTACTCTGGAAGAGAGTATCTGTCCTATATCGCCTAATCATGTAATCTTTCATCTTCTTCTGGAAGAGAACATCTGTGCTATACCGCCTAAGCATGTAATCTTTCATCTTCTCCTGGAAGAGAACATCTGTGCTATACCGCCTAATCATGTAATCCTTCTTCTTTTTCTGGAAGAGAACATCTGTGCTATACCGCCTAACAAAGTAATCTTTCATCTTTTTCTGGAAGAGAACATCTGTGCTATACCGCCTAACAATGTAATCTTTACTTTTATTCTGGAAAAGATTATCTGTGCGGTATCGCTTAACCATGTAATCTTTCATTTTATTATGGAAAAGATTATCGGTGCGGTATCGCTTCACTATATACGCTTTCTTTTGTTTCTGAAAAAGGATCCTGATTATACTTTTCCTTAAAGGCATCCTTTTTCTTTGTTTGAAATTGCAAAGAGCGTACCTATTCCTGTCGTAATCACTTTTTTAATTTTTCTTATAAGAGATGAAGTTGTGCCTTTATTAAGTTCTCCGTGTTGTTTTAAAATGTCAATCGTTTCGCATTTCTTTTCTACGCCTGTGCCTATTTTTTTATCTATTAAATCCTGTTTTTGCTACTGAGCCAACAAGATTTACTTTGGCTCCAACATTTGTTCTTGGGTCTGGTAGAGCTGAAGTTTCTTGTGATACCTGTTCACAAACAGATGGTGAAGGCAGTTGGCCAGCCTGTTGCTCTGTTTTAAACGACACAGGCATGAATTCATAGCTGGCTTCATCACCACGATCCTGGAAGAGCTTGAGAAGTCTGTCTATCATGTCACTCAGGTGGGCAAAAGTTACCATGACAGCAGTTCCAGCACCGGTAGGATGGGGCAAGCCTTCTGCAGTTCTTGAGTGCGAATCAAAGAATCCATACCTTCCACATCTGTCTCTGAACACAGCAATACACTCCGAACAACGATGAGCAGTGCATGGTTTACATCTGTTGTGAGGCACTGGAGTCTTTCAGTGAGGAATCCACCACCCTTCCATGTCAGGGTCCCTCTGGCTCGTAAATATCCATCGTCACTTCAGACTTTTGTACCTGGTGTGTCCGGTTAAGCGATGACACACTCACGGTACTTCCTCCATAGCTAGATGATCCTGATTAAATTTTCCTTCAGCAATAAGCTGCATTTTAACACCGGCGTACAACGCATCCCCGACTCTATAACTCTATCAAGGTCAGGCATCTGAAATTGAATCCCGTCACTATGGTTCACCAAGAATGTCAGTGCTACACACGTGCACTGATGGTTTCTGGAGAATAAATCATACCTAACATCATTTTGACAATGCGACGCCTGCACAGCCAAAACCCTGGGTGCACTATCGCTATCCATGAGCGGTCTATCTGAAAACTGAGCTACAGCAGCGCGGTGCTTGCCTGATCAACCTGTAAATAAATCATTAATGGAATGAGGCTGATGGTCAAAATTTGTGTTATAGAATGTGTTTCTGTGATTGTGTGTAAGAGTGAGTGAGTGTGTGTGTTTGAATGTAAGAGTGTATGCGTGTGTGTGAGATTGAGTGCAAAAGTGTATGTGTGTGAGTGAGTATGTGACTGAATGTAAGAGTGAGAGTGTGTGTGAGAGAGAGAATGAACGCGAGTGTGTGCGTGTGTCTGTGTGTGTGAGAGAATGGATTCAGTGTTTGTGTCTGTGTGTGATTGAGTGTGTTTGTGAATGTGGGAGAATGAGTGTTAGAGTAAGTGAGTGAGTAAGTGAGAGTGTAAGTGAGTATGTGATTGAATGAAAGAGTTAGACTGTGCATGTGAGAGATAGTGTGTGAGGGAGTGAGAGAGTGTGAGTAAATGAGTATGTGATTGAATGTAAGAGTGTGTGTGTGTGTGTGTGTGTGTGTGTGTGTGAGAGAGAGAGAGAGAGAGAGACAGAGAGAGAGAGCACACCCTGTCATGCTGTTGTAATAAGCCACTGCTGAAGATATTATCATATTGCAGTATTAAAGCTAACAAATGATGGATTAATTGATCGTAAATGACGAAAGAACATGAAAATGTGTGCAATTTCACATCCCTAATATTAATAGTACCTTGTTAATCACGGAGAGTCTGGTCTGTTCATTCTTAAGGTCCTCTTTTGCAGCGCATTTGTTGAGCCTGAGATCTCTTTCCTTTCCATGGCATCCTTTAAAATATCAAGAGATAAAAAGAAATGAGACAAAATTATTCATGACAAAATTCATCTGATTAACTCACTAATTTGAGTGAGCAAGTAACTATAAAAACTAGAGAGTTTACATTCAAGTGTCTTATCATTAAAAGTAACCATTGATTTTGTTTTAATCATCAAAAGTAATGCATATTGAATTAAACTTCTTTGTTAGTCAAATTAATTTTAACAGGACATTCTCGCTTTAATAGGGACTTACTTTGAAAGTTCTCCGGTTTAACAGCTGATGAACCTGAAAAGATAAATCCTGCAGTACTCTCAGGTAGACAAAACAGTTAAACAACAATGAAACAGACACTGTGTATTTTTAAAGAAAAGAACAATAGAAGTATAATAAAATAAACTGTTCTCTGTATGTGAATATAGAACAAGGACAACCAGAAAAAGAACTAGTTAAGATTTATAAAAAATAAAACAAAATGAAAAAATTTAAAATAAAACAACTGTTAAATAAAATATGCCAAATAAACTGCTCTATTTAAAAGAATGCTGAATATATAAAAAATAATTAACGTTTTCTTAATATATATGTATATATATTTTTCCTTAAATGTTTTAAGTAAAAAAAAAAGTAGTAAGAACAAATGAACTGCTCTCGGTGGAAAACAGCAAAACACAAGGAACCTGAAAAAGAAGCACAGACAGAAACAGACACATTAGGTCACAGTACAATTATGGTGATGTGATGAAAATGTCATAATAGTTCAAGAAACCACATTGAACCATATTAATACTGACCAAGGAGTGCAGCAGAAGATGCAGGTCGTGCTCAGATCAGTCAGTCTGAAAAAACAATAATGAAATAATAAACATAATGAAAACTAAACTCAAGCCAAACTATGCATACGTTCTCTGCATGTTAAATATTATTTATACACTTTTTCTATATAAAATATAAATTGGAAGCTGTATGTCAAATATGCATCCTAAAACCTGAGATGGACTGTCCATCTATCCAGGTTTACAACAAGATGCTGGGATAAGCTCAAGCATCTCTGTATAGGACAAGTGGTTTGGAGAGCGGATAGGTGAATATGGTCTTAACATTTTTTTTTACCACAAATAACTATTTTAATAGTTTCTGTGACCTTGATTAAAAAAATTAACTATAATGATTTAGTTATCAACAACTCAGATCTGAAGCATTTTGTATTTGTAGCCATATCAGTAATTAAAGTCTTACCTCAAAGGGTAGGTTTGTGAAACAATATTCTGAAACAGAGAAAGAGAGTCATAGAACTGAACAACTCTATAACAGAAAAGTAACACTGGAGAAAAAAAACCTGAAAACATTTATTCTGTAAACTCTGTGCTGTTCCTTATTCCATTTCTAAAAATGTTGCATCTTTAAATGTGTGACGTTAAATATAGTTTATGTAACTGTAATATAAAAAATAAAAACATTACATTGTCATGAATGGATAATAATTATTGGACAAATATTATATAGTGCAATAAAATCTCTAAACAAAATAGTGATTTTGTTTTGTATTTATTACACTTAAGAAAAGCACTAAAAATCATATTAATGTCATCCCTCCATCACTCCCCAAAATGAACTTTGACACAGTATTAATCAATGCGTTATGCGTTACTATGTAGAAAAATAAAATGGCTGCTGGTGAAGCTGGTCTGTATCTACTACATTCAAATGGACAGCGCGGACTTCAGCAGCATGAACCACGTGACGGTGTGGCGCGAAATCAAAGGTTATCACGACTCTCTAGAGCAATAACATCTCACAAAAACTCCGTTGTGTTCAATAATGCTGTATACACATCACAATGAATTACATACATAATATTTGCCCTTTGTTGTTTATGATTAGATTATTCTGTAAGTGAGGTAACTGAGGCCTCACGGATTTGACAGAAACCAAGCGGCGTATATTCATCAAACATACAAACCGTAACGTTAAACGCGTGACCGCTCAATCCAGCCTTTGATTGACAAGAACCGATATAAACGCAGCAATCGACACTTCTCGTTGTAATCTATGCAGCCATGCATGAATGTAAAATACATAAACTACCATCGTGGATGGTAAAATGAGCGCCAAAATGAATACACTCCAGTAACGTTAAGCTAAACAATTAACGGCAGAAACCAAACGACGTATATTAATCAAACACACGCAACATATGACTTCCCGTTTTAACACACGAAGCTAGAACGTTAACGGTCGAGCTTGTGTAACTTATGCCTCACCGGATTTCTTAAACCGGTGACTAAAGTAACAGCCATCGATTGGACAAAGCATTACTAAACTCACCATAAACCGCGTATGACAGAAACCAAACGACGTATATTCATCAAATACTCACAAAATATGATTTAAAGTTTTACACTCGAAGCTAGAAGTAATGGTGACTAGCTGTAGACACTACTTATACACATTAACATCTTCACAGAGATACAGACACCGTCAATGTCAACAAAAACGATAACATTTTGTACCCCATATTATAATACGAATAGCATTGCTAACATTTTATTTAAAAAAAGCTACATGTGACATACCAAGGCTTTATAACACAGCATATCAGAAAACAGCCGTCTCACTTACCTCAGGGAATAAAGTGGACGATCGTCAGTCACTGCTGCAGCTCGTTGTTTCGCCAGCGAATCAGAAGTGAGCTGTGATTGTACAACCAATAAAATCAGATCAGCTTCGCTTTGAATTACCAGGCAAATCAGCAATTAAAGTGATAAAGCATAAAATCAGAAATCATTACAACAATGTTGATTACTATGACCATGCTGCACATGCAGTATTTTATAGTAGCATTACATAAATAATAAATGTAAAAAGTGATAGGTTTGTATTAAAGTTACTGAGGGAGTGGTAGTGATTTGACAGCTCATCTCTATCAGCCATAATTCATCTCCCTGCACTATCTTCCTCTTTGTGTGTGTGTGTGTGTGTGTGTGTGTGTGTGTGTGTGTGTGTGTGTGTGTGTGTGTGTGTGTGTGTGTGTGTGGACTGGTAATCCCTACGGTATGGGGACAAAATGTCCCCACAAAGATGGCAATATCAAAATCCTTGTCCTTGTGGGGACATTTTTAGTCCCCATGAGAAAACAGGTCATAAATCACACTAAGTGATGTTTTTGAAAAAAAGTAAAAATGCAGCATGTCTCCTGTGATGAGTAGGTTTAGGGGCTGTGTGTGTGTGTGTGTGTGTGTGTGTGTGTGTGTGTGTGTGTGTGTGTGTGTGTGTGTGTGTGTGTGTGTGTGTGTGTGTGTGTGTGTCATGTTTTTTGAAATATCAAATACAAATGTGTATAGAGTGAGAGATGGTGTGTTTGTAACAGAGAGAAAGAGAAAAAATGTGTGTGAGAGAAAGAGAGTGTGATTGAGTGTAAGACTGAGAGAGATGTTTGCTAACATGATGAGAGCATGTTTTTGCTAACAAGATGTTAACATGATTAGCATATAGCTAGAACAATGCTAACATGCTAGCATGTTTGATAGCATAATGGTTACGATTCATATATTTATCATGTTTGTTTGCATAATGCTAACACATAATTAGCATTATGCTAGTATGATTAGCTAACATGATTAGTATTTTGTTAGCATTATGCTAACTGATTGGCATTTTGTTTGCATAATGTTAACACAATTAGCATAATGTTAGCATAATGTTAACATGATTAGCTAGTAGTTAACATTATTAGTTAACATGATTAGCATTTTGCTAGCATAATGTTAACACAATTAGCATGTTTTTAACATTAATGCTAACATGATTAACATTTTGCTATCGGTTGCTAGGTGGTTGCTAAGGTGTTCTGGGTGGTTGCTAGGCAGTTGCTAAGGCATTGCTAGGTGGTTGCTAAGGTGTTCTGGGTGGTTGCTAGAGGCGTTGCTAGGTGGTTGCTAAGGTGTTCTGGGTGGTTGCTAGGCAGTTGCTAGGTGGTTGCTAAGGTGTTCTGGGTGGTTGCTAGGGCGTTGCTATGTGGTTGCTAAGGTGTTCTGGGTGGTTGCTAGGGCGTTGCTAGGTGGTTGCTAAGGTGTTCTGGGTGGTTGCTAGGGCGTTGCTAGGTGGTTGCTAAGGTGTTCTGGGTGGTTGCTGGGCGCGTTGCTAGGTGGTTGCTAAGGTGTTATGGGTGGTTGCTGGGCGTTGCTGTCGGTTGCTAGGTGGTTGCTAAGGTGTTCTGGGTGGTTGCTAGGGCGTTGCTATGCGGTTGCTAGGTGGTTGCTAAGGTGTTCTGGGTGGTTGCTAGGGCGTTGCTATGCGGTTGCTAGGTGGTTGCTAAGGTGTTCTGGGTGGTTGCTGGGCGTTGCTATGCGGTTGCTAGGTGGTTGCTAAGGTGTTCTGGGTGGTTGCTAGGGCGTTGCTATGGGGTTGCTAGGTGGTTGCTAAGGTGTTCTGGGTGGTTGCTAGGGTGTTGCTATGCGGTTGCTAGGTGGTTGCTAAGGTGTTCTGGGTGGTTGCTAGGGCGTTGCTAGGTGGTTGCTAAGGTGTTCTGGGTGGTTGCTAGGGCGTTGCTAGGTGGTTGCTAAGGTGTTCTGGGTGGTTGCTAGGTGGTTGCTAGGGTGTTCTGGGTGGTTGCTAGGGCGTTGCTAGGTGGTTGCTAAGGTGTTCTGGGTGGTTGCTAGGCAGTTGCCAAGGTATTCTGGTAGGTTGCTATAGTGTTGCTAGTTGTCACAGATGGTTACTATGTAGTGTTTATAGAGTTCTTGAAATGCGTTCTTAGGCTGATTTAGCAGCTTAGCTAATCACTATTAGCATGTAGCTATTCACTGCTAGCATGTGTAGCAAAGTGCCGTTTGCTAGCATGAGTCAAAAGACCCAACCCCATGTCTCTATGATGTTCTGGCCAAAGATATAGGGGTTGATAAGCGGTTGCTAGGGTACTCTGTTTGGTTGCTATGGAGTGGCTTAGGAACATCCCATAATGATATTCCAAAAGCTCCTTGTCAGTATGAATGATATAAACCAACCCCGTTCCTCTATGATTTTCTGATGCAGAATCGGTTCTTGCTAAACTGTTGCTAGGGTACTCTGTTTGGTTGCTATGGAGTGGCTTGGCAGCTGCCAATGACGATACAGCAAAAGCTCCTTGTCAGTATGAATGATATAAATCAACCCCCATTCCTCTATGACATTCAGATGTGAAGATATACACTGTTGATTTGGGTTGCTAAGGTGCTTAATAACGGTTGCTAGGGCGTGGCTAGGAAGTGTTGAAGGTGATTTGTGATTGGCCGTTGATGCCCGAGTCAAACAAACCCACCCTCATGTTTCTATGACACTTCAATCCAAAGATATCCCTTTGATCTCTTTCAATGGAAGTCTATGGGATCGGTTGTTAGGGAGCTCTAAATGGTTGCTAGGGCGTGGCTTGACAGCATCACGATGATCCTGAGATAGTGATTGGTTGTCTGAGTAAGTTGAGCCCACCCCTTGTCTCTGTGACCCTGTGAAGCAGAGCTATGGTCAATACAAAATCCCTATGCAATTTACCATTGGAGGACAAAGCATGCGTTTGATGGGCGTCCCTCCCCATGTTAAGTCAATGTAAAAATTCGGGCAGCTCTAGCGCCCCAGGTACAACTCACACCCCTTTGAGATGTGTGTTTTGAGAGATCCTGTCAGCCTCTCCAAATGTGGTAATTCACGAGTTTCTCGAAATCCTGGCTCGGACTACAGTGGTCAAACTGCCGTAATGTTAAGTCTATGCGATTTTTGGGTGGATTTTAGCCCTTGGTAAAATCGCAACCAATCCTTAGAAAGATATAGCACACCATTCCCGAATAATCCGCACGATTTGACGCCTCATTCATGGGTGTGTGACAAACGGTGTGGGAGGAGAAGCGCGCCGAACTTTTGTGTGGAAGAATAATAATAAGTATAATAATAATAAGTATGCACAATAACAATAGTGATGCCTTGCTTACCAGCAAGCACCACTAATAAGTATGCACAATAACAATAGTGATGCCTTGCTTACCAGCAAGCACCACTAACTAGAATGTACATTTCCAGAAGAAAATGTGAGTGGTGCTTGCAGTGGCAAAACTCGGGGCCCGGTCGTGCAAGTGACTGCAAAAAGCCCACCCCATGTCGGTTGCTAGGGTGGTCTAAATGGTTGCTAAATGGTGGTCTAAATGGTTGCACGACCCTCCTCAATAAGTCGGTCGATTCGACAACTCATTCATGTGTCTGCGACAAACGGTGCCAACACCAGTCTGAGTCATAAAAGACCAACTCTGTGTTTCTACTATGTTGTGGTATTTTAATGGAAGTTTATAGAAAAACATTTCATTACTTTAATTCCACTTTTAGAAAATTGTAATACGTGTTAATTGTCATTGTCATCATTTAATTGAAAGTATAACTTTCCAATGAAACCTGTGATGAGAAAAGTGAGATCTGCAAAGAGGGATTCGAACCGGGTCAATCATGTCAAAACATGGTCTACTGGATATTAATACGTAATTGGGCACTGAAAATATATTTCTTTTAATGGCACCAGTAGATATCTAAAGAAAATACCTGCACATCTCTGCATGCCATAATTTATACAATTTATCTTGCTAGATTATTACAATTAATGGCAAAGGAATGTTTGAAAATGTAAACTGATATTTTCCAATGACACACATTTTAGCAACATTACAGCAGCCAATCATAACACCTGCTCTGTGATATACCCCAAAATGCATGCACATAACATACAGTTATCAGATGTGAACAGTGAGTCCATAATTTAAGGCACTTTATTTCCATGTGTGTTAATTGTCATAATTTCTTTATTGAAATTAAATACCTTTCCAATGTGATCTGTGATGGAAAAAGAGCGAACTATGCCAAAGGCATTCGAACCGTTGTCATTCTCGTAAATGCGAGACCCCACGTAACTAGCATTTTACTGGTTACGCCACTGGATACATTGGGTATTATTAAGCCACTAATAGGTATTAAACAAAACGCTCGCGGGCCTAAAGGTTGTTAACTGCTGTTGTAAGCAGACAGTATGATCACTATATTAATTATAATTCAAAATATGTTATTTATTTATTGTCTTAACATGCATATTCAGTCACGTCTTATGGAAATTAACTTTACTCTACAGTTCTGCAACCAGATCAGTTTTCTTGCGGCGCGGGAGTAAATTTCTGAATCAAAGACGATAGCGGCCGCTCCCAACATACCTTGACAGCGTATCTGCGCTTGAACTTGAAGTGAACAAAACGTCCTACGTTCACATAGTTCCCAGATAATCTATGTCTGCATATCGTCCTCGAGATTTATTTATGTGTATCTTATAATTTTGAGTGACGGAATATGTTTATCTGTGACATTTTTACAGTGTTGAGAGTGTAAGACAAAAATAACAAACACAATTATTCTATAACCAACATTTTATATTGGTTATCCCAGTCACTCTTTATTTAGAGGAAATTTACATTAGGAAATGAGGAATAAAATTATTCGGAAAGCGGGTAAACACAGGACGAGTGACTTTTAAGCGGGAGCGGAGAGGAAAAACTGTCCCCGCAAACCTGTACTGCACACTGTACAACATTCACTACACTAATGTACTATAAATAAAAATAAAGGGATCTGTCGCAATCATATTTTTATTATGCAGCTTTATTCCAAACTAGCGTGAAGCTGTTTTAAAGTACATCTAGAACACACATAATTGCACACACCTGGAAAAATGCTCTTTATTTGAATGAGTGGGTGGCTCTTAAAGAGCCGTTGTTGCTGGCTTTGGTGGCTTCATCCTCGGAGTTCCACCCGCAGAGCTTCGGCTATGTTCCTGTGCAGAAGCTCGTTGCCCTCCTGGCTCAGGTGGACTCCATCCCTGCACAGATCTGAGACGCCGATGTTTCTGTGGCGGACGCAGCGCATCTGCCTCCCTGCCAAGAAGGTAGATATGGCACTGTTCAGCCACCGGCGGCTCCTCTCGACCCCTATGCCGTCCTGCCAGTCTGACCTCTCCAGTTCAGACGGGGCAGAATGGCCGAAAACAGGACCCTGGTTTTGGGAAACAGTCTGAAGACTGCCACCAGGTCAGACTTTATTTCCCGAAGGAAACCCTGACGGTTAAGTCCTCCCGGCACATACTGTTCCCGCCGAGGTGGATCACAAGGACGTCTGGAGCAGGAGCCTTGGCCCAGAGAGAGCGCAGAACTGGAAGCAGGTGCTCCCAGCGTCTGCCTCCTCTGCCTTCCCAAGTTACCTTGGCGCTAAGACCAAGGTTCCTGTCAGGCCCTTCTCACTCATGTGAGACTGCAGCCTGCGGATGATGGAGCTGCCGACTATCCAAACGTGAGGTCACCGTGTCCAGCCATCTCGAAGAGTGAGGGTGCAGCGATTTACCTCCAGTATTTATAATGAAGTGTCATTGTCACGTGTCATTGCCTGTTGCGCATTCTACAGGCACGGCCAAAAGTAAATAAACGTTAACTGAATAAAAAATGAACATATAAACATTTTATTTAATCTCTTGGCTTCTAAAGAAGTAGGCTAACACTGTAAAAAAAAAAGATAGCTAACACTGTAAAAAAAAAAAAAGATAGAAATCTTTAAACTACCAAATTTAGAGTTTATTTCAAATTACATTTTCACTACATAGTAATATATTTACACCATATAAAAGTAGCATTTATTTGCAATATATGTAAATAGTTATTAAATGCCACATATACTTTTTCGGCAGAGATGCACCTTAGCGTTGTACATTAACAGGATGCAATAATAACTGTAAATGATTTCATTTCTTAAAATACATTATTTCCACCTTTAGAACATTTTCTTTAATTTTATTTGAAAGTACAGGCCTCTCCAATGTGATATGTGATGAAAAACGGGAGAAAAGCGAGGTCGACAAAGGCGGATTCGAACCGACGCGATAGCGTCAAAATGAAATGCCTCGAGACTTACCCTTTAGTGATTGCGCAACTGAGAACGACGTATTCTTAAGAGAAGCAGATTACACAAACGATTATGGAAATGTAATTGATATTGTAATGTCTGATAAATGACAGACAAGGAGGCTCTGTTTCTGAACTTTAATCGGAAAGAAGATGAACACACTTTTACACAAGCGCTCCGTCTGAAACTCTATCGCACTTGGTTCCCGCTCCTCTGAACGTCGTTAACCCTGTGACTGCCAGTGCAAAACAAAACAGCAATTTCAAAATGCAGACATGTAGTACATGTGGTCTATATGTACATATGGAGAGTATATAAAAGTTATTTTACAGTGCCATCTGTCAATATACCTGGATCTCATAAGTTCACAATGTATTCTTAAAGATAATCTGCAATTAAGGTTGGCAAATATACTATACAGCAGGTGATTCAAACCCAGAACATATTTTTTTTTTTTTCCTACCATCCCATTTGGAAAGCATATATTTACAGGAAGAAATCACAGGAATGTATTATAGCTGATCTAAGGATGATAAACATTAAACTTCATGACTTCAGTAAAATAAGTAACAATTTCAATTTCATTACCATTGCCAGTTTATGAGAAATGCTTTATGTCATACGCTGATGGAATGTACAAGTATGCCTGTCGTAAATGTATAATTTAATTGATTATTTTGCATGTAACAGCCACAAAAGACAAAACCAAGTAATTAGATTTCAAATGTATTTTTATTTAATTAATGACCATTTGGATTGCTCTTAGTCTGGCTCTCACCCTAAGAAAGCCAAAGCAGAGTGGCTTACTCTTACAGCCATTTCACACTGCAAGCGTGAGTGGCACATAAGCAGCGCATATTTTTTTTGGGGCATACATGTTAAGCAATGAGTGCATTCACACCGGGAGCAGGAGCAGTGCGTGAGTGTGTCAAGCAGCAGTGAGCAGGGTTTTCGGCACCAAGTCTATTTCAGCTGCGCTGCTGATGCTCAATTAAACGGATAGTTCACCCGAAAATGAAAATTCTGTCATAATTTACTTGTGTGTGTGTGTGTGTGTCTCTCTGCTCCATGTGTGTCTTGCAATGTGGAACGGCTGTTAGGGATCACTGGAACGCACAAGCCTTTCCACCAACGGCAAGGTGGCAATCCTTGGAAAGGACATTCACTCTCCATTCATTCTTTAACTAACACACTCACGCTCACTCACACACACACACACACACAAACAAACACACACACACACATACACAGTATATAACTAACACATACACACTCACATGCACACAAGGAGACAAAAAAAGAGTTTAGTATTACACATTAACTAATAATAACTATACAAACCATAAATTAACGAAACATGCCAGTCACTGTAAATTTTGTATGATAAAATGAAAAATAAATCATTAGACCTTACCAGTAGTATTGACATACTTTACCCGGTGCTTCTATCTCTGCTTCTTCCTCTTCAGCATTGTCCTCAATGCCATTAACACATTTGGTCCCGTCTCTGGGCATGAAATTGATAAGTGAATATTGGGATTACTAAAAACACAAGTACTAATACACTAAAATACATATACAAGTAAACGCACAAATAAACCTTACAGAAAGAAAGGAGCACACATGCTGGTGTCCAGCTTGTCATCTTCTTCTTAGACATTCTGACTTCAATTGTACGGTTTCTGAAAAACACAAAACTCAAAATTAGATTAAGATTTAACATTTTCCTCCAAATCTGGTTATGGTGTGCAGTAGTACAGTGACTTAACAGAGATCTTTAAATACTTAGCTTTAGATGGTTTATTGCACACTCATATCCGGTCGCAGACAGCACTGCTATCGTCCAAATTCTTCCTGCACATATCAACAATAGAATAAAAGTGGACTGCATAATACACATCCAGTACAGATTGAACATAAATTCAACTCAAAACTTATATTATAAGGTCAAAAACAAATACATTACATCAGTTTCTTACTACGTCTCGCTCTACCTTTACCTGTTCTTACTGCCACTGTTGCTCTCACTGTCTATGTCCTGCCTGCCACACTACTCCTCACCGCGCCTGCTGCTGCCTTCACTGTCCAGTGTCCTCCTGGAGCTGCTTACGCCCTTCCTGCTGCTGAGGCTACGGTTCTAACTACTTGGTAGCTCAGTTTCATAAGATGTCATTACCGCAGACACCACGCACCGCAACGACTCATACGCGCCAACCATCTAACCGCGACACAACCATACGCCCCATGGTTCCTAAAACAACACAATCATACGAGCCAACCCATAGGACTAAGGCTGTTTTAGCCCCACATGTTGTCGTTAATGCAGATTCAGTGGCCTATGGTTACGATCTTGTGTGTTTCGTAACCGATAATACCCATCTATCGCGAAACTCATCGACGCAAAATACAGTACACCGGATTATGATAACTATGGTAACTATTTAAGACACCCGCCTGAAGGCACAACCGGATGAGAAATGTAGAGGTGATCCAGAAGAGTGTGCTTTCGTCGTTGCTGTGGTGATCAGTTGCGTGTATCCTCTTGACTGAAATAATCCCAGAACAGCTTTTTTCCCTGTACCTAGGAGGTCCTCGTTGAAGTCGCCACAGACAATGACGGGATGTTTTTCCGCTATGTCCAAATAATCCAGCAGACTCGCCACGCTCTTTAGGAAGTCTTCAAATGCGCACTGCGTGGCCTGTACACTACAGCAATTCTCAGCTGGATCGGACTATCCACTTTGATGACGACAAACTCCAGATCGGTCACATTCTGTATAAATTGCCTAGGCTGAGCTGAAATATGCTCTTTACAAAATATGACGACTCCACCTCCATCTTTGTTTGCAATTTCTTGTTGAGTAGAGTATGAGACGTGCCTATTGCGCATAAATGCGTTGTATCCTTGCAATTGGAGATGGGGTGAAATAATCGATCCGCTCAAGTGAGTTTCCGTCATGCAAAGAATGTCTGACAACAACAGCTCATGATGACATCTGATGTCTTCGATGTGGGATGCCAATCCTTCCGTGTTATGATGGATGATTTTAAATGTTTGATCCACGTTGGTTTCCCTAACCTGCCGCAAAAGTGGCATTACTCCATCAAACGACGCCTCGGCCATATTCCGCAACGAGGCCGTGACCGTAGAATCGGCGTAAATCTTCTTTTCACTGAAGTCCGTGATGTGTAGTCCACGGAGCGAGGTCGTCCTGCTGAGGGCAACGTAGGCCATTCCCGGCTCGAAAATCTTCTTCAGTGACACTACGGCATCCTGCATGGTCATGCCCTGAACTTTGTGAGCCGTGCAGGCGTAGGCCAACTTGATGGGGAACTGGCGACGAACTGCTCCCTTCCTCAGACTTTCTTCGACCTCTCGATGTAGACCAAGTCGCTGCCTTCACCTCGCACCCTTCTGCGGTGATTCTTGCTCGCGCTTTGGATTGTCCAGCTGAAGTCCAAGCATCTGGACGGTGTCGATTCCATCTTTTATCTTACTGACAATATGTGAAATCTTGCCAAAACATCCGTTGACGATTCCGTCTTCAACGTCCAGGTTCCTGGTCACCATTATGCGCACTCCCAACGCAATTTGAATGGTGTCGAGCAAGTCGTCCTTTTTTCCGACGACAGGCTTGTTTTGTCTCTTCATCCCTCCTGTCCTCGGGTCTTTCCTGTAGTCTTCGGCATTGATGGTTGTGATGCCAGTGTGAAGAGCGTGGATTGTTTGGGTGTTGTGGCTGTGGACTTCCTTGTTGGTGGCAAATATGTGCAGTGCAGTACACGGGCAGTCTTTGGGGTCCTTCACAGCCTGGAGTAACAGTGCTCTATCCGCTTGACTAAGATCGCCGGTCTTTGCTTAACTCAGTAGTCGGTTTAAAAGCTGGGCAAAAGCAAGGTCCTCTTTCTGACGCATGATCTCTGAGAGGGTAATCATTTGAAAATGGTCTTTCCAAAAGTCCAAAACATCCTCTTCATACACGCACAGTGGTTTGGCTTTACCCAGAGGTGGCAGTTGGTAAAAGTCACCCACTGCAGTACAGAGATTCCACCGAAAGGTTTCTTGCTGCCTTTGAGTTGCTGAAATCTCCAATTTATGTAGGCGAAAAGATCCTTTGATATCATGGAGATTTCATCAATGATTAGAATCTCGACGCCACGTAATGTAGCTCGAGCTCATCTAGGCATTTCCAAGTCCTTGATACGGCGGCTTCAAGTTCCTCGAAGCTTTAAAATGGAATGCAGCGCTTTTGCCGGAAATATTGAACGCTGCCGTTCCAGTAAACGCACTCAAGAGCACTGTAGGCACGGAGAGATCCCCTTCCACTTGGAGTCGAGGCAGTTGTCGAGAATTTTGACGCCTGCAGATGCACTTGATGACGTGTGATTTGCCACACCGCACCACCTGATACGGCGAGTAAAACGGCTCTGGATTATGACCCCACACACGCTTCTGACACCACTGGCAGACAGTGTAGAAAATGGCTGCCTGCGCCTCGCTGAGACTTCAAACAACTTCCCAGCAAATTCAACACTCATCTGGGGTTCCTCTACTCGTGGTACAACTCCATCTCCGTGTTCAAGAATTTGATATTCTGGAACATCGTCTTGTACAACGTTCTCGTCATCAGGATCGATGTCTTCTCGTTCCGCAACGCACTCCAAGCGATCGACTTCGATTTCAGGTGCAAAAGCGTCCACGCGTTCTCAGACGGTCCTTGCTGTTGCAGCTGATCGAATGCCTTCTCCACTTCTTCGCTGTGTTTCTCAAACTTGTCTTGGTGTGCTTGCACTATGGCACGAACAGGCATCAGGAGACCCGGGTGCGTAGGAAGCTCCACATATGCACTAGTGTAAAACTGCTCATAAGTTGGAAATTTATGAGGTTTTAACTGTTCGTTGGAACGATGGGGTAAATAAAGCTTTACTAGTCTACTGTAAAATTGTTCTGCTTGTTTTTCTTTCGAAAAGCGCGCATACCTAATAACCGCAGCCTTACCGACGGTTCTTTTCTGGAAATATCCCATACCGTTGAGCAGCCGGTGAACATTCTTGCCTTTGGTTTGCTGACCGCATACACGGCGCGCATTCGAAGCAAAATCTGCCAGACACATCCTTTCAAACTCTCGGGTTTGAGGCCTTGCTCTGTATTTATCGATGATCCCTGACATCCAGACGTCCTCTGAATCGGGATCTTTATTTAATAGGGCGCTAAGGGGGAGACTCATCTTGAGCGCGTTGTCGTCGGTCGGTATAAACACAACGCCGTGAACACTTCTTCAACGGTAAGCTGCATGTTCGTACAGACTCCTGAGCGCTTACTTGCCTATGTTTGGAGTACGCCTGCATTATGTGCTTCATCTCGCCCTCCTCGCTGACGCATTTCGCGCACACCCTTGATTACGCTTTTAACAAGTCGCCCATTTCGTGCTCGCTTGAAATGTACGACAACATGTACATGATGCAGCTAAAAGCATCAAGAACAAACTGAATGTCCATGTTACGCCCACGCCTCAACAAATCGGAATTGTAACCGTCACCCAAGACTCCTTGGGATCGCGCTTAAGCAAAATCACATTGGAAGTGGATAATGCTTCGACGGAGTTAGTGTAATCATCGACGGTCATCTTACACTTTGTCAGTAGCTCTGACAAGCTGTTAAAGGAGGCTTGGGGATCATTTAACAAATCCCACACCGCTTGAGTTTTGTTCGCTGCCGCCATCGCTTTTTGAGCAGCCTCCCGTCTCGCCGCCCTCTTTCTCTCGTCTCTTTGTTTTTGCTCATCTACAGGGTTCTGTGGTTGGGGACGAGCGATACTGCTTTTAGACATGCAGCTTCCCGATGAAGAAGCCTCGTGTCATCCTCTTCTTCAGGACGCTGCGGTCGCGGACGAGTTATCGTGTGCTAGTCACCGGTAGCTTAGGAACCCAAATCGACACAATAAATTACCTTTTACACGACTTGGAGTGGTTCCTGCTATGAAGCTGAACTTCGTGACGATTCGATGAAGCTCAGGATCAGCGCCGGAATCGGGCAACCGCAGGTTATATAGCGGTCGATAAAATCGCAAACTTCTTTATCTTGATCGTTTTCAAACTCAGGTGCATCTTTTACCCAAACGAGAAGATGAATGTGTGGGCTACCTCTAGCTTGAAACTCAACCCTGTAAAAGAAATCTTCGACTTTACCGATGGGTTGGGCAGGCGACAAGAGCAGATGTGTCATTAGCGCGGCCCACGCTGCTTTTCAAACATGCGCATGACCGTGACAGGGTTGCTTCGAGGACTTCACATTTCGCCGCCCAGTCGAGCTCTGAAAAGTCAATCTGTTCACCTTGCTGGGCCTTGATCGCCGCTTATGACTTCAGGCCATCGATTTCGCCGCGCTGAAAGTGCAAAAACGTAGGGGTCCCTAACTGTCTGATCATAGCCTGCAGATCTCTCAAAGTTTTTTCCCAGTAAGCTGGAGAACCTCTCAGCGGTTGCATGAACTGCGTATGCCTTTGTTGTGTACCAATCGCCGATCTCCCGGTTATCCTGAAGCAGCTTGTTGGAAATTCTTCTGCCATCTCTCAGAATCAAGCTTACCTTTTCGCAACTGGATAGACATGCTGTTTCTAGCCAGTTGCGCTTCTGTCACAAACTGTGCGAAGAAAAGGTAACTCTGATCTTTGGCGAAACGCGTGATCCACGCAGAACAACCTTGGCGTTGAAATACATGCTGGGAGATATGGATACTTGTCTCGCCTCATCGATTGTGTTCTGTCCAGTTGGGAATTGAACAGGAACGCCATGGCTTCCAGCTTTGGGATCTTGAAAACCCTACAGGCTTTTGTCCTTGCGCAGGCGCGATGCTAAATATTCCTCGCCGTCGACAGGATCTCTTGCGCAATGTCAGGCGGCTGCATACAGGTGTCTAATGTGAGACCCGGTCGGAGTTCGCTCTTTTCTTCGACGCTAACTTGTTGCTCATCCTGCTGAGCAACATCGACGCCTTGTTGATCCTCTATGTCGCCGCTTTCCTCATTTAGGTCGAATATCGCCGCTTTCTCTAATCGAGATGTCCCTATATTCAGAATGAATTGCTTTCAGCGCCGCTAAAGCTGCAAGCACGCTACGCATGTTAACGGTTAAAAAGTGCTGGTAGCCTTTAAATTTAATGTGCCTCTTCAACTTGACCTGCAGTAGCTGGGACTCACTACTGGGTCTCGGAGAGAGTTGACCGTCCTTCTCCACCTCAGAGGGCACACACACAACAGCACCATGCACTGCTCTCTGTCTTCCTTTCGTAACGCTGACTATTTTTGCAAATGGCAAAATTTTGGCGACGAGCTGACGCTCGAGCACATTTAATTCAGCCAATTCCGCAGGGATGGGTGGCAATTGAGTCGGTTAGCTGCCGCAATCGAAGACATGTGGCCTCTTTTAAGATGGCTGTCACATGTGTGGCAAATCCACTCTCGTCTTCTCTCTTCCGAACTATACAAGGACTTGAGCAGGCACGATCACAGGCATGGACATACTTCCCAGTTAAACAAGACGTGGCAACATGAACGTTTTTGCCATAACTCGTTCTGTTACAGACTTTGACTTGATCCGGGAACAACGCTCTGTGACAGACCGCAGACATGTGTTGGGCCATGCTGAATCCTGCATCGAATGCATTAATGGCACTCTCCATCGCTTTGCCAACCAAAAGCTGGGGTGCTTCCTGGCTGAAGCGGATGTAAGGTTTGTATTTCCTTTTAACCTTGAGTGCGCATTGCAACTGATGAAGGATGTGATATGCAGCATCACCAACACATTTCTCCGTCTTGCGCAGGGTACATCGCAGGATGTGATGTGCTCTGAACTCTGGGTCACCTGCATATCTCCTCGCCATGTACGCTTTCATTTTACTCTGGAAGAGAGTATCTGTCCTATATCGCCTAATCATGTAATCTTTCATCTTCTTCTGGAAGAGAACATCTGTGCTATACCGCCTAAGCATGTAATCTTTCATCTTCTCCTGGAAGAGAACATCTGTGCTATACCGCCTAATCATGTAATCCTTCTTCTTTTTCTGGAAGAGAACATCTGTGCTATACCGCCTAACAAAGTAATCTTTCATCTTTTTCTGGAAGAGAACATCTGTGCTATACCGCCTAACAATGTAATCTTTACTTTTATTCTGGAAAAGATTATCTGTGCGGTATCGCTTAACCATGTAATCTTTCATTTTATTATGGAAAAGACTATCGTGCGTATCGCTTCACTATATACGCTTTCTTTTGTTTCTGAAAAAGGATCCTGATTATACTTTTCCTTAAAGGCATCCTTTTTCTTTGTTTGAAATTGCAAAGAGACGTACCTATTCCTGTCGTAATCACTTTTTTTATTTTTTCTTATAAGAGAGGAAGTTGTGCCTTTATTAAGTTCTCCGTGTTGTTTTAAAATGTCAATCGTTTTACGATTTCTTTTCTACGCCTGTGCCTATTTTTTTATCTATTAAATCCTGTTTTTTGCTACTGAGCCAACAAGATTTACTTTGGCTCCAACATTTGTTCTTGGGTCTGGTAGAGCTGGAGTTTCTTGTGATACCTGTTCACAAACAGATGGTGAAGGCAGTTGGCCAGCCTGTTGCTCTGTTTTAAACGACACAGGCATGAATTCATAGCTGGCTTCATCACCACGATCCTGGAAGAGCTTGAGAAGTCTGTCTATCATGTCACTCAGGTCGGCAAAAGTTACCATGACAGCAGTTCCAGCACCGGTAGGATGGGGCAAGCCTTCTGCAGTTCTTGAGTGCGAATCAAAGAATCCATACCTTCCACATCTGTCTCTGAACACAGCAATACACTCCGGAGCAACGATGAGCAGTGCATGGTTTACATCTGTTGTGAGGCACTGGAGTCTTTCAGTGAGAGGAATCCACCACCCTTCCATGTCAGGGGTCCCTCTGGCTCGTAAATATCCCATCGTCACTTCAGACTTTTGTACCTGGTGTGTCCGGTTAAACGATGACACGCTCAAGGGTACTTCCTCCATAGTTAGATGATCCTGATTAAATTTTCCTTCAGCAATAAGCTGCATTTTAACACCGACGTACAACGCATCCCCCGACTCTAAAACTCTATCAAGGTCAGGCATCTGAAATTGAATCCCGTCACTATGGTTCGCCAAGAATGTCAGCGCTACACACGTGCACTGATGGTTTCTGGAGAATAAATCATACCTAACATCATTTTGACAATGCGACGCCTGCACAGCCAAAACCCTGGGTGCACTATCGCTATCCGCGAACGGTCTATCTGAAAACTGAGCTACAGCAGCGCCGGTGCTTGCCTGTTCAACCTGTAAATAAATCATTAATGGAATGAGGCTGATGGTCAGAATTTGTGTTATAGAATGTGTTTATGTGATTGCATGTAAGAGTGAGTGAGTGTGTGTGTTTGAATGTAAGAGTGTATGCGTGTGTGTAAGATTGAGTGCAAAAGTGTATGTGTGTGAGTGAGTATGTGACTGAATGTAAGAGTGAGAGTGTGTGAGAGAGAGGATGAACGTGAGTGTGTGCGTGTGTCTGTGTGTGAGAGAGAGAATGGATTCGAGTGTTTGTGTCTGTGTGTGATTGAGTGTGTTTGTGAATGTGGGAGAATGAGTGTTAGAGTAAGTGAGTGAGTAAGTGAGAGTGTAAGTGAGTATGTGATTGAATGTAATAGTTAGACTGTGCATGTGAGAGATAGAGTGTGTGAGGGAGTGAGAGAGTGTGAGTAAGTGAGTATGTGATTGAATGTAAGAGTGAGTGTGTGTGTGTGTGTGTGTGTGTGTGTGTGAGAGAGAGAGAGAGAGAGAGAGAGAGACAGAGAGAGTGAGCACACCCTGTCATGGTGTTGTTATAAGCCACTGCTGAAGATATTATATCATATTGCAGTATTAAAGCTAACGAGTGATAGATTAAGTGATCGTAAATGACGAACATGAAAATGTGTGCAATTTCACATCCCTAATATTAATAGTACCTTGTTAATCACGGAGAGTCTGGTCTGTTCATTCTTAAGGTCCTCTTTTTGCCGACGCATTTGTTGAGCCTGAGATCTCTTTCCTTTCCGCGGCATCCTTTAAAATATCAAGAGATAAAAAGAAATGAGACAAAATTATTCATGACAAAATTATCTGATTAACTCACTAATTTGAGTGAACGAAGTAACTATAAAAACTAGAGAGTTTACATTCAAGTGTCTTATCATTAAAATTAACCATTGATTTTGTTTTAATCATCAAAAGTAATGCATATTGAATTAAACTTCTTTGTTAGTCAAATTAATTTTAACAGGACATTCTCGCTTTAATAGGGACTTACTTTGAAAGTTCTCCCGGTTTAACAGCTGATGAACCTGAAAAGATAAATCCTGCAGTACTCTCAGGTAGACAAAACAGTTAAACAACAATGAAAGAGACACTGTGTATTTTTTTAAAGAAAAGAACAATAGAAGTATAATAAAATAAACTGTTCTCTGTATGTGAATATAGAACAAGGACAACCAGAAAAAGAACTAGTTAAGATTTATAAAAATAAAACAAAATGAAAAATTTAAAATAAAACAACTGTTAAATAAAATATGCCAAATAAACTGCTCTATTTAAAAAAATGCTGAATATATAAAAAATAATTAACGTTTTCTTAATATATATGTATATATATTTTTCCTTAAATGTTTTAAGTAAAAGAAAAAGTAGTAAGAACAAATGAACTGCTCTCGGTGGAAAACAGCAAAACACAAGGAACCTGAAAAAGAAGCACAGACAGAAACAGACACATTAGGTCACAGTACAATTATGGTGATGTGATGAAAATGTCATAATAGTTCAAGAAACCACATTGAACCATATTAATACTGACCAAGGAGTGCAGCAGAAGATGCAGGTCGTGCTCAGATCAGTCAGTCTGAAAAAACAATAATGAAATAATAAACATAATGAAAACTAAACTCAAGCCAAACTATGCATACGTTCTCTGCATGTTAAATATTATTTATACATTTTATCTATATAGAATATAATTTGGAAGCTGTATGTCAAAAATGCAACCTAAAACCTGAGATGGACTGTCCATCTATCCAGGTTTACAACAAGATGCTGGGATAAGCTCAAGCATCTCTGTATAGGACAAGTGGTTTGGAGAACGGATAGGTGAATATGGTCTTAACATTTTTTTTTTTTTACCACAAATAACTATTTTAATAGTTTCTGTGATCTTGATAAAAAAAATTAACTATAATGATTTAGTTATCAACAACTCAGATCTGAATCATTTTGTATTTGTAGCCATATCAGTAATTAAAGTCTTACCTCAAAGGGTAGGTTTGTGAAACAATATTCTGAAACAGAGAAAGAGAGTCATAGAACTGAACAACTCTATAACAGAAAAGTAACACTGGAGAAAAACCTGAAAACATTTATTCTGTAAACTCTCTGTGCTGTTCCTTATTCCATTTCTAAAAATGTTGCATCTTTAAATGTGTGACGTTAAATATAGTTTATGTAACTGTAATATAAAAATAAAACATTACATTGTCATGAATGGATAATAATTATTGGACAAATATTATATAGTGCAATAAAATCTCCTAAACAAAATAGTGATTTTGTTTTGTATTGTTACACTTAAGAAAAGCACTAAAAAACATATTAATGTCATCCCTCCATCACTCCCCAAAATGAACTTTGACACAGTATTAATCAATGCGTTATGCGTTACTATGTAGAAAAATAAAATGGCTGCTGGTGAAGCTGGTCTGTATCTACTACATTCAAATGGACAGCGCGGACTTCAGCAGCATGAACCACGTGACGGTGTGGCGCGAAATCAAAGGTTATCACGACTCTCTCGAGCAATAACATCTCACAAAACTCCCGTTGTGTTCAATAATGCTGTATACACATCACAATGAATTACGATAATATTTGCCCTTTGTTGTTTATGATTAGATTATTCTGTAAGTGAGGTAACTGAGGCCTCACCGGATTTGACAGAAACCAAACGACGTATATTCATCAAACACACAAACCGTAACGTTAAACGCGTGACCGTTGTTCAGCTCAGTCCAGCCTTTGATTGACAAGCGCAGAAACCGATATAAACGCAGCAATCGACACTTCTCGTTGTGATCTATGCAGCCATGCATGAATGTAAAATACATAAACTACCATCGTGGATGGTAAAATGAGCGCCAAAATGAATACACTCCAGTAACGTTAAGCTAAACAATTAACGACAGAAACCAAACGACGTATATTCATCAAACACACGCAACATATGATTTCCCGTTTTAACGTTACACACGAAGCTAGAACTAACGGTCGAGATTGTGTAACTTATGCCTCACCGGATTTCTTAAACCGGTGACTAAAGTAACAGCCATCGATTGGACAAAGCATTACTAAACTCACCATAAACCGCGTATGACAGAAACCAAACGACGTATATTCATCAAATACTCACAAAATATGATTTAAAGTTTTACACTCGAAGCTAGAAGTAATGGTGACCAGCTGTAGACACTACTTATACACATTAACATCTTCACAGAGATACAGACACCGTCAATGTCAACAAAAACGATAACATTTTGTACCCCATATTATAATACGAATAGCATTGCTAACATTTTATTAAAAAAAGAGCTACATGTGACATACCAAGGCTTTATAACACAGCATATCAGAAAACAGCCGTCTCACTTACCTCAGGGAATAAAGTGGACCGATCGTCAGTCACTGCTGCAGCTCGTTGTTTCGCCAGCCAATCAGAAGTGAGCTGTGATTGTACAACCAATAAAATCAGATCAGCTTCTTTGAATTACCAGGCAAATCAGCAATTAAAGTGATAAAGCATAAAATCAGAAATCATTACAACAATGTTGATTACTATGACCATGCTGCACATGCAGTATTTTATAGTAGCATTACATAAATAATAAATGTAAAAAGTGATAGGTTTGTATTAAAGTTACTGAGGGAGTGGTAGTGATTTGACAGCTCATCTCTATCAGCCATAATTCATCTCCTGCACTATCTTCCTCTGTGTGTGTGTGTGTGTGTGTGTGTGTGTGTGTGTGTGTGTGTGTGTGTGTGTGTGTGTGTGTGTGTGTGTGTGTGGACTGGTAATCTACGGTATGGGGACAAAATGTCCCCACAAAGATGGCAATATCCAAAATCCTTGTCCTTGTGGGGACATTTTTGGTCCCCATGAGGAAAACAGGTCATAAATCACACTAAGTGATGTTTTTGAAAAAAAGTAAAATGCAGCATGTCTCCTGTGATGAGTAGGTTTAGGGGCTGTGTGTGTGTGTGTGTGTGTGTGTGTGTGTGTGTGTGTGTGTGTGTGTGTGTGTGTGTGTGTGTGTGTGTGTGTGTGTGTGCGCATGTTTTTGGTGAAATATCAAATACAAATGTGTATAGAGTGTGTTTGTAACAGAGAGAAAGAGAAAAAATGTGTGTGAGAGAGAAAGAGAGTGTGAGTGAGTGTAAGACTGAGAGAGATGTTTGCTAACATGATGAGAGCATGTTTTTGCTAACAAGATGTTAACATGATTAGCATATAGCTAGAACAATGCTAACATGCTAGCATGTTTGATAGCATAATGGTAACACGATTCATATATTTATCATGTTTGTTTGCATAATGCTAACACATAATTAGCATTATGCTAGTATGATTAGCTAACATGATTAGTATTTTGTTAGCATTATGCTAACTGATTGGCATTTTGTTTGCATAATGTTAACACAATTAGCATAATGTTAGCATAATGTTAACATGATTAGCTAGTAGTTAACATTATTAGTTAACATGATTAGCATTTTGCTAGCATAATGTTAACACAATTAGCATGTTTTTAACATTAATGCTAACATGATTAACATTTTGCTATGCGGTTCCTAGGTGGTTGCTAAGGTGTTCTGGGTGGTTGCTAGGCAGTTGCTAAGGCATTGCTAGGTGGTTGCTAAGGTGTTCTGGGTGGTTGCTAGGGCGTTGCTAGGTGGTTGCTAAGGTGTTCTGGGTGGTTGCTAGGCAGTTGCTAGGTGGTTGCTAAGGTGTTCTGGGTGGTTGCTAGGGCGTTGCTATGTGGTTGCTAAGGTGTTCTGGGTGGTTGCCAGGTGTTGCTAGGTGGTTGCTAAGGTGTTCTGGGTGGTTGCTAGGCGTTGCCAGGTGGTTGCTAAGGTGTTCTGGGTGGTTGCTAGGGCGTTGCCAGGTGGTTGCTAAGGTGTTATGGGTGGTTGCTAGGGCGTTGCTGCGGTTGCCAGGTGGTTGCTAAGGTGTTCTGGGTGGTCTGCTAGGGCGTTGCCATGGGGTTGCTAGGTGGTTGCTAAGGTGTTCTGGGTGGTTGCTAGGCGTTGCTGCGCGGTTGCTAGGTGGTTGCTAAGGTGTTCTGGGTGGTTGCTAGGGCGTTGCTATGCGGTTGCTAGGTGGTTGCTAAGGTGTTCTGGGTGGTTGCTAGGGCGTTGCTATGCGGTTGCTAGGTGGTTGCTAAGGTGTTCTGGGTGGTTGCTAGGGTGTTGCTGCGGTTGCTAGGTGGTTGCTAAGGTGTTCTGGGTGGTTGCTAGGGCGTTGCTAGGTGGTTGCTAAGGTGTTCTGGGTGGTTGCTAGGGCGTTGCTAGGTGGTTGCTAAGGTGTTCTGGGTGGTTGCTAGGTGGTTGCTAGGTGGTTGCTAGGGTGTTCTGGGTGGTTGCTAGGGCGTTGCTAGGTGGTTGCTAAGGTGTTATGGGTGGCTGCCAGGCAGTTGCCAAGGTATTCTGGTAGGTTGCTATAGTGTTGCTAGTTGTCACATATGGTTACTATGTAGTGTTTATAGAGTTCTTAGAATGCGTTCTAGGCTGATTTAACGCTTAGCTAATCACTATTAGCATGTAGCTATTCACTGCTAGCATGTGTAGCAAAGTGCCGTTTGCTAGCATGAGTCAAAAGACCCAACCCCCATGTCTCTATGATGTTCTGACGCAAAGATATAGGGGTTGATAAACGGTTGCTAGGGTACTCTGTTTGGTTGCTATGGAGTGGCTTGGGAACATCCCATAATGATATTCCAAAAGCTCCTTGTCAGTATGAATGATATAAACCAACCCCCGTTCCTCTATGATTTTCTGATGCAGAGATACGGTTCTTGCTAAACTGTTGCTAGGTACTCTGTTTGGTTGCTATGGAGTGCTTGGCAGCTGCCAATGACGATACAGCAAAAGCTCCTTGTCAGTATGAATGATATAAATCAACCCCATTCCTCTATGACATTCAGATGTGAAGATATACACTGTTGATTTGGGTTGCTAAGGTGCTTGATAACGGTTGCTAGGGCGTGGCTAGGAAGTGTTGAAGGTGATTTGTGATTGGCTGTTGATGCCCCGAGTCAAACAAACCCACCCTCATGTTTCTATGACACTTCAATCCAAAGATATCCCTTTGATCTCTTTCAATGGAAGTCTATGGGATCGGTTGTTAGGGAGCTCTAAATGGTTGCTAGGGCGTGGCTTGACAGCATCACGATGATCCTGAGATAGTGATTGGTTGTCTGAGTAAGTTGAGCCCACCCCTTGTCTCTGTGACCCTGTGAAGCAGAGCTATGGTCAATACAAAATCCCTATGCAATTTACCATTGGAGGACAAAACGCATGCGCTTTGATGGGACGCCCTCCCATGTTAAGTCAATGTAAAAATTCGGGCAGCTCTAGCGCCCCAGGGGTACAACTTACACCCCTTTGAGATGTGTGTTTTGAGAGATCCTGTCAGCCTCTCCAAATGTGGTAATTCACGAGTTTCTCCAAATCCTCGCTCGGAGCTACGAGTGGTCAAACTTTGCCGTAATGTTAAGTCTATGCGATTTTTCGGGTGGATTTTCGCCCTTCGGGCGAAAATCGCAACCCCGATCCCTTAGAAAAGATATAGCACACCATTCCCGAATAATCCGCACGATTTGACGCCTCATTCATGGGTGTGTGACAAACGGTGTGGGAGGCGCCAACTTTTGTGTGGAAGAATAATAATAAGTATAATAATAATAAGTATGCACAATAACAATAGTGATGCCTTGCTTACCAGCAAGCACCACTAATAAGTATGGTGGATAACAATAGTGATGCCTTGCTTACCAGCAAGCACCACTAATAATAATAAGTATGCACAATAACAATAGTGATGCCTTGCTTACCAGCAAGCACCACTAACTAGAATGTACATTTCCAGAAGAAAATGTGAGTGGTGCTTGCAGTGGCAAAACTGGGTCCGGTCGCAAGTGATCGCAAAAAGCCCACCCCATGTCTGTACGATGTTGTGGAGCTGAGATATGGCTTATTCATGTGTTTGTACGGTTGCTAGGGTGCTCTAAATGGTTGCTAGGGTGTTCTGGGTGGTTGCTAGGGCGTTGCTATGTGGTTGCTAAGGTGTTCTGAGTGGTTGCTAGGGCGTTGCTATGCGGTTGCTAGGTGGTTGCTAAGGTGTTCTGGGTGGTTGCTAGGGCGCTGCATGTGGTTGCCAGGTGGTGGTTGCTAGGGTGTTCTGGGTGGTTGCCAGGACGCTGCCAGGTGGTTGCCAGGTGGTTGCTAAGGTGTTCTGGGTGGCTGCTAGGCGCTTGCCAGGTGGTTGCCAGGTGGTTGCTAAGGTGTTCTGGGTGGCTGCTAGGGCGTTGCCATGTGGTTGCTAGGTGGTTGCTAGGGTGTTCTGGGTGGTTGCTAGGCGCGTTGCTAGGTGGTTGCTAAGGTGTTCTGGGTGGTTGCTAGGGCGTTGCTAGGTGGTTGCTAGGTGGTTGCTAAGGTGTTCTGGTAGGTTGCTATGGTGTGTTGCTAGTTGTCACAGATGGTTACTATGTAGTGTTTATAGAGTTCTTAGTAATGCTCTAGGCTGATTTAACGCTTAGCTAATCGCCATTAGCATGTAGCTAATGATATTCCAAAAGCTCCTTGTCAGTATGAATGATATAAGACCAACCCCGTGTCTCTATGATGATTTTCTAATCCAGAGATACAGGGGTTGATAAACGTTGCTAGGGTACTCTGTTTGGTTGCTATGGAGTGGCTTGGGAACATCCAATGAATGATATTCCAAAAGCTCCTTGTCAGTATGAATGATATAAACCAACCCCATGTCTCTATGATTTTCTAATCCAGAGATATAGGTCTTGTTAAACTGTTGCTAGGGTAATCCGTTTGGTTGCTATGGAGTGGCTTGGCAGCATCCAATGACGATACAGCAAAAGCTCCTTGTCAGTATGAATGATATAAACCAACCCCATGTCTCTATGACATTCAGATGTGAAGATATACACTGTTGATTTGGGTTGCTAAGGTGCTTAATAACGGTTGCTAGGGCGTGGCTAGGACGTGTTGAGGTGATTTGTGATTGGCTGTTGATGCCCCGAGTCAAACAAACCCACCCTCATGTTTCTATGACGCTTATATCCAAAGATATCCATTTGATCTCTTTCAATGGAAGTCTATGGGATCAGTTGCTAGGAGCTCTAAATGGTTGCTAGGGCGTGGCTTGACAGCATCACGATGATCCTGAGATAGTGATTGGTTGTCTGAGTAAGTTGAGCCCACCCCCTTGTCTCTGTGACTCTGTGAAGCAGAGCTATGGTCAATACAAAATCCCTATGCAATTTACCATTGGAGGACAAAGCGCATGCGCTTTGATGGGACGTCCCTCCCCATGTTAAGTCAATGTAAAAATTCGGGCAGCTCTAGCGCCCCAGGGGTACAACTTACACCCCTTTGAGATGTGTGTTTTGAGAGATCCTGTCAGCCTCTCAAATGTGGTAAGTCACGAGTTTCTCCAAATCCTCGCCGAGCTACGAGTGGTCAAACTTGCCGTAATGTTAAGTCTATGCGATTGGTGGATTTTCGCCTTCGGCGAAAAATCGCAACCCCGATCCCTTAGAAAAGATATAGCACACCATTCCCGAATAATCCGCACGATTTGACGCCTCATTCATGGGTGTGTGACAAACGGTGTGGGAGGAGAAGCGCGCCGAACTTTTGTGTGGAAGAATAATAATAAGTATAATAATAATAACTAGAATGTACATTTCCAGAAGAAAATGTGAGTGGTGCTTGCAGTGGCAAAACTCGGGCCCGGTCCGCAAGTGATGCAAAAAGCCCACCCCCATGTCTGTACGATGTTGTGGAGCTGAGATATGGCTTATTCATGTGTTTGTACGGTTGCTAGGGTGGTCTAAATGGTTACTAGGGTGTGGCTATACAGTTTATGGGGTGATATGTAAAGACTATTTGCCAGTCTGAGTCAAAAGAGCCCAACTCTGTATGTGTACAACGCTCTGGTGCTGAGATATGGCTTGTTAATGTTGTTTATATGGTTGCTAGGAGGCTGTAACAGGTTGCTATGTTGTGTCTAGGAAGTTGTGATGTCACTACTTATTGTCTGCTTGATAGGTCGAGTCGAAAGAGCCCAGCCTCAAGTCTCTACGACCTTCTGATCCGAATATATGATCTCACACATTATTGCCAATGTTAAGTCTATGGGACTTTTTTCAAACGATTTTTTTCCCGCCAAAACGAAAACCGTTTGCCCGATCGCTTAGAAAAGACATAGCACACCTCTCCTCAATAAGTCGGTCGATTCGACACCTCATTCATGTGTCTGTGACAAACGGTGCCGGAGGAGTAGCGTGCCGAAGTTTTAAAAAAGTAGAATAGTAATCACAACACTAGAATGTACATTTCCAGAAGAAAATGTGAGTGGTGCTTGCAGTGGCAAAACTGGGCCGGTTGCTAGGGTGTGTTGAGACGGTTGCTAGGGTGTTCTGGATGGTTGCTAGGTGGTTGCTAAGGTGTTCTGGGTGGTTGCTAGGTGGCGTTGCTAGGTGGTTGCTAACGGTGTTCTGGGTGGTTGCTAGGGCGTTGCTATGTGGTTGCTAGGTGGTTGCTAAGGTGTTCTGGGTGGTTGCTAGGGCGTTGCTAGGTGGTTGCTAGGTGGTTGCTAAGGTGTTCTGGGTGGTTGCTAGGGCGTTGCTATGCGGTTGCTAGGTGGTTGCTAAGGTGTTCTGGGTGGTTGCTAGGGCGTTGCTAGGTGGTTGCTAGGCGGTTGCTAGGGTGTTCTGGGTGGTTGCTAGGGCGTTGCTATGTGGTTGCTAGGTGGTTGCTAGGGTGTTCTGGGTGGTTGCTAAGCGTTGCTAGGTGGTTGCTAGGTGGTTGCTAAGGTGTTCTGGGTGGTTGCTAGGGCGTTGCTAGGTGGTTGCTAGGTGGTTGCTAAGGTGTTCTGGGTGGTTGCTAGGGCGTTGCTATGTGGTTGCTAGGTGGTTGCTAGGGTGTTCTGGGTGGTTGCTAGGCGTTGCTATGTTGTTGCCAGGTGGTTGCTAGGGTGTTCTGGGTGGTTGCTAGGGCGTTGCTAGGTGGTTGCTAGGTGGTTGCTAAGGTGTTCTGGGTGGTTGCTAGGGCGTTGCTATGCAGTTGCCAAGGTAATCTGGTAGGTTGCTATGGTGTTGCTAGTTGTCACAGATGGTTACTATGTTGTGTTTATAGAGTTCTTAGTACGTTCTTAGGCTGATTTAACGCTTAGCTAATCACTATTAGCATGTAGCTATTCACTGCTAGCATGTGTAGCAAAGTGCCGTTTGCTAGCATGAGTCAAAAGACCCAACCCCCATGTCTCTATGATGTTCTGACGCAAAGATATAGGGGTTGATAAACGGTTGCTAGGGTACTCTGTTTGGTTGCTATGGAGTGGCTTGGGAGCATCCATAATGATATTCCAAAAGCTCCTTGTCAGTATGAATGATATAAACCAACCCCCGTGTCTCTATGATGTTCTGATGCAGAGATATAGGTCTTGTTAAACTGTTGCTAGGGTACTCTGTTTGGTTGCTATGGAGTGGCTTGGCAGCATCCAATGACGATACAGCAAAAGCTCCTTGTCAGTATGAATGATATAAATCAACCCCCGTTCCTCTATGACATTCAGATGTGAAGATATACACTGTTGATTTGGGTTGCTAAGGTGCTTAATAACGGTTGCTAGGGCGTGGCTAGGACGTGTTGGAGGTGATTTGTGATTGGCCGTTGATGCCCCGAGTCAAACAAACCCACCCTCATGTTTCTATGACGCTTATATCCAAAGATATCCCTTTGATCTCTTTCAATGGAAGTCTATGGGATCAGTTGCTAGGGAGCTCTAAACGGTTGCTAGGGCGTGGCTTGACAGCATCACGATGATCCGGAGATAGTGATTGGTTGTCTGAGTAAGTTGAGCCCACCCTTGTCTCTGTGACCCTGTGAAGCAGAGCTATGGTCAATACAAAATCCCTATGCAATTTACCATTGGAGGACAAAACGCATGCGTTTGATGGGACGTCCCTCCCCATGTTAAGTCAATGGGAAAATTCGGGCCCCTCCTGCGCCCCAGGGGTACAACTTACACCCCTTTGAGATGTGTGTTTTGAGAGATCCTGTCAGCCTCTCCAAATGTGGTAATTCACGAAGCCCCGTAAATCCTCGCTCGGAGCTACGAGGGTCAACTACGTAATGTTAAGTCTATATGATGCCAGGATTTTCGCTTCGCGAAAAATCGCAACTCATCCTTTAGAAAGATATGGTACACTATCTCTTTAATAATCCGCACGATTTGACGCCTCATTCATGGGTGTGTGACAAACGGTGTGGGAGGAGAAGCGCGGCAAAGTTTTGTCCAGAAGGAAGAATAATAATAATAATAATAATAATAATAATAATAAGTATGGTGGATAACAATAGTGATGCCTTGCTTACCAGCAAGCACCACTAACTAGAATGTACATTTCCAGAAGAAAATGTGAGTGGTGCTTGCAGTGGCAAAACTCGGGGCCCGGTCGTGCAAGTGACTGCAAAAAGCCCACCCCCATGTCTGTACGATGTTGTGGAGCTGAGATATGGCTTATTCGTGTGTTTGTACGGTTGCTAGGGTGGTCTAAATGGTTGCTAGGGTGTTCTGGATGGTTGCTAGGCGGTTGCTAGGATATTCTGGTTGGTTGCTAGGGCGTTGCTAGGTGGTTTCTAAGGTGTTCTGAGTGGTTGCTAGGGCGTTGCTATGCGGTTGCTAGGTGGTTGCTAAGGTGTTCTGGGTGGTTGCTAGGGCGTTGCTATGTGGTTGCTAGGTGGTTGCTAGGGTGTTCTGGGTGGTTGCTAGGGCGTTGCTGCGGTTGCTAGGTGGTTGCTAGGTGTTCTGGGTGGTTGCTAGGCGTTGCTAGGTGGTTGCTAAGGTGTTCTGGGTGGTTGCTAGGGCGTTGCTATGTGGTTGCTAGGTGGTTGCTAGGGTGTTCTGGGTGGTTGCTAGGGCGTTGCTAGGTGGTTGCTAGGTGGTTGCTAGGGTGTTCTGGGTGGTTGCTAGGGCGTTGCTAGGGCGTTGCTAGGTGGTTGCTAAGGTGTTCTGTGCTATGTGGTTGCTAGGTGGTTGCTAGGGTGTTCTGGGTGGTTGCTAGGGCGTTGCTAGGTGGTTGCTAGGTGGTTGCTAAGGTGTTCTGGGTGGTTGCTAGGGCGTTGCTAGGTGGTTGCTAAGGTGTTCTGGGTGGTTGCTAGGGCGTTGCTATGTGGTTGCTAGGTGGTTGCTAGGGTGTTCTGGGTGGTTGCTAGGGCGTTGCTAGGTGGTTGCTAGGTGGTTGCTAGGGTGTTCTGGGTGGTTGCTAGGGCGTTGCTAGGGCGTTGCTATGTGGTTGCTAGGTGGTTGCTAGGGTGTTCTGGGTGGTTGCTAAGGCGTTGCTAGGTGGTTGCTAGGCAGTTGCCAAGGTATTCTGGTAGGTTGCTATAGTGTTGCTAGTTGTCACATATGGTTACTATGTTGTGTTTATAGAGTTCTTAGTACGTTCTTAGCCTGATTTAACGCTTAGCTAATCGCTATTAGCATGTAGCTATTCACTGCTAGCATGTGTAGCAAAGTGCCTTTGCTAGCATGAGTCAAAAGACCCAACCCCATGTGTCTATGATGATCTGACGCAAAGATATAGGGGTTGATAAACGGTTGCTAGGGTACTCTGTTTGGTTGCTATGGAGTGGCTTGGGAACATCCCATAATGATATTCCAAAAGCTCCTTGTCAGTATGAATGATATAAACCAACCCCCGTTCCTCTATGATTTTCTAATCCAGAGATATAGGTCTTGATAAACGGTTGCTAGGGTACTCTGTTTGGTTGCTATGGAGTGGCTTGGCAGCATCCAATGACGATACAGCAAAAGCTCCTTGTCAGTATGAATGATATAAACCAACCCCATGTCTCTATGATTTTCTAATGCAGAGATATAGGTCTTGTTAAACTGTTGCTAGGGTACTCCGTTTGGTTGCTATGGAGTGGCTTGGCAGCATCCAATGACGATACAGCAAAAGCTCCTTGTCAGTATGAATGATATAAACCAACCCCCGTTCCTCTATGACATTCAGATGTGAAGATATACACTGTTGATTTGGGTTGCTAAGGTGCTTAATAACGGTTGCTAGGGCGTGGCTAGGACGTGTTGGAGGTGATTTGTGATTGGCCGTTGATGCCCCGAGTCAAACAAACCCACCCCATGTCTCTATGACGCTTCTATCCAAAGATATCCATTTGATCTCTTTCAATGGAAGTCTATGGGATCAGTTGCTAGGGAGCTCTAAATGGTTGCTAGGGCGTGGCTTGACAGCATCACGATGATCCTGAGATAGTGATTGGTTGTCTGAGTAAGTTGAGCCCACCCCCTTGTCTCTGTGACTCTGTGAAGCAGAGCTATGGTCAATACAAAATCCCTATGCAATTTACCATTGGAGGACAAAACGCATGCGCTTGATGGGACGCCCCTCCCCATGTTAAGTCAATGTAAAAATTCGGGCAGCTCTAGCGCCCCAGGGGTACAACTCACACCCTTTGAGATGTGTGTTTTGAGAGATCCTGTCAGCCTCTCCAAATGTGGTAATTCACGAGTTTCTCCAAATCCTCGCCGAGCTACGAGTGGTCAAACTTTGCCGTAATGTTAAGTCTATGCGATTGGTGGATTTCGCCTTAAAAAAATCGCAACCCCGATCCCTTAGAAAAGATATAGCACACCATTCCCGAATAATCCGCACGATTTGACGCCTCATTCATGGGTGTGTGACAAACGGTGTGGGAGGAGAAGCGCGCCGAACTTTTGTGTGGAAGAATAATAATAAGTATAATAATAATAAGTATGCACAATAACAATAGTGATGCCTTGCTTACCAGCAAGCACCACTAATAAGTATGCACAATAACAATAGTGATGCCTTGCTTACCAGCAAGCACCACTAATAAGTATGGTGGATAACAATAGTGATGCCTTGCTTACCAGCAAGCACCACTAACAAGTGCTGTAACAAGTCTCACGGAATCTAACACAAAACACATAGGACAGGTTTTTTTTTTTTTTATATATTTTCTTTGGCACACAATGCTGTCTAAAACAACACAAATATAAACTTATTTATTTTATTAAACTGTTGTATAAGTTCAGTATCGCATTTGCACTCGTGTGATATTGCGTATATATCATGATGTAAATGTGAGGGCGTTTTCAATTGGTAATGTAGAAGCTGTCTTTCGAGTTCAGCTGAGCTCAGGGGTACCGAACCGAACCGAACCCGAGACTGCCTGAAGGTGGTGGTCTTATTTCGTTTGCGCAATTTGCGCTCGAGCTGTGCCGCAATTCACGTGAATGTAAAAGCAGCAACACGGACTCGGGGGCGATGTATTTAGGTAAATAAAACACATGTAAGGGGGATGATAGTGTTGATAAATCACCTTGGATACGAGCGAGAGAGTGAGCCTGCAGTGTATTCGCGCAGAGCACCGGCGGGAACAACAAACACGCCCAGTGTAAAAACGCCTTGAGACTAAAACTCAAACAGGAACATTTTTGCCTCATATCTTGAATTTTATGGATATTCTGACTGCAGTCTATAGGCTTCATCACACAATGAGTGGTTGCCCTGCATCATATTCTTTATTGATCACATTTTAACGCGTTATTAATCTAATTAACGCGTTAAATCGACAGACCTATATATAAATACTTCATCATATTATTATTTCTAGACTTTATTTTTGTGTTAAGTAGATCATATATTGAGTTTAGTCATATATTGGAATGCCAACCCATTACATGTTTATGAACCTTTAACACATTTTTACCCATGCATGAAATATGAACTAATATGGGAAAAATGCACATCAAAATAAAAATTCTGGTTACACTCTTTATTTTAAGGTGGCATAGTTACATTGTACTTACTCAAATGTACTTTCTATAGAGTTGCAGTTAGGGTTTGGTTTAGGATTAGTTACTTGTAATTATGCATAATTTACTGTTATTCATAGTTAGTACATGTTTTAACGTGTAACTATGTCACTAAAAGAGTGTTACCAAAAGTCTGGACAGATTGTAGGCTGATATGCAGGCCTGTCTTTATGAGGAGACATTTAGGAGTTGTTTCCTGGGTCCTATGAAGAGGGGTGACCTCTAAGGTATATTCATATTCATATGTGACCTCGGACAACCAAAACCAGTCTTAAGTCGCATGGGTATATTTGTGGCAATAGCCAAAAATAGCTACATTGTATGGGTCAAAATTATTGTTTTTTATTTATGCCAAAAGTCATATTAAGTAAAGTAGGTTTATTAAGTAGGATATTAAGTAAAGATCATGTTCCATGGAGACATTTTGTAAATTATGTTTGTAAATATATCAAACATGTATTAGTAGTAGTAATATGTGTTGATAAGGACTTAATTTGGACAACTTTAAAGGCGTTTTTCTCAATATTTAGAATTTTTTGCTCCCTCAGATTTCAGATTTTCAAATAGTTGTATCTTGGCCAAATATTCTCCTATCCTAACAAACCATATCAATGGAGAGCGTATTTATTCAGATGATAAAACAAATCTAAATTTTAAAAAAAAGTGACTCCTATGACTGCTTTTATGGTCCAGGGCCACATATATAATTTATGATATATGTATTTAGGAAGAAGCAAAGTTACTCCAACACCCTGGCTCAAATCTGAAGCACCCCTCCCAAAGTCACATGACTGTCGTTCCGTGAATCACCTGTGAGGTCGCTGTTGAGTCGCAGGCAGAGACACACATCCATACACTCACACATACACACACACACGGGATTTACACTGAGAACAAGCAGGCAGACGGCAGGGAACATCCCCGACGTCCCTTTCCTAGTCCGTTCGCGTTTTTCACAGAGCCAAATGCCCGGTCCGACCCAAGCTCTGTCCCCCAATGGAGAGAACAACAACGACATCATTCCGGACAACGGCACCAACATCATTCCCTACAGAAAGAACACAGTGCGCGGAGAGCGCGCCTACAGGTACACCACTGCCATTACCATCCGCCGGCCGCTTTACAAAGAAACCCCGCTTTAAACGCGCTTACAATCAATGCATTTAACCGAAAATATCAAGATCATCCGTTTATATCCATGCATTCCCAATGCACTCGCTCTGGAAACCCCCGACTCCCATTATGGCTACGTTATTTATCTATTGGTGGGGCTTTTCCTGAGCCAGCTATGGCGTTTTCCCGATGGTGCAGCCGTTAAGAAACCATGTTAAAAGCTTTTTAGTCAATGCGTTCGTGCTTTGAGGGTTTTCCCCAAATGTTATGCATATGATTTAGGATGGATGTATGTCGGGATGTACGCTGACAGGGTGCTTTCCCAGGTTTTGACAGTCCATGGCCTGTATGTTCACTAAGCAGCCAGCCATTGCGTAATGTAATTCATTTCATCCTAGTCCCAAAATGTGTTCAAATTGTCTGTTGTTTCGTGCATATCGTGCCTAATACTAGTTAATATTTCGTGCATGAGTGAAAAGACGATAGTGTGTGTATTACGGGACTATAAACATGTTTTGGGTTGATTGCTTTTGTTGACACTGATTTTTCCCTCCCCCTTCATTCCAACATCTCACTAAACTGTTTATCTTTCCTGCTAAATTTAGATGAATCTGCTCTTTAAGCACAAAAGCACTGTCTGGAAATGCAATGTGCTTTTAAGCTTATTAAATCCTGGAGAAATTAATACGGGGGTAGATTTGTCATCCTGGTTTTAAAGGAATCTTAAATAAGAGATGTGGGTTTTCTTGAGGGATTCAGGTCATTATTCATATGATGATGCACTAGGAGTTCAAGGGGATTGGGATTGATGTGCTGGATCTTCTATTTGCAGTAATCTGAAATTGGATTCAGTCAGTTGGTTGAATTCGGTTACTTTATTACATATAGTAAATTAGGATGATCTTTGATATGTTCATATGCTTAATTGTGAACTATTAATAACTGGATGTGGGCAGCATTGCTTTTTTACCTGTGCCATAGTGTTTGGTTTGTTATAGTTTTTTAATTATTAATATTTTTAAACAACCAGTTTGTATTAATTTTATTTCAGGACCATGTCCATTATCTGATTGATTAATCTGAAAGATTGAAACCTTTTTTAACTGATTTTGTCTGTGTAAATGCTCGTTTATGGCAATTTTTTAGATGTCCCACTGTTCAACTTTCTAAAAAATAATAATCTGTGTTTTACAATGTTGCCTAAATTCATTTAAGTATTGAGAAATTGACTTTACATTGACAAGTGTTTGATTTGCTTTTTTTATTTTATTTTTAGACACAATAGTGTAGATTTTAAGTGCTGCTCATATATAGGTTATCAGCCATAACATGAAAATAATAATCAATTTATATAATTTTGGCAGAATAATTTTAATATTGGTGCATCCCTAGTCTGTTTTATTCACCCAATAAAATAGTTTTTTGTGCTAAACTGAGAAATGTTTCAAATCCATCGTCACATCAGCAGCTTTCCAAGGACACGAGTTTCAATAGAGGACACAAAAAAAGTTGTTTTTTGTGTGACGCAAATGTATAGTCTGACACCAAAAGCTTTTCTGAGATGGAAAATTACTATATTTGGGCATGCATTAAAAAGTAGTTATTTTATTTATGCTTGAAAATCTTTCCTTAGATTTTTTTAATGTTAGTTTTGAGTTGGAAAAAAGTGGGATAGATAGAATTGGTGAGCTCAAAAAATTGTGTATGAGAACAAACAAAAGCTCAATATCTTCTATTTAACATTGTGGAGTGTTGTATACATCTTTATATTTACTTGATTACCTAGTTGACATTGGGATCATGTTACACAGTGTTTACAGGCAAAACAGGCAATGCTAGATAAAGCAGGAAAAGTTCAGTTAAGAGAATAAATCCAGTAACTTGTAAATCATGGGCCTTTTGTTGTGTCAGTTCAGTTTCTAAGTAGTAGAAATATTAGAATCACTAGAATCAATCCTGCTTTAAAGAGCTCAAGTATTTAAAGTGGGAGACGACAAATCTGCTGCGTTATTGTGTACTCTAGTATAGTAATCGTTCTTGGTGTGAACGGACTGTAAGATCATTAAATTGGACTGGGTGTAACCGGTCCTACTCGACCTACTCCGAGCGGGATTTGAACCAGGGGTCTCCAGCGTGGGACAATGATGCTAAAGATTGCGCGCCTCTTGAGGCCAAGCAAGTGAGGTTCACACGCACAGCTCTTACTGGCCTATGTCCATTACACTCAACCCCTTAAACCTCACTACCATCTGGGTCACGGCACCAAATGTAACTGATCCTACTTGACCAACTACAAATGGGATTCAAACCGGCATGGGAGGAAGGCGCTAACAAGGACGTTAAAGGCCGCAGCCGCCAGTGCACCTCTTGAGGCCCGGGGACTGAGGTTTCCACACATAGCTCTTCCTGGCCTTTGTCTGTTACACTGACCCCTCTAAATCTCACTACCATCCGGGTCACGGCACCAAATGTTACCGATCCTACTAGGCCGGTTCCGAGTAAGATTTGAACTGAGGTCTCCGGCGTGGGAGGCAAGCGTGCTAACAAGGACGCTAAAGATCACAGCTGCTAGCATCAGTCACTAGCGTGCCTCTTGAGGCCAGGGGAGTGAGGTTTACACAGTTCACTCCCATCCGGCTCAAGGCACCACATGTACCGAGTCCTACTCCACCCGCTTCGAGCGGGATTTGAACCCGGGTCTCCGGCATGGGCGAAGGATGTGCTAACAAGGGTGCTAAAGAGTAAGCCTCTTGAGGCGAGGGGAGGTGAAGTGAGGTTTATATGCACAGCTCTTACTGGCCAAAAAGTGTATGAATTGTAAATATCTCAGTCTGATTCAGTCATTAGCAGAGCATTCAGACTTTGAGCTGTCCTTCACTACATCTGCTCATGATTCTGGCGATGATAATGATGATGTTTATGTCTGGTCCACAGCTGGGGGATGGCGGTCAACGTGTATTCTACCTCAATCACCCAGGAGACTATGAGCAGGCATGACATCACGGCCTGGGTGAACGATCTGCTCTGTCTAAACTACACTAAAGTGGAGCAGCTGTCATCAGGTATGTGAACCTCCCAACTTAAACTAGCACTGACACTCATTAGACACAAAGACCAATAATCCCAGAGGATTTACACTTAAGGCATTTTGCTAGTGCCCGCCTGTTTGGCCGTAGGGCTGCTGCTACCTTAAAACATTTGTGTAATGCGTTTGTCTGTCTGTTCAATAAAGCTGTTGCAAATTCTCAGCTGCTTTAGGTAAAACTGCCACGATTTATAAACCTTGGAATAGAGTAAATCACATTAAATACCTTAAAGTAGAACTTTTTTTACTACAGCCAAAAAAATGTAAAGCTCGATTTGCATTGTTTAATATTAGTGTTTGTACCATTGTTATAGTTAATCTTAAACCATAAAAAAACAGTACTTTATATAAAATTAAATATAAAAAGCCATGGCAACAATTCTTATTTCTTTAAAACTGAAATAAAAATTTAAATGGAAAATATAAAAATAACTATAGTAGTATCTCAGTGACACTAAAATAAAACTGCTTTTGGAGCATTACATGTATTGTGTGCAATGTTACATGCTATATTTAATTTTAAACCATTATTATACATGCAATTTTATATTACTCTCTAATATTTTTCATGAGACTACGTGGACATGTTTCATACCACAGGAATATCTAAATGAATTACATTTTCCTACACTTTACATGTTTTAGACAAATTTTAATCTTTCATCAAGTACTTTTTCTTTTAATCTGAAATGACTACATTACTTTTGATCACTGCTATGATTAAGTGTCGTTTGCATTTGTGTCATTAGTTGTGAAATTTTCTTCAGGTCGTTCACAACCCTCAGATGATCATTTCAGCCCTTTGTGTGATTTTTGCATGATGGGATTTTGCAGGAGAAATGGGATTTCAGAAGGAGTTTGATAAACAATAAAAAATGAATTATGTTGATGAATGGTAAATATAGGCTAATAAAGCCTGGTGATTAAACTAACTAGACTTTATAAATGCACATATAGCATTATTTATATTTGGAAATATGGGCTTTTGTATAAGTAGTTTATCATTTTGGGAAAACATCTTAACTAGGTTACTAGAAATGTTAATGAAATTGATTGAAAAATATGATTAAATAATAAAATAAAAAGTATAATATTCTTATCATGATAAATATAATTATTTTCTAGTTAAATAGTTTGCACTGCTGTAAAATCATTTGTACGTGTTACTCATTACTTGCTAAGCATACCAGTTTGTACACTATAAGACTTAAAGTTAAAGGGCTGCGTTCCAATATTTTTAAAATTCATCAGTTGAACCATGACTAGTAATATCAAAGCATAAACATCTATGCTTTAGCATGACATCACATTGGACCTTAATTTAGTTCAGCACAAGCACAGGTCAGGCCAGAGGTATTAAAGGATCTCAGAGACACTGAATATCCTCTGGAACGGGTCCAGGTCTACCTAGAAAGGCTGAAGACATTGATTTACATGACGTTGCACTGCCATTATAAATTACATCCTTGGAGTCGAATGGTCCTCCCTTTGAGTGCCCTTGTTTTAGTTCTTCTGATTGAGCAGATTAAATTTACTTCAGAGGAAATTAGACTGTTAGATGGGGGTGAAACTGAATCTAAATCTGGTTGGAAGTTTTGGAGATGCAGAGTCACCCAGCGAATCATTTGTGCGTCACGTTACAGGAGCAGCGTACTGTCAGTTCATGGACATGCTGTTTCCCGGCTGTATCAGTCTTAAGAAGGTGAAATTCCAGGCCAAGTTGGAGCATGAATACATCCACAACTTCAAACTCCTGCAGGCCTCCTTCAAGAGGATGAATGTTGATAAGGTGAGACAAACATGAGGGCGTTTCGGTCACGCTTTCAAATCTGCTCAAGTTCACCAGTGAGAAGGACTTTTTTTAGCATGAAAGACAGTTGTGGTTTTGTCTGATAAGAAAATGCATTAAAAAACATGCTGATTTATAATGCTTAAAAGGCTATAACCTCTTATTTTTAAAAACTCTTAAAACTAAAAGATTGTATCAATTTTTCAACCACACATTGAAGTACCACACTGAAGTTGATTTCAATTCAAGTGCTCACAGTTCTCTGACGTTGGTTAATTGTCCTATGACGTGCAGGTAAACAAATGTTTTCCAAAATGTTTTATTTTTATTGATACTCCCTGCATTTCCCTCAGGAAGCCCCATGTTTTTGCGAGTCCCAGTTTGTGAAACTAAATCACCTGTATTTGTTAACCATTAAAATGTTGAAAACAGTTGTTAAATTTATTTATTTGATAAATAGAAAGTTCAAAAGAACAGCATTCAGTTGAAATAGAATCTTTTGTAACATTATAAATGTATTTACTGACACTTTTGATCAATTTGATTCAATTCATCCTTGCTGAATATTGCTTGTATTCAGTTTTTTAAGTTAAAAAATTCTTACTGAGGCAAAACTTTTGAATGCTAGTATAATGTTGTAAAAACTTTCTATCTCAGATAAATACTGTTCTTTTGAACTTTCCATTCATCAAAGAATCCAAAAAAAATGTTTTACACAACTGCTTTCAACATTAATAATCATAAATGTTTTTTTGAGCAGCAGATCCTCATATTAGAACGATTTCTGAAGGATCACGTGACAATGAAGACTGGAGTAATGATGCTGAAAATGCAATTCACCTTTTTTCCACGAGGTGGCAATGTCTGATACACAATGATGAAGTGACGTTTCACTCATAGTTACCGCAGGCAGAAAACAAAAAAATATGAATTATCATCAGTATTAGGGGTATAACAGCTTAGACCCAGAGACCAGTAGTGAAGAATGAAAACAAAGAGTCAGGAGTGCAATTAATTAAAGAGAAATTTTACTGTAGAATAGTTTGCAGTTTCATCAGCAGAAGCCAGCTTCAAGTCTCACAAGGAGTTTGTAGGCCGCGCTTCCTCTCTACTGGTCTTTTCGTACCGTACATACAATTGTCCCAACAGTTATACTGTTTTCAAGGTCTAGCCACGTCATTACTTCAAGGTGTATGATTCTGATTGGCTCAGAGAAAATGCACAGTCATGGTAAATTTCCACACAAGGATAGATAGCAGAGCATATCATTAAACTAGGCAGACTAGTTGTCACCCCATGACTAGATTTCGATCATTGTTGACCTCGGAGGTTGCAGAAAGGCGTCTTCACGACTGGTGTTGTCCATCTTAAATATTGGGCCTGCACAGATCATGCAACGCACACACACAAGAGCTCCCCAGAATCACAGCTCTCCCAAGGTTGGAGAGTCTTATCAACAAAGCACTTCACCAAAATATACTGATAACATGTGCTTTCTCTCAGTGAGAGGTACAGACAATAGTACAGGCAATATTCTTCTTGATTCTTTAGTGTTTCAGTAAAAGGAAATATAAAATGAATAAAATATAATAAAAACGAAAGACAAATTCATGTTTAATCTATGGAAGCTGGGCTAAGTGAGCAAACACTGTTACTGCACTCCCAGCATGTTAGGGGTGTGTGATACACATAGGCCAGACGCCACTCAAAGACCAAATACAAACTTTAGAAAACATAAAAGAAGAACAAACAATCAATGGTTCTATTGAGTAAAATCAACTGGAATTAATCATTAGAAATAAGAGTATTAATAAATATTAATTAAGGCTTTAATTATGAATCTTATTAGGCTGTTTACAGGTATATTGAAGCGGCAGGGGATTTCAGACTTCCCCTTCATCAGCAAAACTCGAAACGACTCAGCGATTTACAGCAGAGCAAGAACTGAACCCAATCACATATTACTGTCACTTGATGGTGGATCAAATGAAGAAGCTCATTGAAAATGATAGTTTTGAGAATATATTTGAGATCGCAAATATGAGCTTTGACGAGGACAGTATAATGATGATGAATAAATCTGATGATGATCGTATAAAGCATCTGCTCAAACTGATAAAAGGTAACACAATATGCTTAATTTTATTCTTCTGTAATTGTTACTCTAATATCAGGAGAGTTTTATATTATCGTGACAGGTAGAGATCCGCCCGTGTTAGATATAGATCTGAGTTGCTAAAGACCCGAATATGTAATAATGATTGGAGAAACATTCATGCATTTAAGAGTTAAGCAAAGTTATCTGTGTGGGTTTGTTTTCTTTCACATTTACATTCACATCCTGTTTCCTTTCCTCTTAGATTATCCCTGTAGAGAAGCTCGTCAAGGGACGATTTCAAGACAACCTGGACTTCATTCAGTGGTTCAAGAAGTTCTTCGACGCTAACTACGACGGGAAGGAGTACGACCCGGTCCAGGCCAGACAGGGCCAGGATGCCATCCCCCCTCCTGATCCTGGGGAGCAGATCTTCAACCTGCCAAAGAAATCCCTCCATGCTGCCAGCTCTCCCACCGCAGGTCTGTTCGGGCTGCTCATAATGTATTAACAATCATAATTAATCAACTGGCAAATTGACATCTACTAAACTTTGAACCTCCTGCATCATGGCATCTGTTAACATCTTGTGTGCAGGAGCTACTAGATCAGCCAGTTCAACCCCTAAATCCTCCACCTCCACCTCCCGACCCTCCTCTGCCAAAAAGATTCCTGTGATGTCAGCGACACCCGCTAAGGGAGAGAAGGAGCTGGAAGCCCAAGTAACACAACTAGGCGAACAGGTGGACCCCCCTAACGCTATTAATGCTATTAAAATCTTTAAATAGACTGTTTCAGCAATCAAGAACATAATAGCTATAAGTGCTAGACAAGACCATGAGATAAGATGCTATTTTAGTAGCTCATTTTGGTAGACATTTGTTTAAATATATTATTGCATTGATTTTAGCCTTGATACTTGATACACATAGTAAGCTGCCTAGGTAGACAACATTTTAGGCATTAAGTGAGCAAGAAATGTTTTGGGCATCAAAGCCTAAATTTCTAGACAGCATATAGGGCACCTAGTGAGGTGCCCTGTATCTAGATGTTCCTATGACATTATAGGCATCTTTTTTTAGATCTTCTTACGACTTCATAGGCATCTTTTGACATCATGGGCATCTTTCTAGATATTCTTGTGACATCATAGGCATTTTTCTAGGTTTTGCAACATCATAGGCATCTTTCTATATCTACTTACGATATCACTGGCATCTTTTTACATGTTCTTATGACATCATAGGGATATTTTGACATCTTGGGCATCTTTCTAGATCCTTATGACATCTTATGCATCTTAGATCTTTTTACAACATACTCATCTTTTTGATGTTCCTGTGACATCATAGGCATCTTAGATCTTTTTACAACATCCTACTCATCTTTTTAGAGCTTATGACATCATAAGCATCTTTTAAGATCTTAAGTCATCATAGACATCTTTCTAGATGTCCTTGTGACATCATATGCATCTTAGGTCTTTATACGACATCATTGGCATCTTTTTTAGATCTTACAACATAGGCATCTTTGATCTTACGACATCATAGGCATCTTTTAGATGTTCTTATGACATCATGGGCATCTTTCTAGATGTTCTTATGACATCATGGGCATCTTTCTAGATGTTCTTATGACATCATAGGCACTTTTTATATCTTATGACATCATAGACATCTTTCTAGATGTTCTTAAGACATTATAGGCATCTTAGATCTTTTTACGACATCATGACATCATCTTAGATCTTTTTATGACATCATAGGCATCTTAGATCTTATGACATCATACGCATCTTAGATCTTATGACATTATAGGCATCTTCTTAGATCTTATGACATTATAGGCATCTTCTTAGATCTTATGACATTATAGGCATCTTAGATCTTATGACATCATAGGCATCTTCTTAGATCTTATGACATTATAGGCATCTTAGATCTTATGACATTATAGGCATCTTAGATCTTATGACATTATAGGCATCTTAGATCTTATGACATCATAGGCATCTTCTTAGATCTTATGACATAGGCATCTTAGATCTTATGACATTATAGGCATCTTCTTAGATCTTATGACATCATAGTCATCTTAGATATTATGACATTATAGGCATCTTCTTAGATCTTATGACATCATAGGCATCTTAGATCTTATGACATCATACGCATCTTAGATCTTATGACATTATAGGCATCTTCTTAGATCTTATGACATTATAGGCATCTTCTTAGATCTTATGACATCATAGGCATCTTAGATCTTATGACATCATAGGCATCTTCTTAGATCTTATGACATCATAGGCATCTTAGATCTTATGACATCATAGGCATCTTCTTAGATCTTATGACATTATAGGCATCTTAGATCTTATGACATTATAGGCATCTTAGATCTTATGACATCATAGGCATCTTCTTAGATCTTATGACATAGGCATCTTAGATCTTATGACATTATAGGCATCTTCTTAGATCTTATGACATCATAGTCATCTTAGATATTATGACATTATAGGCATCTTCTTAGATCTTATGACATCATAGGCATCTTCTTAGATCTTATGACATTATAGGCATCTTCTTAGATCTTATGAAATCATTGACTAATTGTTTTTTTTTAACCTTTAGTTGACACATTTTTGGGAGCCTAGTGAACTGTTTTCTCTATCTAAGGCTGTCTACCGATTATGTAAAAAAAAAATGTTGCCGTGCGTATCTCCAAAAATGCTGTTCATTTAGACAGCATTTTTGGCCATCAAATCCTGTATTACGTCAGGATGTAGACAGCATGTGATGTTTTTCTTCTTCCTAGACATCATACTTTATATGCTGTCTTTCTAGACAGACAGATTGCATTTTAAACTTTGTGGAGCTTTTTTGAACATCATAAGCTGTTGACCTAGAAAGCTTTTTGGTCATCTTGTGCGTTGCCTTGTTAGACATAATTTTTGGGAATCATTTTGATATTTGCATAAAACAAGGCTTTAATTAATAAAGGAGTAATGCATTGCTAATTATGTACAAAAACAAACAAATTACTTGGATCATACAAATCAATTCAACTCTGAAAAGGCTGCTTAAACAGTAAGTAGACGTGCATCAGTTAAATGAAGAATTATGGTGTTTAGGAGCATATCTGCCAAAGCAATAACCAGCTTTTACTGTCCATTTAACTCTCGTGTGTCTCTCCACTGCTGTAGCTCAATACATTAAAGCTAGCACTTGAAGGAGTGGAGAAGGAGCGGGATTTCTACTTCGGGAAGCTGAGAGAGGTGGAGCTGTTGTGTCAGGAGCAGGGCCAGGACAACGGGCCCTTCGTGGAGAGACTCATGGAGGTGCTGTACTCAGCAGATGACCAGGTTAGTACTTCAATGTAGAATTTAGGTTAGGGTTTTTTTTTTGCTTGTTTATTTATAGTACTTTTCTGCTTTTTTTATTTTAATAAAACACCATTTATCATTATTATTAATATTATTATTATTATTATCATTATATTGTTTTATTTTTTTCTTTGAATAAGCCATCACACCTATGTATATATGTATGCATTAAATGACTTTTTTCTGCTCTTTTGTCTTTTAATAAAACATCACACATTTGTTTTATTATTATCTTTTAATAAAACACCTCACCCTTTGTTATAATCATTCTTGTTTTATTATTATATTGTTTAATATTTTCTTTTTATAAGACAACACATTATTCATTCATTCATTTTGCCTTTTTCTTTCCATCTTAAAAAGACTCATATTCTAAATTTATGTAGCATTTTCCCTCGAGGTCCACCTATGAGTTTGGATGAGGTTAAAAAACATAATTGAGTTTTACATGATTCCTTTTACCCTTTATCTGACATTTAGAATCAAACAGGCTATTTGTCTATGAATGGCCTGTTATTGTTGACATACTGCATATTACTACTTTAGTTCAGTCTTTCATTCCATAAACCAATATACACTTTATATGTGACATCATATCTATGATTTCTAAAGGACCCAGAGTTTTGTTTTTGATAGTGCTTCTGTCTCATATGTAGTGCGGATTGTCGTGGATCATAAAATTAAATGAAAGACTGTTTTAAGATATATTGTTAAAGGAATAGTTCTCCCAAAAAGGAAAATTATCCCATAATTTACTCGCACTCAAGCTATCCTAGGAGTATATCACTTTCTTCTTTTACCCAAACACAATCAGAGTTATATTAAACAATATCCTGGCTCTTCCCAGCTTTATAATGGCATTTCAAAGGGGTCGGAGGTCAGTCTTCCTCTGGAACTCGACTCTCTCGTGAACACGCGTACATCCGTTGCCGGAAGCCAGTGATTCATGTTTTAAATATTAATGTTTTCATACAAAAGCGCCTCGCTCCTCTTCAGAAGGCCTTTATTAACTCACTGGAGTCGAATGGATTACCTTTATGATGAATTAATGCATTTTTTGGAGCTTCAAAAACTCAATTACAAGTCATATACAGCTAGGATGACTTGATGGCTAGTTAATTATGGGATCATTTTCATTTTGGGGTGAACTAACCCTTTAAACTACTATACAAGACCAAACTGACATTATCTAAGATCCTCAGAAATAACTAACAACATGCAACTCTGTGTGTGCGTGCGTGCGTGTGTGTGCGTGTGTGTGTGTGTGTGTGTGTGTGTGTGTGTGTGTGTGTGTGTGTGTGCGTCTGTGTGTGTCTGTGTGTGTGTGTGTGTGTGTGCGCGCGTGTGTGTGTGCGTGTGTGCGTGTGTGTGTGTGCGTGTGTGTGTGTGTGTGTGTGTGCAGGAGGCCGGCGGAGAGGAACATGAGGCTCCGGCTCAGGAGGAGGACGTCCCTGACGACACACAGGACGAATACTGAACATACATGCACTCAGTCAGAAAACTGCTTTGGGTTCACTTTCTCAAACTCATTACGGTTTATTTCTCATTTGCTCTGGTGGTGAAGGAGTGACACAGATTGGCCAAATATTCAAGTGTGTCTTTTGCCATTTTTGTTTTGTTTTCATTAGCCCTGTTTAATTGCATCATAACTATTATGAACATGTATCAGACAGCAGCTTAAATGGTGAATCTTGTTCGTGTAAAGCTCTTGATAACGACCACTGCACAGCAACTACATTTGGTTTTTACTTTAGCTGAAGTCTGTTGGCGTTCCCACCTGCTGTTTTTCATCTCACCACACTGAGGAAGGAAAGTTGATTTCTTAAGCTGTTTATGTTTTTAGATGTGACATCATGAAATTTTAAAATACTGCAATAAGAGTAGTTTAAAGAGCTACTGATACAATTTTTGAAATGGAGCCTCCTGTTAGATCCCTTACAAAAACTGACCTTTGGTCACTATGGTAAATTTTGCATTGGAATATAATGCATACTGGTCCTGTGCATTTAATTTGGAAACGTTGCTCTGTTTTCACCTTATTAGATAATATATATATACATGTGTTTTGTTTTGTTTTTTGGCTAAATGTGTCTCAACTTCACAGAGGTGGACGCCAATCACAGTGTTTGATAGGAAGCATTTTATTTGAACTGTGCAATCGGTATTCTGTGTCTAAACATGTTTTACTTTATATGTACAGTAAAAAAGCAGCCATCACCTGAAGAAAACAATGCATATTGAAGAATTTTTTTAACTGTTGTTCTAAAGCACAGGTTTTAGCGGACGCTCTTCTGAACAGAAAACATTCTTGTGATCTCCTGATACTCATCAATATTCTCCACAGGTCAACGCTTATGTCATTTATTATTGTGTACAATGAAAAGGAATGTAAACATATGTACTGTTAATAATTATAAATAGACAATGTTTTTTTTTATTTCCCTCACAGTATCTCCCCTTATGCATTCCCCAAATGTGTTGCATGTTTGCATTTTATTTGTGAATAACTTGACCTGCTTTTTACATATTTAATAAAAAATAAGAAGAAAAAAAACCTAATTATGTTAAATGTTTTTTTTTTGTATGTTTAACATGCTGTTTAAAATCTCTGAAGATATGGATAGAATTGCCGTAATAAAAACCCTTTCATTTTCAAAAGGACAAAATTGTTTTTCTTATGAATAAGTTGCTATTTATATAGGGTAAAATGATTCGTTTTGTCCATTATTGTAGACATATTTTATATAATATCTATGAGATTATCACTGTTTTAAGTCATTTAAATATCTTACAAATATAGCAAATATTTGAGGATGCTGTTATTAATTTAAAAGAAAAATACAAAAACATTTTTTCAGTAGATGACTGTTTATTTTATTGAACCTTTTCAGAATTATCTGACATTTACACAACAACACGTTTTATGGAAAAGAGAACATTAGGTATTCGTTTCAGTATTTTTTCATATGAACAAACGATTAAGAGGATAGTGTTTCGTTCACAATGATAAAAAAAAACGACATAATAGCCATCATATCGATTTTGTACTGCAGTAGCGTCAGTGCTGAGAGCATTACATATCTCTGACCGCCAGGTGTCAGTAGTGCGCAGCGTCATAAACTAAAAGAGCGGGAGAGACGAACCGAAGAAGATACTAGTGAACTTACACTACAACGATGTAAACAGTTAAAATAAGCCCTGTTTGAGGAACAATAAAGTCTTAACATCATGTCCAAGGTAAGCGATCACTAAACACTCCGTAAACACACTTTCCTAAACCTTGTATATGTTTCAGATATTTGGGAGAACCACTTGAAGACTTTTATTCACTGTCAGTCCATTCGAAGTGTATTTACCCACAACATATATAGAAGTAATGAAAACTCCGTAGAACTAGAAATATACGTTACCACACCTTCTCCTTCTGGGGTTTTTCTTTATTTTTTAAATTATTTTAAATGGTTTTTAACATTGTACATTAATGCTGAAGATATCCAAACGCCCAAAGTAGCTTTATATATATATATATATATATATATATATATATATATATATATATATATATATATATATATATATATATATAATATTCAGTGTTTTTTCTTTATTTTTTTACAATTTTCAACATTGTACATTAATACATTAATACTGAGGACATCCAAACTTTGAAAGAACACATTGATTTAGTAAACAAAAAAGTTAAAACAACCCAGAATGTTTTATATTTTATATCACCCAGCGTAGCTTTATATATTTATTGATTTAAAATAACATTTATTTATTTATCTCTCCATGTTTGTGTGCATGTATGTGGTTTCAGCGTAAGAGAAACCTGGACATGAGGTGTGTGTTATTCCCAGACGATGTGAAGGACACTTTCAGAAAGGCGGGAAAAGCCCCTGCCAGAACATCCACTCCTGCCACAAAGTGCTGGGAGAGATGTGGGGACAGTTTCCAGGACACATCTGTCATCCAGGTGTGTTACACTACGGTCACATAATGCTGTTGCTCTGCTACACGCATGCACTGACACCCTGTGTTTGTGTTTCAGAAGCTGCAAACATCAGAGAAGAAGAGCAGAAACGCACATAAAGTGGCTCTGATGTCTGTTACTGGTAACAACAGATTGATCAATCTATAAAGTGTGAAATTAATAAGCATTCAGAGATTTATAATTAGATGAAAATTTTAACAATATAATCAATTGAATATTCTGTTCCATATAATTACACTACTATTCCACACTTTTTTTATATCAAGTATTATATCAATTTAATATTATTTTTTTCAGTTTGAATATATTTTAAAATGTAATGTATTCCTGTGATCAAAGCTGAATTTTCAGCATCATTACTCCAGTCTTCAGTGTCACATGATCCTTAATGATCCATTGTGTTTCAGGGTTTATTTGAAATAAAAAATCATTTGTGAATTAAATTTTTAAGGCAAAAGAGATGCTGGCACAGATGAGCCGGTGCACATTGCCTGGAGCTCCAGTGAAGATGAAGAAGCAGACAATGATAGTCATCCTCCTTCTCGACTGACTGTCACACAGGCACCGCCTCTGCCCAGAGCGCAAAAACAACATCCTGTTGACTATTACAGGAGTCTGCGGATGTTCAGCACTGGTGTAGGTAAGAACAGAGTTGTTGTTTTTTGTTAGTTATGAAGATGAATATTTCAGAAGTTCAATTTGACACACAGTTTCAGGATTCAAAATATTTTTTAAGGGGCAGTTGGCAAGTAAAATTTTAATCGTTAAAAGATTGCAATCTCGATTCAAACACCCACATGATCTTATTCCTAAATGACAATGATTCATCTATTAAACATTTGACAAAATCACACCAATTCAGATGAGAGAGAGAGCAGTTGTCATGTACAGATATGAAAGAGCTTCACAGTCTTTTCAACCACACAGTATCATTATTTCTGTGTTATCTGTGTTATATGGAAGCAAGCAAAAAGAGTAAATCACCTTTTGAAAGTAACAACGTTTCAAATAAAGATTGTATCAATTGTATTGTTCCACCAGTAGGTGGCGACAAGTGACTGTTAAAAAATGTATTTGTCATTGAATCATCAATTTTCCTTAAATACTCATTCTAAATAATTAAACATTAAATTAAATGAAAGAGACTGCGGCAATTAATATTTTGTCAGAACCTTTAGATGTTATTTTGTCCAGAATCGTGATCTCTATTATTGAGTCATTCTCAATTTATTTTCATGCTGCTCTAGTGCAAACGAAAAGTCCCTACTCTTTGAAATACATATGTTGAATTGTAAAATATCCGATGAAATTACAAAAAATTGCAGAATTTAATAGAATTTAGCCTAGTGTTGTAGTGAAGAATATACATTTTAGATTTCCTTATATCAGCATTCCTCGTTGTTTCTCTGTTAAAGAGTATTAAAGTTCATATTACTCAGTGTAGTGTGATTATTACGTGACAAGTGCTATCAGGTGTGTGGAATGATGTAAAAATGTTCTCGTCCAATCAAAACCTTCCACTCTGGCGCAGTTCTAGAGATTCATAACTGTAGTTTAATATGCACTGGCTTATGTAATCCAGATAGCACATGATATTATCTGCTGCATTGCCCTCAGAGACAGATGACCTGCCCTCTATAGATTCAGACAGCGAGTTAGAGGAGGATGATTCAGCTTCCAAAGAGCACAGTGACTTTCTAAACCCTGTTCCGGTAAGTATGCTTTATAGTTTTACATTAGCAGAATCATTTGACATGTATTAAAGTAATGTAATGTTAACTTTAAAAGAATGGGGGGGAAAGAAAAATATTAAAAGACAGAACATTTTGGATCAGGTGAGATATATATACTGGACACAGTAGGGGGCGCTAGGATCCCTCAGACGGGACGTCTTAAGCGCTCACCAGAGTTCTCAATGTCCCTGCTCCTTTTAGGACTGACCTTTGGAACAAATATTTATTTGCAACCTTACTTGGTATTAGTTTATTAATATTTGGCATTTTGTGTCACTCAAGTCACCTGAATATAAGATCAAATGTGGCTCTACCTCTTATTATTTTTCACAGCAACATGACACATGCAAATTAAGCATTAATAAGACATTAGTTTAGTATAATTAATGCTTGTCTAAATCAGATCTGTTGTTTTGCCAGTGCACACAATCTAATTTCCATTATGCATCTTATAATGGTGTATTATGTGTAGTACATATTATTTAAAAGCCGTAGTGAAGTCTTTGCTTAGATGTCTTGAGACATGAAATGAAATAAAGCAGAATGAAGTAACTTTTTAAACTAAATTAGATTTATACCCATCATTAATAGCGCATTATGAGCCATGGTTTAAGAATTTAAATTAGATAATGCAATGAAAGTAGGTTAGGAAGTTAAATATCTGCTTAGCTTAACAGTTATAATTTTAGTGTAGTGATTACGAATTGGGTTGGGAACAAAGCAGTTTCATGCCTTAGTAGATTTAAGAACCGAAGACAAACTGAGATCTCAGTACGGCTCTCATCAATGTGATCGTGAAATGAAAAACCTGTCATCATCTACTCACACTCATGTGGCTCTTGTGAAAAATGTCTCTGTATTTGTTTTGAAGACCTGCTTTTGTCTATACAAAGAATGTCAATGGGGTCCAAAACATCACTGGATCCCTTTGACTTTCATTGTATGGACAAAAACATTCTTTTGTGTCAAGTCATAAAGTTTTGGAATGACATAAGGGTGAGCGAATGATGACTGAATTTTCATTTTGCGATGAACCATTTAAAAAATATCCTGATTTAATGTTAGTAATGTTATTCCCAACATTTGTGTCATCAGCAATGACATCATGAACTAGTCTATTTAACTAATGCTAGTGCTCTTTGTCCATGATTATCATAATTCAGCATGATGCGTCATGTTGTCATAATGGTACAATTCACTATTGCTGGCGTGAACTGCAATTCTGTTCAGACTGATCTGGCTAGATAGTTCCTTCTGCTTCCTGGAAGGGCAGTGATATCCAAGTTTGTCATGTTAAAGAGATGTTATGTAGCACTGCATAAGCACTGCTCATAACTGACTAATTAATAGTCGGAATAGTTGGAAGACATCCCATCACACATTGCTTAAACATTCAAAGGTTTCCTTGGAGTTTAGTCTGGTCATGAATAATAATTTGAGAACACTCAAAATATATATATATTTTTTTGTCATCGGAAATCGAACCAAATTCACCTTAAATTGAACCAAAAGTAAAACACTGAGTTATTTATAAAATCAGTATAATATTAAATATATCTATATATCATTTATAAATTAATCATTTAAATCTTATAATCTCCTAAAAATTATATTACCAAAGTAAAACATTAATAATGAATAACAGAAATTATTATTTTTTTATATTGTTTTAATTATTTATATATTTTAATCATAGACTGTATAAAAATATGGACGTAGTGTCCGTGACGTCACCCATAGGATTCTGCAGAGCAGTTTTGAAGCCTAAAGTAGGGTCGAGCTGGCCGTTGCCATCTTAGCAGCGCGTCATCAACCGCCACTCCTGGATAACAGAAAATGGGCAAAGAGGCGGGACGTGGGTGGAGCTGAGGTGACGCGATGACTAACAAACAACAGATAAATGAATACCCACCTGCCACTCAAAGTGGCCACTCCTTTAATTATGCAGAAATGTAAGGCTTTATATAATGTAAACGAATGAGTTATAAAAAAATTCACCCCCCTCACAGTTGTCATGAAGGGCAAAACTAGCCGTTTAGACCAAAACTAGAATTTGTACCAGGCTGTAAACATGTTTTATTCTGCTGTAAATTTGGGCATTTTAACATGGAGCTCAATGAGATTCTGCTCCCTTCTGGAGCCTGTCCCTAGCGGCCAGTCGATGAACTGCAGTTTAAGTCACTTCCGTATTGGCTTCAAGAGGGACAGCGGGAGGTTGCCGCTTGATTTTAATATTATATTGATTTTATAAATATTGTTATTAATACAACCTCAATGTTTTATTTGCAAAATTAAACAAAAAAACCCTAAAAGTAAAACATTGAGGATGTATTAATAACAATATTTTTTAAAATCAATATAATATTAATTATTTATTTCATTAAAAATATATATATTGTTTTTTTTTAAATAATGACATAAACAATTTGAAACATTAATTAGTAAATAACTAATATTACTCTCATTAATTCTCTGTACAAAACACATTGTAGTTGGTTCAAATCATGTTTGTCTTGTGAGGGAACCCGTATTTAATGTATTTTCCTTTTTGAATGTGTACTGTGTACTTAATTTTAGTGGCATCTAGTGGTTAGGTTGTGAATTTCAGCCGCCCACCGCTCACCCCTCCCTTTTCAGAAGCTACGGTGGCTGACACAGGACAAAGATGTTGTCGTCTCAGACAGCAGAGAGTAGCTAGCGCTCTATAGGGCAGTTAGTCCGTTTAGGGCTACTGTAGAAACATGGCGGTGCAAAATGTCGTCTTCGCTGTAAGGGGACCCGTGGTTTATGTAGATTGAAATGGCTCATTCTAAGGTTATGAAAACATAACGGTTTATTATGTAAGGTCTTTATACACCCCTGAAAACGTAGTTATGTGTATTATATTGCATTTCTGTCATTAGATCCTTATAGATATTACACACTGCACCTTTAAATCATATTTTCTTTTACCTTGTATAGTTTTGTTCATGTTTTTTTGGGGATGAGCGCATGTCACTGAACCTGTCCATGATGACATCTAAATAATTTTTCTAGCATTACCAAATGACAGGTGAATTTGTGCCAAAATACCATAGAGCTCGATTGAATGCCTTTGACGTCAACAATAGAAGATATGGGAATTTAACATTGTTTTTGTTTTTTTGATGATCAGAACACGTTTTTAGATAAATAACGTTGAGAAGCCCTCATGTTAAACATATTTTAAACATAATTTTTGAACTTTCCCAAGATGTCACCAAGGGTTTGAATGAAGGTTGCTGAAACATCTTTATTTGAAATGCCGGTCAGCCCTGGACTCATCCAAATCACAACTCCCATGCCTCCTTTTAAAAGTCTTTTAAATCAGCCCCGCTTCCAGGATTCAAGATTGAAACCATTTGTTAAAAAAAAAACAACGATTGTTTACTTGCCCGGCTTTCGCAGGAAAAACGGTTTGGGTCCATTTACAGGAAAAGTGGGGAAAAAACAGACATGCGTCTAGACATAATGTGTTTATTGCACATTAAATGTGTTTCTCAATTAATTTCTCAATTAATTACAGCTGTGTTTCTACCCATAATCAATTTCCTTATTTCATCCTGCAATTGCTAATCAAATTTGGGCGTCCTTGGCATTGACATGCTTTTCTGTGGCCTGGCATCCCTCTCCGTTCAGTTCCGTGATCGTCCTGTTCCCGCTGGTTTGGGAACTGCCCCTATATGACGTGTCTGGAGTGATAGATTTGATAGAGCGAAAAGTTTGTGTACTCCTCCATTCATTTTGAGCCAGTGCAGGGTGAACACATTTTTGAGCACGGGCCAGGAACATAGTGTACTGCGGAGAGAGAGAGAGAGAAAGACAGAGAGCGCGTGTAGTGCACCGTTCGCTGGCAGGCTGCCCTGCAGGGTCAAGTTGATTCAAATAAAAGAGTGTAGGCTGTTTGGCGGGCTGGAATGCCGTTCGTGTCTCCACATGATAAGGAGGCAGCCGATTTTTTTTTTCCATGAGAAAACCAGTTTGTGACAATGCAGCCACAAACATTCTCACACAGACACACACACAACCCCCTCCCATTCCCTTGCATCAATCTTTTACGACCTGTCATAGGGTAAATGACTCAAATATCACACATCATCGGGTCTCATGAAGGCCTGGGTCATATCTTCAGGTCTATCTTTGGAATTTATCTTCCCCGTCTTTCATTATCTATTGTTTGTTACTTTGTTTAAGGGTGTGTGTGCTTTATCAGGACTGGATCTCAGATTTCCTTGTAGATTGTCCCATAATGCATTTGGAATCAATTCTTTAATTTTCACAAAGAATTTGCTTGTGACACAGCACAGGGTCTGTTTACATCTGACCACTTCATGCATTTTCTCTGATTGGATAGCTATCTGATCATGACCTATCACTGAAACCACTTCAGGAGGTGTTCTGAGATGAATGTTAAACAAAACTGGACAAGTTTAAATGCATCTGGTTGCTGAAACCACATATGTAAACTTTACTCCTCCCAAAATGTAAAATAAATAAACGTGTGAGAGCGTGTTATAGGCTATATAACATGTTATTGCCAGATATGACAGCGTTACTACAACACGCATCACCAAAGATGAGTAGCTGATTGTCTCTTCAGCAAGCTAACATCCAAATTAAACTGAAAGTAAGTTGCAGACGCTCAAAACACAATCATCTTCATTAAAAGTATTGCGACTAAATGATCTTACCAGTGCTGATGCTGCTTTCTTCTATTAATTCTTCTTATAATTAGCTGATGAAGAATAAAATGCTTATATCTGTTGTTTTCATTTGCGATTGGATTTATATCTGTTTTGAAGAGGTACATTTATGTGGCCGTGTGTGAATGGAACTGTTTTAACAAATCAGATAGCTATCTCATCAGTCAAATGCTTGAAATGTGTGCTGTGGTATCTGGCACCAGGATGTTAGCAGCAGATCATTTAAGTCCTGTAAGTTGCGAGGTGGGGCCTCCATGGATCGGACTTGTTTGTTCAGCTCATCCCACAGATGCTTGTGCTCCTCAAACCATTCCTGAACCATTTTTGCTTTGTGGCAGGGCGCAGTATCCTGCTGCAAGAGACACAGTCACCAGGGAATACCGTTTTCATGAAAGGGTGTACATGGTCTGCAGCAATGCTTAGGTAGGTGGTACGTGTCAAAGTAACATCCACATGAATGGCAGGACCAAAGGTTTCCCAGCAAAACATTGCCCAGAGCATCACACTTCCTCCACCGGCTTGTCTACTTCCCATAGTGCATCCTGGTGCCATGTGTTCCAAGGTAAGCGACGTACAATCACCCGGCCTTCCACGTGATGTAAAAGAAAACATGATTCATCAGACCAGGCCTCCTTCTTCCATTGCTCTGTGGTCCAGTTCTGATGCTCACATGCCCACTTTCAGCAGTGGACAGGGGTCAGCATGGGCTCCCTGACTGGTATGCAGCCCCATATGCAACAAACTGCGATGCACTGTGTACTCTGACACCCATCAGAACCAGCATTAACTTCTTGAGCAATTTGAGCTACAGTAGCTTAGCTCCCCACGTGCATCATTTTTGGAGATGCTCTAACCCAGTCGTCTAGCCATCACAATTTCCCCTTGTCAAACTCACTCAAATCCTTAAGCTTTTCCTTTTTTTTGGGATAAAATTTTCACTTTCTGCGCAATATATCCCACCCATTAACAGTTGTTATTCACTTCATCTGTAAGTGGTCATAATGTTATGCCTGAGCAGTGTGTGTATATGTATGTATATACATATAATATATATATATATAATGAACATGTTTTTGTTTTTTTTTTACTCACCTTGCTGCCAATTTATTTGAAGAAACCCTTAACCCTAAGTATGAGCAATAATAACAGTGATTCTTGCCTTAGCAAGCACCAATACTCACAAAGCCAATGATTTTAGATTTAGTAACTAAAAGGCAAGTGTCTTATGTGGGAAGAATGGGTAGGAGTTGTGTGTGGATTCAGAGTTCAGTGGCAGTACCTAATAAAAGTGATTCGAAGCCTTCTCCAGAGGTCAGAGGTTGAAATGAACGCAGTGCTGGATAGGCAGATGCTCGGGGGCCCCATGGGAATTATGATATGTGCAGCAGGATAGATTTAATGGGAGATCACTTGAGTTCTTGTTTTCTCACCTTTGCCCTTCTCTGTATTTTCTTCTCTAGTATCCATGTGAAATGTGATTTTGAATGAAGATCGTGTTGTACAAGGTACTGGTTCATAGATGTTCAGGTTTTTGGCTTTGTTTTGTTGGCCTTTAGCCATCTGTAATCACTTGGAAGTTTTTGTTCGTTTTTAAGGCTCAGCTTGACATGTTTTTTGTGAGTAAGATAATAACACAGGCTGCCATATTTTTGTAACACCTGTTTAGTCCGTAATTTCACTTTGACACCACGGCGGCAGCCTGTCAGGAGGCGTCATTCAGGTACAATCATTTGCGTAATTATGAACCAAGCGTTTTGTAAGAGTTTTGTGTGTGTTTTAGCTTGAGAACAGAGTAGCTGTTAGATAAATTGTTACATTTATTGACCTCAGGACTGTGAAGATTGAACAATCAGTGTGTATTGTATTCCTTAAAAGTCTTTGTGCTGGAAACTTTTAATCACAGAACTCGCTGAAATCAGTTCCTTTTGTGGGTTCATACTGTGACTTTGCACTTTTAATGTTCATTTTAGAGTCAAACTTTGAGACATTAAAGGGATAGTTCACCCAAAAATGAAATTTATGAGGCAGATGTTGAACTAGACTAGAGGTCACAGGTCTTTCAGTACTATTCGACCTTGAGCTTTGATGCTCATGTGGATGGTGCAGGTTTGAATCTGACATGTATCATATCCTGATTATTAATCATGTATCACATTCTGCCTGTCTCCCCAAAGATTGATTGTGGCGAGGTAGACGAGCGAGAGACGTGGGAGGAGCGAGTGAGACCGGTGCGTGATTGAGAATGAGCGTCACCTGCCTCCCACGTCTCTCGCTCGTCTACCTCGCCACAATGCTCTTGACATAAAAAAATTGCACAAAAAAAATATTAAAATGTCCTTTCATGCATGTGATAATCCACATTAGTAAGTGGCTTTAGATCAGTGTTGTATATACTATATTATATTATTGATTCATATTTTATGTTCATGTTTTAATTTGTTTAAATTGTAGTACTTTTTACATGCTTTTTGTCACATGAATTAGATTTTTAATATTTCTATTTAGTTTTACATTTATTTTTACTTTAACAATATCAACACTGCTGTGGATAAGCATCTGTCAAATGACTAAAACTCTCCTTTTTAGTCACCAGCTTTCAGAATACCAGATCACCAGATTTCAGACTACTCATCTTACGACGATAATGATGAAGATCTTGAAGAAAGCAGAGCAGACTCTTCCCTTCTGGACGCAGCCGAAACCAGCAAGCAGTCGGTCAGCGAGTGGGTTCGATCTGCTCAGGCAATTCTTCAGACACCTAAGAAACAAACAGCCAAGAGCGCCAAGACCCCAGAGGACTCGAGTAAGAAGAGGAGGAGATTTGAAAGGTATGATCTATGGTGCTTGGATAATCTTCACTTCAGTGCAACCCTGTGCAAGATGAACTTAAATTATGAGTTCAGCGACTGGCTTTATGATTAGGATTTATCGTCTTAACCGACAGTAATCCTTCACACTGTTATTCATTCTTACTGGGTTTTTTTCCATGTTTGACGTCATGTTCAAACCCGAAATTTCATATCAGTGTAAACACACCGAATACAAAGGAGTTCAAAGTCTAGCAGAAGCAGTTTAATAATGCATCCACACCCTTACTGTAAAAACCTGGTCAGTTTGGTTTTTGATTGGCTATCGAGGAGCGGTTTATTTGCACATGTATCACCTTATTTAATTTACCAGAACACTTCCTCCTAAGCACATAAGACACAGCTCCGCATGCATAACACTTTGCCTTGTCTTTTTTTCTTATATTACTCAGCAATTGCTTTTTAGTGGCCATCAAAGACTGAGTAGTGATGACATTTTTTACCATAAATGAGTCGTTTATCAGATTTTGTGAATGGGAGAGGAAGGACATGTAGAGATTGTCCCCTCACGGGGGTGCTGTGTCTCTTTTTGGCTCTTGTTAGTCCATATATCCTTCTGCTGACCCTCAGTCCCTTCTGCAGGCAAGCACACAATAAGTTGCCCCCTGCCTGTGTGTCTTTTCATATTTTATCACGCTTTCATATGACTATACACATAATGATGATAGCATACATATAAACTACCACCCACTTAGCATGCATAGCATACATACAAACTGTAAAAATTAACACATCATAAACACAAATAACAGTTAAGTGCAAGCAGAATTAAGCATATCCTTTAGCTAACTAGACTGTAACAAATTTAAGCCAATAAAGTTTTATGAAAGACAAAACGTTTGCTAAATATGGAGCAATTTTCGGTGTGTAGTGTATATAGTTTCTCTATAATTAATTCTCTGATATGTTTTGATTCAGATTGATTATCTAAATAGAATGACTCTTGATTGATTCTAGTTGATTAATTCAGATTAATTCTCTATGATTAATTACATAGGAATGATTCATTATTATTATTATTTGTATTTGGTTGATATCATGGAATTAAATCTAACTGATTCTCTAAATATATGGAATAAAATCTCAAACATTCATTTCGTGTGATTTATTATAATCTTGAATAATGATATTCATTCTTTGTGATTTATTCCATGTGACTGATTCTAAGTGATCGAATCTCTTTGAATGATTCCATGGAATTGATCCTCCGTCTTTGATTCTATGGAATTGATTCAGTGAGATTTATTCTAGTTGATTCTCTATGACTCTTTCTATGTGATTGATTCTAGTTGATTCAGTCTGATTCATTATTTAATTCTGTATGAATGATTCCCATTTATTCTTTATTATTAATTTTCTGTGATATGGTTCCTTGGGAATGACTTGACATCTTCTTGAATTTATGTATTTGATTCAATATGAATGATTCTGTGGAAATGATTCCATGTGACCGATTCTAAGTGATTGAGGGCACTGATCAGGGAGTCAGCCCATTGACTTATGTCCTGATCAGTGCCCTGACTACTGAACTAGAGAGCTGATTGAGACGCACCCTGAGTCTCTATGAATGATTCCATGGAATTGATTCTCTGTCTTTGATTCTATTGAATTGATTCAATGAGATTTATTCTAGTTGATTCTTATTTATTCTTCATCATTAATGAAGTGATTGATTCCTTGGGAATGAATTGATATATTATTCTGTGGGAACTGAATCCATAGGTGTGTATCCATGGGATTGATTCAGTGTGATTTGAATCTATGTATTTGATTCTATATGAATAATTCTTTAGAATTGATTCCATGTGACTGATTCTAAGTGATTGAGTCTCTATGAATGATTCCATGAAATTGATTCTGTTTTTGATTCTTTGGAATTTATTCTAATAAATAAAATTTCATTCTAGTTGATTAAGTCTGATTCATTATTTAATGCTATGAATGATTCCCACTCATTCTTTATCTTAATTTTCTTTGATTGATTGCTTGGGAATAAATTCACATTATATTATTATTATGTGGGAACTGAATCCATAGGTTTGAATCTGTGGGACTGAATCTGATTTTGGTATGATTGAATCTGTGGGTTTGATTCTGTGGGATGGATTTTATTTCATTTAAATTGATTCATATTCAAATGATCCTGTTTGACTGATTCTCTGTGATTGATTCTTTGTGACTGAATTCATGTGATCTCTCACTTTATAGAGGAGGTCTTGCTGAAAGGCTCAACCGACTCCACAGCAGGCAAAGATCAGCCATCAGCTTCTGGAGACATCAGTGCAACTCAACCACATCAGCTGGTAAGACTCATCAGTCTGAATCATGTCTGTTTTATGTGAGGACTCAATAACGTCTTGAATGACGGCTGAGTACAGATTATTTGGTTAGTTCTCTGTTGCTGACCACCAATGGTAACGCTATTTTAAGGTGTCTTTGTTATTGTGTAATTATACATTTAAATACTGAGAAATATTAAATAACAACATGTACTAAGTTGCATGTAATTATGCATAATTACTATAGAAACATTGTAAAATAAAGCGTTACCCACAATTAAAATGTAAGTCTTCTCATTTAAATACTGCCAATGTCAGATCTGGTGTAATATGTGCCAGGAACATATTAAACCGCCAAACTGCAGTTTTCATATTTCCAAAATTGCTTGTCACGTTTGATGAAATGTGTCGAATATTCCAGTGATAAGATCTGGCAGTGTACAGTTGCAGGAGTAGGAGGCTGTAAAAACCTACGATTGTGATTCAGGTGACAATAGGACCTAATTGTCTCTCAGCCGAAGCGACAGGAAACCACAGACACAAACACACTGCAGACACAGTCACACACCTTACGTTTTAATTTTCCATGGTATAACGGATCTCTTTTCAAACAGTGCCCTACTAAGGGGTCTTCAGTGTGTGTAGTTATGTTTGTGTGGAGGTTTGAAGAAGTTAATGTTCCAGTTGAAAGTGGAAATTCAAGAGAAAACTTTTGAGGAAATTAAACGTGTGTGTGTGTGTGTGTGTGTGTGTGTGTGTGTGTGTGTGTGTGATGCACTGCCATGGCAAAGTTGTTTAATATTATCCTAATTAAAAACAGTAGTTGATTACAGTTATTCATCTAAACCTTTTTTAATCGGCAATGTATAGTGGTTTAATAATATTCTAGCCTTGAATGCCTGTTTTTCCACATTAACTGATTCATTGCATGCTTGTGGATGTAATGTTAGCTGACTAAGATTAACTCAGTTTAGTTTCCATTCATGTTTGCTTGTGGAAAAGTGATCTAGGATGACTGAACATAGTTTATGGACAGCTTTGCAACTGGCATAATTCCTTAGCCTGAAGAACGGGTCTCCCACTCACTTCTTGCTCGTTGAAAGATTTATTATTATCTATTTTTTATACACAACATATTAGGTGATAAATCAGTATGTGCATTTAACAACTTGTTCATTTCCTTTTCATTGTCATGCATAGCTGTTTTTGGCACCGTTACCAAAAAACAAAACAAAAGCCAGTTGTTCCTTGTATTTTTGTTTTGCATGTTATTGCGTGGAGTAAACATAGCCAGTTTCTTTCTCTGCTTTAAATTTTTCACTAAAATTTCCATTACACATCGTTCAGAAGTTCTTCTCTGAAGTCTTGGCTGTGCTCGCCATGATTTCAGCTGAGTCAATTGTGTTCATGTGTCGAATCGAGGAGGCCAAGTATTCCTTAAACAGTCAGCATGGGAATATATCCCGTCAGAGAGCTGGATTTTGTTTCATTTCCTCAGAACTGACTGAAAAGAAAAAGTTGAGTCCCCGCCAGTGTGAGTTTTCACAGCATAACCCAAAATATCCTGCTGCTGTTATTAATTTGCTAGGCCTGTATCGTATCTGTGTTGTTTTGCAAAACTTTGAGAAGGAAACCATCTTTCAAATGCTGGTCATTTTATGAAATGTAAAACTTGTATGCTAATTGTTCATGCTGTATAGTACTTAACTATATTTAAGAATATTATTATACTGTAGTTGTAAATCAAAAATGAGGACTTAAATTGTAACATGGACAAGCGTACTGTCCACGTACAGATGTAAAGTTTCATACATACTTTTCTTTGACCCAAGCTGACAGGCCAGGTGTCCTAAAGCTGAGGATTTTGGGAGTTCGAGAGGAATGTGGCATGCAGGCCGCAGTGTGTGACAGGCTGCCGGAGGGGGAAATGTGTGTGGCTCTTTTCAACAAAGACACGGCCGCCCAGGTACAGCCTGCGCCTGGAGACATCGTCCACATCTACCCACCATGGTGAGAGTCCTGATCCTTAACATTTGACCATAAACTATCAGAAATAGAGTTTGTTTATTATCTCTGATGATGACAGTCATTACTGTTTTTTTTACCGATCCATATCTATGTGTAATGAAAATTATTATTGTATTAAACAGATTTCTATTCAAGTCACATTTATTTATATAGTTCATTTCGGCTCATTTCAGTTCAGTTTGGCTGTAAAGCTTCTCTAAAAGAATTGATTCAGTTCTGTTGTGAAGATCATAATAATTAACTCTTTCCCCACCATTTACAGAAATATCAGGCTATCCATGTTTTATGTTTATCATGTTATACGGTGGGTTATTTTACATATGCAGATGCAAATGTAAAATAACGCAATCATCATTATACCGCATAAAGATAATAATGAATGTTTACTGAATGAAATGTTGACGAGGTTTGTCTTTGACAAAAAAAGCATTATTCTCTGATTTTTGTTCAAAATGTTGCTTTTTTATTGAAACTTACCCACATTCAAGTGTTGATAAAAAAAGAAGAATGCATTTAATCTAGAATAAAAGGGCAAACAAAAGCAGAGGCTCTGTTCTTTCTGTTCATTGCATGTTCAGATAGTCACAAAATATACCGGGGGTCATGAAAATTGTGCAATGATCAAAAATGCTGGCGGGGAAAGATTTAAATGAGTTTATTTCATCTTTAATCAGTTCTGCAGAAAAGAGTGATGTCATCGTCCAGGCCTGCCTGTAAGCTTAGGTTGATCGTAGAGACCATTGGTGGCAATTGTTTTATGATCAACTTAATCTTACAATGCTTTTGGGAAACGCAGCCCTGTCCAGTTCAGTTCAGTTCTCATTCAATAGTGTCAGTGCATTCAAGTCAATAATATTGTTGAATATTAAGTGTCCAAACTAAGCAAGGCAGAAGTGACAGTATTCTAGTATTCTCAGATATTTTTCTAATGCAAACAACCTAGATTTTATTTATTTATTTATTTATTTTCTTAATATTTCATATAGTTAGTTACATTTGTATAGTTTTCATTTTTGGGGTTTTCAAAGCTTCATTTCTAATTAATTTTCTGATTTGTTTTGGCTGCTGGCATTTTTTACCCTTCAATTTCATCATGATTTCATCACAACTTGAGTCTAGATGACTTGTATTACGTAGGATTCATGCACATTTCCCTATATCTACTGTCATAATTAGTGATGAATCACTGTTCAAGCTATAAGCCGCAGGTTGGCAGGAACAGTCTTGCCGTGTGTTTTGCACAGAGCTGATAAGAGCGAGAGGCCTGCGGGGCTGAAGGTGAGAGAGACAGACGAGCCAGTCTCCATCTGTGTGGGAGGACCACAGATCCACAGATCCGTCCAAACTGGAGAGGCCAGGACTCGCCGGAAGCCAGAGTCCCGCCCCTCTCTCTCTCCCCCGTATCGCCCCCATGTAGCGTAGCTCCCACGTCATTCCTCAGCTCCAGGGAATGGCCTGCATACCTCTTCCTGGCAGCTCTGAGCTCATTTCCAGCAAGCTGGGAAAAAACATAGCTGGATCCTTTTTCTTCCCTCGCCTTTTTCTTTCTCTGGGTTTTTTTTTTTTTTTGAGGAGCGTTAGGCTGCGGATCACAATAACTGTGACAGAGGCCAGAGAGCTGAATAGAAAACACATGCGGCACAGTGTGCTGCTGGCACAGTTTCTGCTCTTGTCTCATTTGCTCTCTTTTTTTTCCTCTCCCCCTGCGGAGTGTTTGCTTTAAGGGCAGGCATAGTTGACCCTGGAAAGTCCAAGAGTTCATTTTACCCTGGAAAGTCCACCGGATTGACTCCAGTTCGGCCCCCATAGTTTGCAGCGGAGAAAATAGGCGGCAGATGATAACACTTTACATATCGTCAAATATATTTAAAAACCTGTGTGTAGTTGATAAATGTAGACATAGAGTTTTTCTTTTATGTCAAAACTGTCATGAATACGAAAAACATTCAAAAAAACTTTAAAGAGATTTTTAATCGCTTTCTTTTTCTTTTCTTTTTTCAGTAAATTGAAATAGTCATGCAGTGTTGCACAGGGTTGGGCAAAATTCCAAAAGTAAGAATTGACTTCCTTTCAATTCATCAGTTGGAATTTTAAGAATTTTAATTGATTTGTCCACACCCCACAGGAAGTTGAATTGGATTTAAATGATTCTGAGTAATCTAGAAGGTAATAACATTCATTTCTATAAAAATGTTAAATAAACAATATCAAATTATTTACAAATTCCGAATGGTGACAAACCTTTAACTCCCAGCTTCCGGCCTAGTCCCAGACTCATGCATGTTTGAGCTGTTTTAACTGAAAGTAACCTGCACTGACATATCCTAAAATATTGTCACTCAGTGCCATTGTTTTGTCTCAAGATGCAGCAATGTTTTTTTCTATGGCACATTTATAAAAGCTACTTAAAGGGATAGTTCACCCAAAAATGAAAATTACCCCATGATTTACACACCCTCAAACCATCATAGGTGTATAAGACATTCTTCTTTCAGATGAATACAATCATATAAAAAATGTCCTGACTAATCCAAGCTTTATAATGGCAGTGAATGGGAGCTCAAAATTTGAAGCGCAAAAAAGTGCATCCATCCATTATAACAGTAATCCACACGGCTCTGGGGGGTTAATAAAGACATTCTGAAGCAAATCGATGGGTTTTTGTAAGAAAAATATCGATATTTAACGGTATGAACTCAAATATCTAGCTTCCGGCGGATTGAGAAATTGTAACGCCTCACGCAGTTCAAAACGCTTGATCATACAAAAGAAAACAAGAATGTCCTTAAAATCAAATGTCCTTTCTAACCTGTCCTAGTTACGGGTGAATTTGCATCAACAACAAAAAAAATTATCTTGATTGAATGCATAGCTGTTAACAATGACAACAAAAGTTGATAAGTTGATAACCCTTATTGTTATTTTTTTTGCATATACAGTTAGTCTCAGTTGATCTTTTGCATTTACCACCATTTGAGAACTACCGTCTTTAGAGTTGACATACATTTAAAGTCAAAAATTTTAAATCCAAAGTTTGGTTACTTATGTATATATATATTGGTGTTTATCTGATGACCAATTCTTACAAACACACACACACACACACATTCTCACACACACACACACACACATTCTCACACACACACACATTCTCACACACACACACATTCTCACACACACACACACACACACACACACACACATTCTCACACACACACACACACACATTCTCTCACACACACACACACACACACACACACACACACACACACACAAACTGTTCCCAGCTCATTCACTGTTCAGCTATGAAGGAAATACCTGTCATCACTAGGTTGTGATTACACCTGTGCCGCACCCTCACCTGTTTGTGTCAGCTCTGACGTCAGTACACGCTCTTAAGTTTGTACATAACTTCCTGCTCCAATCCACCGGAAATGCATTCATACGTACAGTATATCCCAATCGCCACGTGACACTATGTGCAGTGAAATTATCAAATCTCTCTTAAGACTTTGTTTCCTGTGCAACTGATCTCTAAAACTTTGCTTTGTATTTTTATATAATTTCTGGATATTTAGGGACATTTATTCATTTGTTTGTAAGAACGTACATTCATGTTGTTCCAGGAGTACTCTTTTTCCCTTTTTATATTTATAATATTATAATTTGTAATTATAATGTAATATATGATTTTGTAATTAATATTTATGTAAATTTTAGAATAATAAAGTCAACAAAACAAATTGAAGCATAAATATATCTTAAATATATCAAAATATATCTTATAGAAGTGTATATATTACAGAAGTTAGTTGAGAGCTGTAATATATGTGTAATAGATATCAGCTCAGACACAATATGTAATATATATATATATATATATATATATATATATACACACACACACACACACACACACACACACACACAGAAACAGACAGATGGACAGTCGCTTCATACCTGTGATACTTCCATTATTTTTGAAAACAAAATTATTCTAAAAAGTAGATGATCAAATAATTTTAACATAATTATAATCATCATTTAATATGTGATTTTGATAAATTATTAGTTATTGCCACTGATCTATATACATGTCATTTATATAGATCAGTGGTTCTTGCAAACAGTGAAAAAACAAATTCTCAGTTGAAGATTTAATGACCAACAAGAAAATCTGATTTAAAAAAAATGGATACCTTCTTTTTTTGACCTTTCACTTTTGGATTGTCAAAGACTGGAATTTTCTTTCCTGTTCTTCTTAGGCTGACAGCATGTCGAAAAAGCGCTTGTTTGCATTAGGGTGGAGAGGACCCCCACCTCTCCTGTGTAAACTTGCCTTTGCTGGCTGCCCTGGAGCTGTTGGCCAAGGTTCAATAGGTTCAGTGAGATTACTTGTCTCTGCTGGCACCTATTCAATTCTCTCTCAGGGCAGGATGATTTAAATACTGACGTACATGCTACGTCTCATGACATGAGCTCTGCAGGCCCCGGCTTGTAGTGGAGTGGAGGTCTCCGCTTATTAAAGACACGTTTGTTTGGAACAGATCTGTGACAAATTACCATACAACCAGCGCAAAGATTGATCAGGCTGTTTGTAACCTACTTGTGAGGCCATGCGAATGGTACATTCCCATGCGTCCGGGTATAATGTATGTGCTTACCAACTTGTAGATGTTTATATAGTTTGCAGGCTTTTGTCCCCATGTGCTTCATATCAATAACTAGTTTCCTGTACATTTTCCAGTGACTCTGTCTAGTGCTGTAGATCTTTCCATAATAATGAAACTGATCATAGGCCTTTTGTAGGGATGCATGATTAATCATAGTAAATCAGACATCACGACATGGAGTGTGATTGGCTTTAATGCGCTTTTGTGAATACGTTCCCATATTTTTAGTGAGAAGTGCTTATCAACAAAAGAGAAGGCTTCCTGCGGCTTTCCGTCAAAACGTCTTTTGGGTAACACTTTATTTTAGGGTTCAGTTCTTACTTTTTACTAGTTACCTATTATTATCATGCATATTACTAGGATATTGGCTGTTTATTAGTACGTATAAAACACATATTAATCACATATTCTGCATTCCTAATTTTACCCAATACCTAAACTTAAAGGGCACCTATTATGCAAAATTCACATAACATAATGTGTGTTGGCAGTGTGTGTACACAACCAACCTATAATGGTAAAAATCCACCCACTTTTTTTTTTTATCCCCATAAATCATAAGGAGTGTCTCAGCACAAGCTGTTTGCAGATTCCTGCAGAGTGACGTCACACTGTAACGGCCCCGCCCGCGAGTGTTGATGGACACTGACATACTAGCACAGACCCCTCCCTCAGAGAGCTGTACACAGTCATCCATGTTTATCTCCTCGCCAGAGCATTAACAGCAGCATTCAAGTAAGAGATGTGTTCAAACCAACTAAAGTTCAGTCAGTCAAGAGCAGTGAGTGAATTTCTGTTGTTCGGTTCATATTAACAGCAGATAGAGCAATACATAGGCTACTGTATTAAACTGCTTTCACTTTAGTGGAGACAGATGGATCTAATATACACATGAGATTTCTGTAACTGCATACGTGCACAGGCACAACCAACTGTTTTCATTACCTTGTGAGCATTTGGCAGTTTAATTGCAATAACATATGCAAGAGAACTAGTTTAATGACTACTCACAGATGTGCTGACATCCAGCTCTCTGTGCGCATGCGACAGGAGCATGTGCGTGTGTTTAAGTTGATAGCGAAAAGGCTTTAAAACGCATGCATAGATAATATTTCATGATGATGAAGAACTGCTGTCACATGAACGTGTCTGCGATAGATATGATCATCAAAACACACAGATATCATGTTTCAGTTTTCATTTGCGTGTTCTGGTGTTGATGAGCTGTGAAGGCTCCGCCCTCTTGGGTGGGGAGCAGCAGCTCATTTGCATTTAAGGGGAAACACACACTGAACAGCTCATTTTTCTTCAACCCCAAATTTGGCATTTTCAACATGGTATATTAAATGATCTGTTAGGAATTTTGATCGAAAACTTCACAGGCACACTCTGGGGACACCTGAGACTTATATTACATCATGTAAAAAGGGGCATAATAGGTGCCCTATAAAAACTACCGTACTAATAACTATTAATAAGCAGTTTTTAGTGAGTTTATTGAGGAAAAATATGTAGTTAAGTGTTACCAGGTTTTGGATTAACATTTGAAAATTAGGAAATTAGACCATTAATATTAGTATAGTAATTTTACGGTTGTAATGTAAAAATTTTATTATTTTTCTTAAATGCTTGAATTTTTATTTTATAGTGAAATATTAAAATGGTAATTTTTTGTTTGTATTAAAAGATATATATATTATTATTATTATTATTATTATTATTATTTTATTATTATTTTATTTTTTAAATATATAATAAAAATAATTGTATTGTATTGTATTTCCTTTATTGTCCACTGAGGTGGAAATTTGTCTTGCGCTCACCAACGCATAAAATAATTAGACAGGCAATATTGAGAAAATCAAAATTAAAACACAGAAAGATTCACAATACATAAATATAAAGCTTTATCAGTCACTTGCGGATTTGAGAATTTAAATGGCATTCACATTTTTCTTTGCCTGAGGGGTTCTATACCGCCTTCCTGATTTCAAGAGCTCAAATTGACCACAGAGAGGGTGAGAGCTATCTGCAAGGATACCTCTCGCTGCCGCAATTTGCCCTTTCGACTTTAAGTTGTGTTAAGGGCCTCTGTGACCTACCAACTGTTTTACTTGCAATTCTGTTAAGTTTGTTCTTAGATCTACAGTTTAAATGATCATACCGGGCAGGAAGATGAAAAGTTAAAACACTCTCTACGATGGATTTATACACCAGTTCTAAAATATGCTGACTAACCCCAAGGCCACTGAGTTTTCTAAGAAGAAATAGTCGCTCCGAGCATCTTTTGGAAATGTACTTTAAATTTTCAACAAAGCTCACCTTTGAGTCCAGAATCGAGACCAGATATTTAAAAGTCTCCACAATTTCAACTTGTTGACCCTCAAGTGTAATTGGCTGGATCGTCGTGTCTGGTTTTGTACACATAAATAATTATTTTGTCTTGGCGACATTCATTTCTAATCAGCTAGCATGACACCAAGTTTCCATGGCCTTATTATGAGCCAGATAGGCAGCATCAAGTATAGGGTTCGTTTTATCTAGTAGCCCAACTAAGGCCATGTCATCAGCGTATTTAAATAGTCTAAAATGTTTCTCCTTAATCATGAATTCATTAGTAAAAAGAGAGAAAAGCACAGGGGAAAGAACACAACCTTGTGGACAGCCTGTGCTTAGAGCATCAGACACAATCTCTCCAACACATACCTTCTATTGACGGCAAGAAAGAAATAATAAAATGTTTTATTGTTTTATAGCCATATTTATATGTGTATCTATAAATTCACAAACTTTTGACCAACTTTTGCAGCCCTACAAACAAGCATAGCAACCCTTTAAAAAAATCAGAAAAATCCCAATAAAATGTGTGCAGCCCTAGAGCCTTAAGCCAGGACTGTGTTTCTCAAAAGCTTCATTAAGGCCCATTCAAAGATGATAACTCCTCCACACCACAACTACAACAAGAACGGCACAGAGAAACATTATCATTGTAATCCCTTTCATTTTTCCAGTTGATGAATAATAAAAAAAACATTGACAGCCAACCAGAATCCATCCTGCTTTAAAGAACTCAGTATTTAAAGCGGCAGACGACAAAACTGCGGAACGCGCTTAGAATAAACAGAATGATATTGTCCACTGGTGTGGACGCTAATATAGTAGTTATCTTTATATGTATATTTCTTGGTGTGAACAGGCTTGAAGCCTAAGTAGATCATAGAACCAATGGTCTCTACTATCATCTTAGCTAATGATGCTTTTGAGAAACACAGCCCCGGTACATTGAAACTAGTTTAATTTAACCTTCAGCAAGTCTGGCTAACTTTGCATCTCGTTTTTATCCATTTGAAAAGGCAAGATGAAAAGCGCTTCAGAAAGAGTCATGTTTAGATGTCAATCTCTTTAGGGAAGAATAATATCAAAAAACCAAATTCACCTCTTTCTTTTAGCAAAAAACCTCTTGGTCACACCAAAGAGCGCAGCGTGTTTTGCGGTTGATCTGTTAGATGCCAAGTACAAAAAGCGAATGTTGACTTAAGATCAGCATTTCTATACGTTTCAGACTGCCTGTGAAATGGAAACAAGCCTCTTTGTTGATCAGTCAGTCACTCTTCATCACCAACAGTTGTTTTCCACCCAGGGAGGGAAGGGCTTGAGCTTTCGTGTATACCTGAGGATATTTTGAGACTCTTTTATGTGTGTGAGAAGTGTGGAGGTGGTTGTGCTCAGTGAGATCGCTGTCAATCAATGTTTTAAAGCGTCAAGCTGTATACAGGAAAGTTTGATGTTGTTCATACTATAAGTATTTTTCCCAAAACAACACATTACAAACATCAGACCTCCATTTTTGTCTCCCTTCAGGCAGAATCTGGTTGTAGAAGGGGAGCGCTATCCCATAATTCTCAACACCCACTTCAGTCAGAAAGTCTGTGTGAAGACTAACGCAGGCGGCCCGAGTGCTGCAGTCGCTGTGGAGAAATGCAGACCTCCGCCGTTAACCAGGTGCCTGTGGCGGTCAGGGACAGGCCAAGTGTCAACAGAGAAATCCACTCCCTGTAAACAGGTGCGTCAGCTGTTCCCTCTCATGTGATCACGGGAAGAAAACAGAAATTCCCAGAAAAGGGACCGTCTAGATTTCGAATTCAGTGTGAAAGTACTGACTGGAATGGAGACAGCTGCCGTTTCCTCTGTGACACTCATGAGTGCAGATGATTAATGAGGGATGCTTTTATGCATGAATATTTGCTTAAGTGTGAAAATAAAACCACATTTTCCTGTTTGACAAGACCCTGGTGTAACCAATTCATGATGCAACGCACTTTCCCTCTCGTTCTACGACTCAAAATAACCAATGCAGTGTTGTCTATACAAAGTTTTTGTTGGTTGTAAACACGTTACAGGTTTAAAGTTACAAAGTAACTATTGTCTCAAGTCAGTGGGTGCCAATGCCACGCCATTTGTGGATGGATTTTTAATTTAAATATGCCGTATCATAGTCATTTACAATTAAACTACTATTCAAAAGTTTGAGGTCCCCCTGTAGTCATTTTATCCCATAAAACTCATCTTTGATCACCAAAATGACAACTTTTAATGTTTTTTCCTGTGAAAAAAAAGGTCTTTAAGCCTTAAAATCGCTTGAATGTAACTCTACACCCTTGCTTCATTTAGTATATGGGGATTCATGAATATGCAAATTAGCTCCGCCTCCACTCACTCACACCAGCTCAGAGATTAACTCGCTCAACTTTTACTCGAGTCAACGTCGGACACATAGTGGTAATTCATATTATTAGCTTCTAGCTTGATTACATTATCAAACAGATAGTAACGTGTTGCTAATGTTACACAAACCTTGTTCATGTTTGCCACCTCAGTCTGCCTTCTAAAAATCAGCATCCTTAGAAACGCTTTGAACATTATGACTTTAAAAAAACACATTATACATTGCTTTACTGTCATTTTTTTATCAATTGAATGCATCCTTACTGAATAAAAGTATTAATTTATTTTACAAAAATCTTAATGAATACAGTTAAATTCCCCTAGTTATTGTTGTGGTTAAGGCTTAGATTTGGTAACCAAAAGGGAGCTGTTTTGATCTGTAAGTTTGCTTTGGTCCTTCAAAGGTCATCAGTGTTGAGAGCACTTGACCCAAGAGTGTTCACGCTTACAGCGTTTTGCAGTGACAAAATCTTTCATTTTCAGTGAGAGTTGCTGGTTTGAGGTGACATGGTCCTTTGTCCTTTGTGCCGTTCTGTAGTGACATTACGTGAAAGTCATGGATACAATTTCAACTTGTGTGAAAGAGATTAAGATAAACATTTCCAGTTTTCCATCCTCAGATCGCTGAGTCGAACAGAAGGGAAGTTCGGAAGTCTCTGCTGGACGCGGTGGAGGATTGTGGGTCGTCGAGCTCTCAGAGCGGTCCTGTTGAGGTGGTCGTTCAGAGGGTCTACTGCATACCCATCACCCAACCCCTTCACAGAGCTTCTCTTCAGCACAGAGCACTGAGCAAACCAGCAGAATCAGTGCCACCGCAGCACATCGGCAGGTACTGGACCTCTGTGTTCTCTCATTTGGATAGCACTGTTACTTTGAGGGGAAACATTACAAATGTCTGCACACTGTTGCATCTGTTTTATTAATAAACAAAACTGATTCAACAAAGACCTTCTAAAATGTTTGAAGAAATGGGTGTTTAACAAAAATACTTGAATGCAAAATATAGTACTGTTCAAAAGTTTCGGGTTGGTAAGATGTTTCTGAAAGAAGTCTCTTCTTCTCACCAAGGCTGCATTTATGAAATATTAATACAATTTGATTTAGCTGTTTTCTATTTGAATATTTTTTAAAATATAATATATTCCCGTGATGTCAGATCAGAATTTTCAGGTCTTCAGTGTCACATGATCCTTCGGAAATCGTTATAATATGATAATTTAGTGCTCAAGAAACATTTATGATTATTATCAGTTGAAAACCGTTCATATTTTTGTGTAAACCGTGATAACTTTTTTTGATTCTTTGATAAATATAGAAAGTTCAACATCATTTATTTGAAATGGAAATCTTTTATATAACAAGGTAAATGTCTTTACTGTTGATCGATGTAATGCGTCCTTGCTGAAAAACAAAACAAAAAAAACAAACCAAACTTTTGAATGGTGGTGTATATGGACATACATATCTTTTATGAAAGATATCAAAAAATCTTTCTTTCTTTAAATTTTTTTATTTTATCTAAGACTTCTACTTTGCTGTTGTAAAAAACAATAACAAACTTAAATCAGGCTTTAAGCTCAGTTTGGAGCCGTTGGCAGCACAGAGGCTTGAGATCTATGTAAGTAAATACTACGTGCAGTTTACCAGCAACTCTCCTTCTTCAGTAACCAGCCAAACCAGTTTAACAAACCAGTTACCTGTTACATCTCAAAATAATTGCTTCTAATAAAATGTATTTGAACTGATTGGGAATGTGCTCGGGGACATAATAAACTACGTTAATAGATTGTATTGGTTGAAATCACACCGCATGAATATCAGTAGATCTAGTGTGCGTATCCAAGACGACCTGTACGTGTATATTGTGTTCTCTTGATTGCGATACGTCGTCAGATTGTGTGTTTGTTCTGTGTGGATGTGCACCCGGTGTTCCAGTATGGTATAATTAGGCCATTTTCTGTTCTAAACACCATTGGTGAAGCTCCAAGAGGTCAATCTCCTCATGGAGTGATAAATGGTGAGAGAGAGCAACTTTGCTCCATATTCTGTCAATGACTAACCAAACAACCCCTCCCAGTACACAGAGTACTATCTCTCTCTCTCTCTCTCTCTCTCTCTCTCTCTCTCTATCTCACTCTCCCTCTCTCTTTCTGTCTTTCTCTGTCTCACAGTTCTTTGCACCACATGGTAAAACTCAACAAACATCTTTAATTAAGCCCAGCAATGTCAGTGATCCATAACCATGCACATCTTAGAAAAAAAGGAAATAGAGCACTGAAAGTGAGAATGTGCCTGGCAAGAAAAACAATGTTTTAAATATGGCCCTAAACCAAAGGCGTAAGCAAACTACAGCTGAAAACGTGTTTGCCCGTGCCAGGGTGTTGCTATGTAGTTGCTATAGAGTGCAACTCCGCCCACTTTTTCAGTGGCGCTGTTTCGTAAGCATTTTTTTCCCATAGGGAACTCTTCGTTGAAGAGTCGTAACCCATGAACTAAGCCAGTTAGCTACAAGGTACATGCTAAAACACAGCACTGAAACTTTGATTTAAAGCAAAAAAGCTTTTGAAAATCGGACAAAAAGACAAACTGTGTACGGCTTTAGTGAGGGAAACAACGATATGTCAACAAATGTTGATTATATGTATAAAAACATATTTACATAAATTAAACGTTAGTTTATTGCAATATATTCACACCAACAAACATTTTAAGTGTTTTGAGAGCATAGAGAGATCGACTCTTTACATTATTCGAGTGCTTCATAGGAGTGGGCGGAGCTAAAGAGCTGTGTTGCTTTTGTCTGCTCTGATTGGTGGAATTGTCTTTACAGCGTCATGGGTAATGTAGTTTTTCACCAGGAATTCTGTTGTTTAACACGGTTATTTAAAAAAACGGTGATTCCAGAATAATCAAATTGGTTGATTAACAACCTTGTAGCTCACAGTACATCTGTCTTTGAAGGTTTAGACGTTGTTCAAAGTCAATTTTCTTATGGAGAAAACGAATGGAGTTTTTACTTACGGAACCCGAATGTTGCACAGTCTTCTGAAGTTTTTTTGTAGCACGTTGCTGAGAAATTGCTAGCGCGCTGCATGATTAATCGCTAAAAGCTACATGATTAACCATTTACAAGTACGATCACAGCGGAACAATCACATCTGCGTCGGTGCTGCTGCTGAGCCAGAGAGAGCAGTTGTCATGCAGTTGGTCTTTTTAACCACAAAGTAAAATTATTGTGTTCAAATCATTAAAATTATCACAAAAGTTTATAGTGTGAAAATAAACTGTAGTGTGAAAATAAACTATAGTGTGAAAATAAACTGTCTACTTCAAATAAAGATTGTATCAATTACACTGTTACACCAGTAGGTGGCGACAAGTGACTGTTTAAAAAATGTATTTGTCATTGAATCATTCATTCAAGAGATTCGTTCAAAACGCTGATTCATCCAGTAATGAAAGAAGTGAAGATTTTATGAGTCATTGAATCATTCATCCAAACTTTTTAGTTTTTTTTTTTTCTGAACCTCTAATACCTGACGTCATTTTGTTTGGAGAATCATTATATTTTTAAAAAGTGATTCTCAATTTATCCAGAAGCTCTAACATTTGCTAAAGTGTTCTGAGTGGCTTTTTACACCATATTTAAGTATATTGCTATGTAGTTGCTAACATGTTTAATCATGTTGTTATTGAGTTCTAGTTTTTTGAAGCATGTTGTCCTACAGTTGCAAAGAGCATGCGCCTCCCTCACGCTCCCTCTGATCTCTGCCCCGCTGCTAGACACGTTGTTTTGTTGTCAAAAATGCACGTGGTGCTGTGTTGATGAAGGGCAATTGGAAAAAGAGTCATTTGACTGTCGGTAACTGGATCCCCGTCAGACGCTGCAATATGCCGTAAACACTGGAACACATGCCGGAACACAGGAAGACGAGACACTGTGGTCTGGAGTTTGTGTTGACGGGGAAACCCTGACCGGACCAAACCTGGTATGAGTGAGACTACTGATAAAGATGGAGCCAACACACACACACACACACACACACACACACACATGACTAGCTGCCATTCGCAACCTCACATGCTCATAAATTCTCATAAAAATACATTTTTGTTTTTGCTAAATAATAGTACAAATTATTAATATTTATATGAATATATATCTTTAATATGCTGCCATGTTATTAATAATTCATCATAATAAAATAATAATAATTGTTCCCTTTTTTAAAGAAAATATTGCTTGTTTGTTTTTGTGTTTTTTTATAGTAATATTATTATTATTGTGTCATTCTTTTATTTGTATTATATGTAATAATGATTTATCATCATGGTAGTACTAAGATTTCATTAGTTAATTACTTTAGTTACACGAACTTAGAATGAATAATAATTTTACCGCATTTATTAATCTTAATGTTAATTTCAGCATTTACTAATACATTATTCAAATCAAAAGATGTTTTTGTTAACATTAGTTAATCCACTGTGAACTAACATGAACAAACAGTGAACAGCTGTATTTTTATTAATTAATGTTAACGTTCTGTGAAAAGTCATGTTCTGTCTTACCTTTAAGCTTAAAATGCTTCTCAAGAATGAATAGCTGTTACATAAACAGATTAAGTTATGTAAACAATATAGAAAGTAAGTTACTGCAATGTTCAACACTGTTGTGAATATACAGTCTTATACATGACAGCATCAGTTGAATTTGCCATCTGTAACCGGCAGTCATATCACCCTGTAGCCCAAGACTGAAGCCAAGCAGGGTTGAGCCTGCTCAGTACCTGGATGGGAGACCTCCTGGGAAAACTAGATTGCTGCTGGAAGAGGTGTTAGTGAGGATGAAATACTTGCCTTGTCTTGCCTATGTGGGTCCTAACGCCCTAGCATTTGGGGACTGTAACAAGCACCATCCTTCGCATGAGACGTTAAACTGAGGTCCTGACTCTCTGTGGTCGTTAAAAGTCTTAAGATGTGGGGGTTTAACCCCGGTTTCCTGGCCAAATTTGCCTATTGGCCTCTATCCATCATCATGGCCTCCTAATCGTCCCCACGTCGTCTCCTTTCCACCAATAAGCTGGTGTGTGTGGTGGGCCTTGTGGTTGAATCATCCAGGTGGATGCTGCACAGTGCTGGTGGTTGAGGAGATTCTACTCTTCCTTATGTAAAGAGCTTTGAGTAACCAAAAAAGCACTATATAAATGTGACAAATTATTAATCATTATAGCCCTACTGCTCCCTCATGATTTGATTGGTCTTAGACAAAGTTTTCAGATGAAGTGTGTAAGGCCGCTGAAATCGCTCCAATGGCGGCAGCGAATAGCGGGCGAAGGGATTAGCGCGTTCGGTGTTCTCAGCTGGGCAAAATGGATCTAATTCCAATTCCTCTTTATCTGACTCCATTTTATCATAATTTAGAATTTAGATTAGAATGCCAATTTGGTTAATTGGTCATTCATATTTAATAGTTAGACACACATTTAATTATTCCGTTTAACCCTTTGTGGAAAGTACCCATTCATGATCTCATATAGATCGTTAATAATTCCAGAGTAAGTCAGAATAAATCAAAATGTAACAATTTATTAAACAGTCAGGTATAATTCCAATTACATAATCAATTCAAAGATCCTCAAAACATCGAATACTCTTAAGTAAAGAGATGCGTTCCTGACTTTCCATAGGTTACATAACGTTGGCTGGACACAACGTTACGGGCGAATCTGAATACAATATTGCGCCCTGACTCTTCTGCTACACTACCTTAAGTATTCAGACCTGACAATAACTTCTTTCAAATGGTAACATATGTTAACAGACCTGTATTGACAAAAGACCAAATGGTTGAAAGCCACACCTACCATACTATGCAACATCTCTTTAAACTCTTAAAACCATTGTTATCTTCTTGAATATTTCTGTGGGGATGAGATATTTGTACCAGTCGCACTAAGACATTTCCAATGATATCAAACACATATATATTGTTTAGTATTTGTTCATTTTTAGATCATATAGATTTTGGGTATATTTTCAATGGTCACAGCCTGAGGGGAAGTAGGATGGGGAGAAATAAGTACATGTAAATTAGAGCCATTCTAAGTTGATTCACTCAGTGTGACATCATCTGCAAAAAGTGTCCTTTGTTTATAACAAGTCTTTCAGTCCGCCTCTTTATCCATTGGGTCAAACTCAAGTGGATCCCATGGGATCATAATTAGACGTTGGTTGATATCTTTTGATATGTAAGTTGTCTTTGTAATGTAAGCAGCTGTAGGGACCTTCCTAGGGCTCTGTGTTCACCGGCTGGACACCCAGTCTCATCAGGTGTATGTAGTTTGAGTTCAGCAGGTGGATTAGTGTCTTTCAGGTGTTCTACCTGTGGTTCAGCACATCATGTGGGCATCGATTCATAGAGTCAGTCTCGGACCTTGTGACCTGTTCAGTTAACGTGTCACTCCTTCATGGAGAACTTTCTGCTTCTGTAGCACCTTTCCGATGATAATCTGAACCTCCTTGTCCAATTCTCTCACCTCCAACGGTGCGGTTATCTGGGTAGACTTCCATAGGAGGAAGGCTCCTTTGTAGTTACACGCCATTTGGTGCATGACACCTGAAAAGCATCTTAATGACCTCTTAATGACTGAACACTGGTGAACTTGAAGTCATAAGGAACACATAATGCAGCAAAAAACGAAACATAAAAGTAGGTTAATGTCAGATAGTGCGATTGGTACATCTTCTCTCAAGTGTTTTTTCAAGGTCATAAATGGTAGGGTGGTCTCATTTTATCATCTAATTCTTCACTATCACTGTAGTCGTAGTGCAATCTAAGTATTCTTGGTCTGAATCACTCAAGGAAAAGCAGCAAAAAGTCAGTTCAATTTATATATTTAAATATATGATATGCATCAATAAACCATATAAGAATAACAACAATTCAATCACAATTATGAAGGTGTATATCAGTATATAATAACCACTGTGTTTGTTCAGGAATCCCCTATGTTATTAATGCAGATCTAAACATGATTAGTCATACAATAATGGGGATTGTGTATTCCTGGTAACAGAGTGTGTGTGTGTGTGTGTGTGTGTGTGTGTGTGTGTGTGTGTGTGTGTGTGTGTGTGTGTGTGTGTGTGTGTGTGTGTGTGTGTGTGTGTGTGTGTGTGTGTGTGTGTGTGTGTGTGTGTGTGTGTGTGTGTGTGTGTGTGTGTGTGTGTGTGTGTGTGTGTGTGTGTGTGTGTGTGTGTGTGTGTGTGTGTGTGTGTGTGTGTGTGTGTGTGTGTGTGTGTGTGTGTGTGTGTGTGTGTGTGTGTGTTTGTGTGTGTGTGTGTGTGTTTGTTTGTGTTTGTTTGTGTGTGTGTGTGTGTGTGTGTGATAATGTGTTATGTATGCTGGTACAGTCAATGACAAAATAAATTTGATTGAAGTTCTCACACTTCAGATTTATCTGTGCTTTATAACGTTTCTGATATTAGCGATGTGTTGAGGAAAACCAGGGGCCCTCTGGTTTGCCAACCATCCCAATATCAGAAGGTTTAAACACTTGGAAGTTTAATTTGAGCAGGTCTGTCTCTGCTTGAGAATTTGCATCATTGACTTGTGATCTGTAGCCATGCATATGTACAATGCATTGTTTTCCCATGAGTTAGTGGATGGTTGTAAATAAAGTCATCATGGGATCTCTATGCTCTGTGTGTGTGAAGCTATCTGGATCTGTTAGTGTGAAAAAATGGGCAATAGATCTTTAGTGAAGTAACACTTTTAGACTCTATGCCATCTTTATCGTCTATGATGTGTAATGTTCAGCCTGAATAGATTTGGTCTATTCCAGGTGATGTTGTCGTGCGTGTAGGGTGTGTTCTATGTTCCTGTTTGGGAGATGGGTGGAATCTAATCAATATCAATCTGTGTTGCACAATTTAGTACCAGTGCTACACTGGGAGGACGTGTAGTCATATTGTGAGATGTGAATGACCCCATCATATTTATATTCGCACCCATCTCTCACATCTCAAGTTCTGACATTTTTCCGTTGCCCTGGCTCTGATGCAGGGGGAGGGGGACTTTTGGTCGTCCGTCCTCCAAGGAATTGCAATTGTCAACCTGAGATAGAAACAAATTTAGAGAGAAAACAATTTAGAGAGAAAACAATTTAGAGAGAAACACAGTTAATTTCTGCTGTTGTTTCAGTTTTTTAACACTTAAAGCTGCTCTTGCAGTCGAGCCTTCACAATCTGCTGTGTTTGAGCATTATAAACTCCAGTTCTGCTGGAGAATTTTTCTTTGTTTGAGCATTATAAACTCCAGTTCTGCTGGAGAATTTTTCAGGATTAATCAGAAAATAATATTGACTGCTTGTTTTTTTGGCACAATTGAATCAGCTGTGTTCAGTTCAACCTTTGCACCCTCACAATTTTTATTTATTTATCTAAATGATTGTTTTTGCTAAGGCAACCATCACTATTTCTAGTTATCTTTTGAAAACTGTAGTTAGTTAAGTCTAGTTATTTTTACATTGAATGGATCTGAGCAGTATCACTGAGACTCAGGGTTGATGCTCTTTTGACTTGGACCTGTAACTAATCACCCAGAACAACATAGCAACATCTTGGCAACCACCCACAACACCCTAGCAACATCCTGGCAACCACCCACAGCACCCTAGCAACATCCTGGCAACCACCCACAACACCCTAGCAACATCCTGGCAACCACCCACAGCACCCTAGCATTGTGGCTGTACAATTTTGCATTGGCAGGTATAGCATGTGAAAAGTTCCTTTTGGCCTTTTTGAAGAAATTCCTGCTTGTTAACTGAAGTTTAATGTTTTTATTTGTACTTTTCTAGTCTGTCAACATTAAATCTTTCTCCAATTTGGAAAGTTGTATACAAACGTATAAGTTGCTTTTTTATTTCAGTTTTAGCTCAACCTTTAATTTATTTAAGTTAGTTGCCCATTGGCAAAATTGCAATTCAGCCAATGAAATAATTTATTTTATTTCAGCTTTATTTAAATGAACAAAAACTGTTTTTAGTTTTAGTTAACATTAGCAACACCGGCAAAATGGACGTATTGTTCCTTATTTCCAAGCTGGCTCTGTTTGTAATTTCACTACACACAGGCTTAAAATCAGATTATAAACATATGCTTGAAATCCATGTTCCCTGTTTCTACCCTCCAACATGCAGCGTAGATGTTGACAATCTTTTCTTTTCTTTTTTCACATGTGTGGTGTGCCTTAACAAGGCCACCCATCTCATTACAACTGTTAGTTTGCAGTTACGTTGCAGTTCTCTCTCTCTCTCTCTCTCTCTCTCTCTCTCTCTCTCTCTCTCTTTAACACTTCTTTCTCCTCCTCCTCCCAAGTTTTTGTGGCCATTTTCCAGACAATAATTAGCATTTAACTTTTGGTCCAAGAAGATATGTTGTTCCAGTAAAAACTCTGAGCAGTATAAACAGGCTGAAGAAGTTCTCTGTGCTCAGACAGGAGGGGTTGGATGTTTTCAAGAAGAAGTAGAACACAATGTGCTTTACGTGTCAGATTACAGCCCTGTTTATCAAAAGCTCTGCTCCCATTGGCCGGCACCATGGCGGAAGGAATCCCGCCCACTGTGCCTTAACCAATCAGCTGCCAGAGAAGTTTTTGTGCATGTGTGAAGGAAATGGGGGGGTAGTGGGGTACCTACATTGAGTAGGCTTGTGTGTGTGTGTGTGTTTGTGCGCCGCTTGTGTGAGTGTTTGGACAAGCTCAATGGATCGCAGTTCCTGGAAGCGCCTCCAAGTTGCTGCGAATTCCTGCGAATGCTCACAATAACAGATTCCTGAAAGTGGCTAGTGACTGCGGCTGACCAATGATAGAGATCCGGCGGGGACATTGGCCTTCTGTCCTGCTCCGTTAGAGGAAGCGCCTCAAACGGACCAAAAGGGAATAAAGAAGGGGGTTGTTTATATCAACCTGGCCATACCACAAAGTGCTACTGCCCAGTCACCCCTCCTGTTCTCCGGTTTCATAGACACACGGGTCTAAACAAGCCTCAGTGTTCACAACCACACTTACTTAACCCCATGTTCTTTAGCAGCGCTACAACAGGGTAACAACAGGTCAGGATCATTCCCAATATGTCAGTCATGGTTCATAAAAGGTCACCTCGCATCATCATTAGCTTATACATGGTCAGATTATTTGCTTTGTACAGTATTTTAGTCTGTTTTTAAAGCAGATTTGCTTTTAAACATTTATTAGTGCCTAGAGACGTTTTAACTTCATAGTTTTATCCTGATCTGCCCGAGTTGAACACAATCTCGTGTAAAGACAGTGCTTATAAGAGTTTTTCTTGGACAGCAAGTATTAAATGATTGTCGTAAAAGTGAAACTGACCCAATCAGAAAGAAATTCGAACCCAAGTGAATGCAAACAAAAAGAAGCTTAAGAGACTCTTGTTCTCTGTCGGCTCTGCGTGTGAATCAACACACAACTCAACTTCAGTGTCACCTTTTGTAATGTAATACAGCAAAGGTTGAGATAAATAGACATAAATAGATGAGAAAGTAGACAGATTAAGTATGCAGATATTGTAATTATATTTGTTAGATTTCAGATAGATGAATGATTTTCATGGTAAATTTTTTTATTTAATATTTTGTATAAACTAGGTAGTTTTAAGCATGTTTGCATCAAAAATGATTATTATAGCGATAACTAGCAGACAATAGCACTGCAGTTTTGTCATCTGCCGCTTTAAATGCTCAAGTCGGGTGGATTCTGATTGGCTGTTTGCTTTGAAAGTGATTGTAATGATATCGTTTCTCTCTGCAGTTGTAGTTGTGCTGTGAACTCTGATATTCTTTTGTATTTAGAATGATTTTAGAACAATTTAATGTTATAGTTATCATCAGGGCTTGACATTAACACGTGCCAAATGCGTGTCACTCCTACTAGCCACTTTGGCGGGTTGATTTTTATACATAAAAACGGCTGCCAGACAAAAACCATAAAAATAAAGTAAAATATCTTAATTCAAATAAAGTGCAAAAACAATAATTTTACAGAAATTAACATTAAAAGTTTTAGTGAAAAACACTGTTATTTTACAGATTTTTCCTGGTTTAAATTAAGATGTTTTACTTTAATTTTACAGTTTTTGTTTGGCAGCCGTAGCTGCCAGTCATTTACCATTTTTATACAGTGTTAAACTGTTATTTTACAGATTTTTTCCTGGTTTAAATTAAGATATTTTACTTTAATTTTATGGTTTTACGGTTAATTTTGCTGCCAAATTATGATATTAAAAATATCTATATGGCAGTTTTTGCCGATGGTTTCAGTGTAAAAATTGTGGCCAGTGAAAATGCTAAGTGGCTAGTAACTTTGGAAAACCACTAGCCACAGTATAGCTGGTCAGCAAAAAAGTTATGTCAAGCCCTGGTTATCATCCTTGGTGTAAACCTTTAGTTTTTGGTGTGCGATCTTCTAAACCATTGTTTCCCAAATACATCAATACTTCTTTCAGAATGTTTTTTTTCTTTCTTTCCCTGATTCACTATGGTAAGCCTATTATACGTGTTTATATTTTAGACGTGATGGGGCAGTTTTTGTGGGATATCGCATACATGCGCGTTACATATCCGTGTTTTTATTACTCAACAGGTGAGTAAATTGAACAAATAAATTGTCATTTTTAGATCAGAGTTTATTGTAAATCATTATCTATTATGAAGGCTCATATTCATCGAAGCACAACCAAAACAATGTTCTTCCGCAAGATGCATGCTGTTTTTTTAACCGCTAGAGGACCATTGTGTACCTTTTAAAATTATTCAAATATTAATATTAAATATTAGAATCTCAGGTAGTACTTTAAGTAACTATTTTAGGTTAAATGGTTTCGGCTGACAAAAAGTTTGGGAATCCCTGTTCGAAACAAAACAAGGTTTGTTAACGTTCTGCGCATTAAGTGGTTTCAGCTGAATTAGTTGCAGAAAATGTGGGGAAGAAAAATAATAAATGTAGATTATCTTGAGGAATATCAATTCAGTGCTGCCTTGCAAGCAGTTTTTCAACTAAACACGTCTTCAACTAAATCAGTGTGAAGAATGTGCAAATCAACTGTGTTTATTTTTGTGTTCCACTATAGTTATCTCTACTGTGCAATCAAATCACTGTCTAGCATGTGAAAATATATTTAAATACCAGCCTGTTTGTTTAGTCCCGTGGTTTACTGGCTCCAAAAAAAGTCGCCAGTCTTTGCGAAGTGACTATATGTGGAGACTATTAATACCTGCAAAAATATAATTTTGAGTATAGAAGCACCGCCATGTGACCGCTACGAGTCAGGCCATAGATCAAGTTATTAGTTAGTCCCTGTCTGGTGCCAAAGTCAACATTTAACCTGTAGACGATATCTGTATCTATGTGAGTGTTTGTTGTTGGGATGAAGCTTCAGAGACTCTCATTTGCAGGTCTTAATTGTGTGCAGTTTATTTATGAGTACAGTTTGTCATTAAGAGTTTGTCCAAATAAACTTAAATGCCTGCTGGATTTTTACCTTTTTTCAGTCAGAAAGGTAATCACAACTTCTCAACCACTGTCTTTCTTGCCATTTTAATTTTAGTTTAGTGTGCTTTTATTATGGGCATAACAAAAATACTAAACATTTGCATTGCAAAAGTTAAAAGTTGCTAATTAATTGATTGTCCTCCTTTTTCTTTCTCAGGTTGTGTGCTCTCGTTCAGGACGGTTATGGGATGTTTGGTGAGCTTCTTCTGCAGTGTGTGTTCACAGAGTCCGAGATCCAGCAGAACTCTGAGCAGCTGGAGGGCCGTGTGTGCCTCCTTCAGGCCCTGAGGGTCGTCCAGCGTCTCACACGTGACAAGTGAGTCCTTGATGAAATCACTTTACACTAAAAACATCCTGCTGATCTAAAAAAAAAAAAAAAAAAATTTCATATAATCAGTAATAAAAAAACCCAAAATGTCTTGCGCCTTAAAGCTACATTTGTTTTTCGATTTTCATGGAGCCACAGCTGTGCAGTCAGTATACATCCAGATTAAGAGATGGATACTACAGAAGAAATAGTTGGATTTAGGGGTTGGATTTAGATTTTATTACTGGCCATATTTATAACAATATTCTTTATTAATAACTTTATTCAAACCTGAATTCACTTTATATAGTGTATATCAATCGATCAATCATAGCTTTATTCAGGATACACATTGTCCAAAAAAAATATGTAAATAATAACATATATAATGTATGTTGGTCCCCCTTTTGCTGCCAAAATAACCCTGACCCGTCGAGGCATGGACTCCACTAGACCCATGAATGTGTGCTGTGGTATCTGGCACCAAGATGTTAGCAGCAGATCCTTTAAGTCCTGTAAGAGGTGGGAGGTTGGGTTCAGTACATCCCACAGATGCTCGATTGGATTGAGATCTGGGGAATTTGGAGGCTAAGTCAACACCTCAAACTTGTTGTTGTGCTTAGGTAGGTGGTACGTGTCAAAGTAACATTCACATGAATGGCAGGACCCAAGGTTTCCCAGCAGAACATTGCTCAAAGCTGCCTCTGCCGGCTTGCCTTTTTCCCATAGTGCATCCTGGTGCCATGTGTTCCCCAGGTAAGCAATGCACATGCACCCTTCCATCCACATGATGTAAAAGAAAACATGATTCATCAGACCAGGCCTCCTTCTTCCATTGCTCTGTGGTCCAGTTCTGATGCTCAAGTGCCCACTTTCAGCAGTGGACAGGGGTCAGCATGGGCTCCCTGACTGGTCTGCGGCTATGCAGCCCCATACGCAAAACAAACTGCAATGCGCTGTGTATTCTGACACCTTTCTATCAGAACCAGCATTAACTTTTTAAGAAATTTGAGCTCCAGTAGCTCGTCTGTTTGATCGGACCACACGGGCCAGCCTTCCCTCCCCACGTGCATCAATGAGCCTTGGCCGCCCATGACCCTGTCGCCGGTTCATCACTGTTTCTTCCTTGGATCACTTTTGATACATGTATGTATATATGTGTATTATTATATAAATAAATATAGAATTATGTTATATAAAGTTATGAATAAAGGAATATTTATTTATAAAATAGTGATATGTATTTTTTAAATATAAATACAACTATTAAAAGCAAATATGGTCAGAAATAAAAAATATATTTATTGCTATTTTGTTCTAGCAGTAAATCTTTGTCTATATTATAATATTTTGTCTCATCTACACCCTGTTTTCTAGACCATTTGTAAATCATTTGTGAGCGTTACTGCACTCCATTGAACTGAAAGTTAATATGAGCTACTGTTTCCAGCCTCTCTGGCTCAGATTAGCAGCTCACAGTGTCAGAGTGTCTGCAGCACACCAGCCTGCGTGATTTATGTCTTTGTTGAGTATTTCTGGCATCTCGCTGCATGTGTCCGCTCACTCAAGATTGTCTGCGTGGTCACTCCTTTAACATCTATGTTGTTTAAGTTAAAGATGGCATGTGATGGGAAATTCTGGTGACGTGTTTCCACGGATATGAACATGAGCCGTGTACACAAATGCACAAGATGCTTTTCAACAAGTACAGCTTATGTGGGATCAGCGGCCACATGGTGTATAAATGGATATATGGTGAATAGAGTCAATGAGAGTTTGGACACTTAAGGAGATCTTTTAATCATTTACTTGGCTTTATGTATTTCACAACTCCAAAATGATGTGTTTTTTCCCATGGAACCCAAAAGAGAATCCATAGCAGAATGATCATGCTGAATTTTTTTATTTTTTTCAATAAAATGAATGGGGACTGAGACTGTCAAGCTCCAAAAAGACACTTAAAAACATTAAATGTCTTCTAAAGCCATATGATAGTCGTTATTTACTGATAATATTCCCTTTCTAACCATGTAAAAATCAAATTTCAAATTTTATTTAAAACAATCAAATCCAGAGTAGAGAGATTTTCAGTGGATTACATCGTACCTTCTGGCCTTTTCTCTTGGGATTTAGTACATATGTCATTTGAACTACTTTCATGGAACATTTTTAATCATGCTTTTTCATTTTTTGAGCTCAACAGCCCCAGTCCCCATCCACTTTCATTATATGGAAAATATATTATATATGTCTTCCATAGAAGAAACGTGTGCGTGTGCGTTTTTATGGATGAAGTGTAATTGGACAGTTGATTGTTGTATGTTTGACCTGCTCTTTTCATTGCCTAATACAAATGTCATTCATTTTTATTTAATTTGATTTTTGTACAAAAAAAATTTTAATTAATTTTGTTGTTTAGTATTTTTTAATAAATTGTTACTTTTGTAATTTTTATTAGTATTATTTTATTATATCACTATTTAGGTTTAATTTATTTGTATTAGTTTTAGTTTTTGTCAGTTTTTATTTATTTCCAATCAGTAATTTTAGAGCTTCACATTAAACTTATGTCAGTTAGTTGCCAAGGCAACATCTCTAATACTTTTGTATAGTTAAAAATGTTTTCATTTAATATTTATACTTTATTTCAGCATTATTTCAATTAGCTAATCATTCAGTTTTTAGTTTTTGTAGTTTTTGTTTTAGTTAACAGGATGACATGAGTGGTTTTATTTTTTATTTTATTTATTATTAATTTATTTATATTTGGTGAACAGCACCTGAACTAAATGATTTTGTACACGTTTGGATCAGTTAAACATGTCTCTGCATAGCACATTCTGACAGTGAAGATCATCTTCTCTTTGTTTTATCTTGTTTGTTTAATTCTGAATTCTATTTCAAGAAAAACTAAAGGTGAGTTTTTTTTGGAATTAATGCTCACTGACTTTCTCCAGAAAGGAACACTATGATTGTCTGTGCTGCAAGACATTCAAATTTATGGCTTAATTTCAGTCTGATTCTCTGTTCAGTGTTTTCAGCAAGAGCTCGGCCGTGTTCCTCGTCCCGCTGGACTGGATAGGGCGGTTGAGCGGGTCGCAGGAAGAGGAGAGCTAGGCTGTGATTAAGACAGCTGTGGAACTGGTTGTGAATGATCAGATCAGACTGCACTGAGGCACAGTTTTAAGCCTCACAAAGAGCTTTTTATTCTCTGGTTCTAGAAATGCATCTATGTATGGGAGCTTCTAAGAATCGAGAATCGTTATGCAGAACTGAAGAAACTGTAATGAAACATCAAGAACTTCTGATTAAGTGACTCCAGAAGGATAAATGATATTGCTGAAATGAACCTGAAATGAAACCTGATATTTCATTTAACACATTTTAGCCAAATTTTAGGTTACACTTTATTTTGATGGTCCACTTTAAACATTAACTATAAGTAAATTGAGTTAAACTATACAATAAAAAAGAGAGTTAAACTGAGTATTAGTTGACCATAGTAGACTGTTAGGTTAGGGTTAGATGTTAGGGTTAGGGTAAGTAGATTAGTTTTAGTTTAGTTTGTTTGCACAAATGTAAAATTTATACAAGTAAAAACAATCTAAATACTGTGCAGGGAGAGGCAAAAAACCCCAAAAGGGCTTATTTAAAGTCTCCACCTAAACAACAAAGAAAATGAAATATGTTGACGTAGTTGCAAAGTCTGTTGGGGAGCATCAAAATAAAGTGTTAGCAGATATTAAGCAGACAGCCTACTAATACTCTAAATAGAGTTAGTTGACAAGTAGTTGCAAAGTTACTTGTAGTTAGTAGAATGTCTAAAGTGGACCATGAAAAAAAAGTGTTACCCTATTTTATTCTTAAAACTCCCGTTCGTAACTTTTTGTGGTCTTGCGGTTAATAAACAGAACTGTATGCGTCTTGCAGAAAAACATTACAGTCGGAGCTACTTCTCTCTGTTTATGTCAATGGCAAGTCACGTAGGGACTGTGCTCCTCCGCAGCGGTTCCTACCAGACCGGTCTGAAATAGTCCCAATATAAACACTGATTTTAAGTATACCATAATGATTTAGGGTAAGACAAAAACATGGTTTGGAAAAGGGATTCATGTTTTACAATCTCATTATATAATTTTTGTAAATCTTGGACACAAAAAAAGTTACGGACAGCAGCTTTAACTAAAAGGTTACATAACACACACTGTTTCTGTCAGTCTCATGTTAATCTTGAGTACCTACGGAGTACTAATGCATCCTTGATATCTCCGAAGAGTCTTTAAATCATATTTATAAAAGACAGATACGATGTACCAATTCTTTCTGAAAACAGCCGAACTCATGAAGGTGCGCAGTGGGCGGAGCTAAAGAGACACAAAATACATCACGCCATTATTCCTGGATAACTTTCAATTAAACTAAACTTTTGTGTTATGTGCACTTACGGTTTTGCCAACAAAACAAAACATCAAATCAGACATTTGATGCAATTTCACTCACCGCCTGCGGTTTCGACTCATGACCGGGAACAAACAAACACACTTGCAGAACTCCAGCACTGCATCCACTGTTTCCTTAAAGGGTTAGTTCACCCAAAAATGAAAATTCTGTCATTGATGACTCAGCCTAATGTCGTTCCAAACCCGTAAGACCTCTGTTCAAAGGCTAATTCGCCCTACTGCGTATGCATAAAACCTCATAACAGCTCACTGAGATGATACAGACAGAACAGACATCATAAAGTTATCACGCTATTCTTCTGGCAGGATCATTTTATTTAGCTAAATATCTCACCATTCACTGATGCGTCCAGGCCACACTCACTCGCCATTATAAGGTTTGGTCTAAAACACAACTGCTCTCATGTTTTGCTGCAGGACAGTAACTGCAAGTACATTTTCTGTCATTTTTGAGGGCTGTGATATGAAGAGTGTACAAAGTTACGTATCTTTAGCAACAGTGTGAAAGTGAATTGCACATAACAGGCACAATAGCGGTATAAATATACATGTATATTGGGTCAATATGAGTCACATGACTATTATGCGTTATCGTTTTCAAATACCTCCGTTTCACAGTGCACGCTACAACTCGAAAATGTCGCTTTCCAATTTATAAAAAGCTCCGGTTTCACGGGACAAAAACGCTATGTCAGTGGGGACAGAGGGCAAAACGGAGAGAAAAGATGCATTTTCAAGCAAAACGGACAAGGCCTTTATACTGTTTATATACTATTACTCTGTCAGAAAAAAAAGGTACATTGCCGTCACTGGGGCGGTACAAAACCAAGAAGGTACTAATATGTACCGTTAAGGTACTAATACACACTCTTAAAGTACTGATATGTACCTTTTAGAGGTGAGTAAGGTACAAAGATGCACCTTTTCACTTTTGTACCTTGGGTACCGCCCCAGTGTCAGCACTGTACCTTTTTTTCTGAGAGTGTATAGTTATAGGTTTTACTTTTTTATTTTAGTTTAATTTTAGTTGTGATTTTGCCATATTAATCTTTTTATATTACTATTTAGGTTTAATTTATTTTTATATTTTAGTTTTAGACTGTTTGCAGTTAATACTAACTTTTTTTGCTTTAGATTAAACTTATTTCAGTTAGTTGCCAAGACAATATTTCTTTAGTTTGTCCATTTAATGTTTTATGTTATTTTATTTCAGCTTTATTTCAATGAACAAAAGTGTTTTTAGTAGTTTTAGTTAAAGATAATAACCCTGCTACCTACTTACGCCATATCAGTTATAATTGTGGGATTGTTTATCTGCCAATCTTTTAAATCAAACACAGACGAAGATGATCTCTGTCTTTTTGTCTGTATGTTAGTCTGTCTGAAATGTTATTTTAGCAGCATAAACTCGTAATTGGAGTGTTAACATAACAGCCGCCCTGCCAAATTTTAAACTATCACCATTTTCAATCGAGAGAATTAAATTCTTGAATGTTTTAATGACAGACTATTTGTGTGTGTGTGTGTGTGTGTGTGTGTGTGTGTGTGTGTGTGTGTGTGTGTGTGTGTGTGTGTGTGTGTCTGTGTGTCTGTGTCTGTGTCTGTGTCTGTGTCTGTGTCTGTGTCTGTGTCTGTGTCTGTGTCTGTGTCTGTGTCTGTGTCTGTGTCTGTGTCTGTGTGTGTGTGTGTGTGTGTGTGTGTGTGTGTGTGTGTGTGTGTGAACAAGCCTCAGCCTGCTAGAGAAACTGATCTCAAACTTGTCAGCAGACACTGTTCATCTGCAATAGAAGCTCAACTTGGCAGCACGTCAGTCTAACCGAAGCTAATGAGACTGACATTGTAAACACTCCACCTTCGGCTCCTGTGTTTCTGGAAGGATCCCTGAATTTGAACGTTCAGAAATTAAAACCTTGTTTTTTTCCCTGTCTCTTCTTCTCTTTGCAGATGTTCTCTGCTCTTCAGTATGATTGACAGCTTGTGGCCTCCTCAGGTTGATCCAAGATCTCATGACGATCTGCCACAGTTCCCCAGCGTAGGTCTTCAGATCACATCATAAATCACAGCCGTGTTTACTTCATATTTATCGCACATGCCTCCTGCTTCTGGAAGATTCCACTTGGATAGTGGCTCATCACGTCAAAACAACCACCACGCTGCATACTTAACCAAAGTACACATAAATAAACCTTCAGAGCTCAAAGATACAAAATGAGGTATTAGCGGTGGTTGCTAAGACAAACATTTCTGCAGTTTCTCATACCAACATTAACTGTTGGTGATACAGACGGGAAAGTTACCGCAAATCAAGCAGCTGTTGTGCTGTTACTTTTATACCTCAGATTCAGATACTTTCATTTTTACCCATAAGATCTGCTTATATTGTACATATTGTGTTGATCTTTTAATAGGTCTGAAACTGTTTCTTTTCTACCTTGGGTTTAAAAAACAGCACTTTAAGCAGATTTAAAAGGAACGTTTTATACTATTCGTAGTATTTTATATCTTGAAAGACACTTTTGAACTTAACTCACTGTCAGTGATGTTTGCATGCACCGTTTTAATTCATCAGAGCTGGTCAAATCACTGAGGCATATGTTAAAGGGTTAGTTCACCCAAAAATGAAAATTCTTTCATTAATTCCTCACCCTCATGTCGTTCCAAACCCGTAAGACCTTCGTTCATCTTCAGAACACAAATGAAGATATTTTTGATGAAATCCAAGAGCTCTCTGACCCCTCCATAGACAGCAATTTAATGAACACTTTCAAGGCCAGAAAGGTAGGAAAGACATTGTTATAATAGTCCATGTGACTCCAGCAGTTCAACCTTAATTTAATGAAGCGGCGAGAATACTTTTTGAGTGCAAAAAAACACAAAAATAACGACTTTATTCAACCATTTCTTCATGTCTGTGTCAGTCTCCAATGCTATTTTTGGGTGAACTAACACTTTAATGAGTTTATGAAGGTTTTCTTGAGTAGAAACTGAGTCACACAAGTAAATGATGTTCATTTATTTCCATCAAATGACCCCTCTGAACTATTAAACTATCAGCTTTAATTTTTAAATAATCAGGGCAATCTGTGTATTCCAGGATCGAGTCCCACCACCCAGTTTCTGCTATAGGCTGAGCATCCAGCAGGGTCACATGGTTCCGTTATCAAGACCGACTGAATCTCCACAGTACAGACCACCTGTACTTCAGACACTTAGAGAGATCCTTCAGGTACAGCACTCAAAATTATGTCATCCTTACTAACAGATTGGCAGAAACATCTTTTGCCACACATGCTTTAAAAAAATAGAATAAAATATAGAAAAACCTGGTGGTTCTTTAGTGTGTAATGTTGCTGTTTTCCCATTAAAATGTCTGCAAAGTTGCAAAGCACAAAGTCCACTTCAAATGGAGTTATTTTCTATATCAGTAAGTGTTTCTGAACTCCCTGAAACGCCTCAATTGTAGTCTTAAGTTTTCTTCCGTACACATCACAATATTCCTCATTTAAATAATTCCCTTCCAAGGCATACACAAAAAGGGACAAGGCCTGGTTCAATTTCACACCATTGTTAGTGTTTCCACCTGAGAAGCTGAAACTTGTGCTTATGGTAAGGGGTGTAACATTTCAGAAACATGCTCGAAGCGGTTGACCAATCACAACACACTGGTCCAGCTGACCAATCAGAACACTGATTGTAGTGTTATAATCTTATATATAATTGTAATAATTGTATTCATATTTTTTTATATAGGTTTAATTTTAGTTTAGGTTTTAGTAATTTTTATCATTTTATTAGCAAAATTTCTATATAGCTTTAGTTTTTATTCAGTTTTAGTTTTAATCATTTTATTACTTCAACTTCTAATTTTAGTTTTTCATCTAGTATTTAAATTTGATGATAGATTTTTTTCGTGTTTTTAGTTAACAACTAGTGTGCAAACCATGAAATATTATTCTTTTAATCTAAGTTGATTTACTAATGATTTGTTCTGTCTTGCTTTTTAGGATGAATCTTTGAGGCGTCGTTGCAGCTTTCGGGCCACTGTTGTCCATAAACATTTATTGGTAATGTTTTCTTATACTTTAAATTCATAAATCAGATAATCATTTTCATCATAGCTATATCTTTGTGTACCACCTTGGCATGCCTGGTTTAAAGAGTGTGAGAAATGATCCTTAGCTTTGTCTTTCCTAAGAACCCACCATAGCGGTTTTCCCAGCACAGTGTGCCAAGTCTTTCCCCCTTCAGGGATGCCTCCAAACTGTACACCTTTGGAAAAGCTTTTGGGAAGCTTTACGCACTGTTTAACGCTAGCTTACCATAAGTGACATCATCCTGTGACAATCTACAGTATTGATCTCGCAAACCCTTAGACTTTAGACTTTGATAACCTGGGATTTATTTGTATGAGGTTAAGGGTCATGCTTACACACTAGTGTGGACAGTAGATTAACAGCAGATTGGTGTGTTTTGTTTTGATTCGCTCTTTTTGTTTTGCTTTTGACATTGCACATCTGCGTAGGTGTATGAATGATCAATGTGTCTGGGAAAATGGCCAGGAAAAAGCATTATTCCTGTTATAATGACAGATTTATGTCTTTGTAAATTATGCAAACAATTAGCTTTATGAATCCAGACCACTGTTTGATAAACACCCACATTTAATGGAAAAATAAATGCATGTTTAAATAATGTAGTTAAGGCGAATATCCTTCTAATTTATTATAATATAATACATATTATAATATATTTTTCCATATTGAAATATAATTGTTATATCCTTGAATTTCTATACTCTTTAAACTCTTCTATACTTTAGTAAAATTTTACAGTATTTATGTAGAATTCACACATTTCATCAATTATCTCCAAATATTTAAAGGTGCTGCATGTAAGTTTTTACTGTACTAAAGCATAAAAATACCAAAATATGTTTGCAGATATTTAGGAAACATGCTAAATTCACATACTCATTTCTCTGAAAAACAAAGCTACAGCCAGATATTCTGCGTTCCGTGACGGGATGTCTGGGGTTTTTTGGTCTGTGTGATACCGCACGCTTCTAGTTTACCCAATAGTAATCCGACACCCCAGGTTGCATGTTGGCGGAAAACACAGCATACTACTTCGATGGAAGCCAGCAAACAAACTGGGTCAGAGATCGCAGATTCTAGCCAACCTATAAAGCCTCTGCATCCATCTAAAAATCGCTACAAACGGAAGCACATTAAAATGCGGAAAAATCAACTTGCAGTGTGTGTCTCCTCGCCTCCCATTGACAATTGCGCTCGTACTTGTTGCGTGACCTCAAACTGGCAACCCGTGTGAGTGTCTAGTCTGAGGAGGATGGGGCGGGGCAAACAATATTTTGACTGCAGTACCCATTTCAACCACTAGCTGTCATTCTTACACACAGCACCTTTAAAAAGAGAAGTCTTACTGTATATTCCAGTGCTAGTCGCAAACTCTCGAGTCGGTTCATACCAGTTTATTCAATAAAATGCACTGATTGCCGCATGCATCTTGGTCTTGCAGAGCTCAAATGCAGGCGAAAGGGAGATGCTGCTGTTTGTGACAGATCCCAGTCTCCAAACGGAGCCGAACGCAGAGGGAAACAGGAGAACCGTAGCCGTGTGTCTGAGCCCGTCCTGCCTGATACGGAGCTCAGTAACACAGGCCCTAGACACACTACAGCAGCAACAACCCGTTCTGAAGTTCAGAGATGCAGTGAAGGAGCATGGTATTTCACCATCATTTCATAGACATGCATGAATGCATCACCTGTCTGAATGTACTGTCTCGTGCACACACAGCTTTTGTTACAGTGACAAAGTTCAAATGACTTGCTAATTGCTGGTTCATTCAATTGCAATGATATTAGATCTTTTAGACTGTTAAGATTTCTTTGCATTGTGACATATTTTCATGAAAATTACTGCAATGTGAAAATATTATTTTATTAAGTATAATAAATTCTTATATATTATTATATTATGCATTTATATGTCATGGTAGTATTTATTTAGATACTTAATTAAATTATTTATAATAATTACAATACTGGAATTTGTGCTTAGTTGTAAATAATGTCTCAAAATCTTAATGGTCCAAATAATAGGCTTAATTTGGTTTGTGCAATGTTTTTTGGGGGTGAAATATGGACGTGTTTTCATAATATCCAGCCATAAATGCTTTATAATGCATAAAAAAATTCAGTTTGCCGTTTTTTTAAGGAAAAGTTCAGCATTACTGAATGAAAGCCATTCAAGCAAAACAACTCTCGTTCTGCTTCTTCATGTCTGAACTATTTTGAGATTTCCTACATAAATCTCCATGTTGTCTTTCCTCAAAACCATGAGTAGAACGTTCTGTGACATAATGCTACTACTCCTTTCACTAAACCAGGTCAGATATTCTGCTGGGATCAGACAGTGATCCAACTGGAACCAGAGGACCCGTCTTTCTCCATACCACAGCCAATAATATTGGACCACCTGGGTCCAGAAACCCTCCCATACTCTCTCTGCACTGTCACAGGTTGGTATATTCTCCAGAGCCTCCCCTGTTTTTGAGGAGTTGGTACGGTCCAGCCTGACAGAACCAGATCTCAGGGGGATACAACATGTTTGTCCATTTAAACGAAACCAGTTGTTTGTTGGCTCAGGCTTTGTTCTTGATGCTTTGTTAGGGACCTTCTTGTGGTTTGTCATGTGCTTTTCCTTTTTAAAAATCTCTCTCTCCCACGTTGAAGGAAAGCTGACTTTTTGCCTGGTTTTGAGATATAAAAGTCTCAATTTGTTACAAAGTGCTCTGTTCATTCTCTTATTATATTATTTTAACTCATGCAAAGTGATGCAATCTCACTGTATTGTTCTTCATTCGGTAAATGATCCCCAAATATGGATCATTTTCACTAATCATTTTTTAAAAGTTATTTCACCAAATTTATTTTTCCAAATGTTATGTTATGTTATGTTATGTTATGTTATGTTATGTTATGTTATGTTATGTTATGTTATGTTATGTTATGTTATGTTATGTTATGTTATGTTATGTTATGTTATGTTATGTTATGTTAGTGGTGTTTATGCGATTTAATATTTAATGCAATTTACACAGCATCCGATTTTTTCCTGTTATCCCTTGGCTAGCGTTACATTATATGACCACACTCTTATTCATGCAAATGCTTTTAAACCATTCACACACACACACACACACACATCACGTGGGCACAGAAAGCCGCTTCAGACAACGCTTCAACGGACAAAAACACATACAATTATGCAAAATGCCAGAGTATCCTTGCAAGCACAGCCTTAAATTAGTTAAATTAAGTCATAAATTAATAACTTTTGTAGATTTAATAAGGAGCTTTAATAAGCTTTCATATTTAGACCTACCTGAACATTTCAAAGGACCGTTTACAAGGTTACATGGGTCAAAAACAATAACTTTTTTGCATTTTGAGGGGGTAAAAAAGTTAAAATCTTCCAGTCTGACTGGGCTGATAGAAAAATATATTGAAGGACACAGGTAAATGTGCCATTTATTATAATGTGTTTATGTGAAGATTGTTTTAAGTTCACTTAAATTAAAAGTTCTTATATATTTTTTAAAGCCTAATAAATGTTAAAATTCATAGCTTTCAATGATACTGTAATGCTGAATGGCTATAATTAATGGCTAAAATTGAGGAAAAAAGAAAATCAGTTTCATAGAGACATCAGTAGCAGTATTTGCGACGCCTTCTTTCATAAAAAGATGCCATTAAATAAATATAAAATATAGGCTACTGTCTTTGTTGTTTTTACATTAATTTTGATATTAAATGTGAAATTATTTAAATATATATACAAAACTTTAATGTTAGGTGTGCTTAATTAGTTTTTTTTAATCAATTGGCAGCTCTAGTTATATGTTATTTATGTTATATGAAACCTCTCACAGGTTTCATGCAGACATTATGTTTAGGTTGTTCTGCTCTGAAGAATAGAAATGTGATATTTGACACTCCATGTTAGACTTTGAATCTCTTTGGCTGTTTCACCCCATAGATAAGACAAATCATCTGACTTAAAAAAGTGTAACAAGCACAAATTATCTTCTGCTGTGGTCAGCAACTTTGCCGGAGGATTCTCCAGAGAGCAGAGGTTCATGCAGAGGTCTTATCACTGCCTGTTGTGTTTTATGTAACATAGATGTGTGCTTGTGTGCTGCGTGTTACTGCTTGTATGATGTTATTTGTCAGAAAATGGGAAAGTTCTCAGAAGTTTGAACAAACTAACTATTTGATGTGTTAATCTGCCATGATTCCTTTGGGTAGAATATTTCATAATTAATTTCACAGTAGCATTGGCTTTAGGGGTTAAATCAGCACTAATTAGCTAATTTACTCAGTAAGTATTAGAAATAACAATAATGGGCTTATTCATAACTAGTACAAGGAACATATATCTTTGTTAGATACTAATATGATGCATGGTTTATCCAGCAAAGTAATTTTAGTCAGTTATACCAATTAAATAATTTAAATGAATGTGTGATTTGCAGGTGTGATTGTTGCGGTGGACGAAAGCACAGCGTTCTCCTGGCCCACCTGCAGACGGTGTGAGAGTTGCCATTTAGAGCCTCGAGAAAAACAGTAAGTGCAAAGTTCTGTGCTAGACCGGTTCTAAGTCCAAACTGGTGAACTTTAAAGACAAGAAGCAATCCTAAGTGATCGTCAACCTACAGCAGAGTCTGTGGTAGGGAGAGGCGGACAGATTGAAGTTCATTCTACACTCTTTGAAGTAAAGGTTCTTTATTGGCATCTATGGGTTCCATAAAGAACATGTAGCCATAGCACATTGCACAAAAGGTTCTTTAGTTCTTTAGATTAGTAAAATGTTGTTCTTTTAATAAATGTTCACCTAAAGGTTCCAAAAATGGTTCATCTACACTTAAAAATGAATGTTCCATTTGGGTTTTTTGCAGAAACCCTTTTTGGTTCCCCAAAGAACCTTTCAGGAACATTTCTTAACAGAACCTAAAGATTTTTTTTCCACTATAAAGAACCTTTTATAAGTGTATGGCATCTTTTCTAAAGAAATTAGATTACCCTTTGGAACATGTTTTTTAGACGTGTTAAGCACAACAAGAAAGAATTTCCACACCAATGTTGTGTAGAAATGCCTACAGACATTATTACAGCATCATCACAGCTGCAAATTCCTTCTTGCGTCATCTAATAAAATGAAGTGTTTCCAAGTTATTCCAAAGTGTATTTTAGGGGACACGTTTGTGGAATTTAATTTTGTTCCCGAAGCCACAAAAAAAACCCCCACTTATGATATAGTTTGACATGACCATTTTTCACCCTTCTTTTGACTTTTCTTCCGTATATCCGAGTAAAACGGCTTCTCAACCAAGAAAGGACCTGATATTGCTCAGGTGGAAGTGATTTAATGGTTGTGGTTTGCTATTGGTGATCTCATGTGATTGACAGGTTGCCCCGCCCTCACGCCGCTAAACACGTCATTAGAAAAAAGAGATGGCGCTGTAAAAGGAAGGGGAAGTTATTTTGATTAAAGATTATGAGGCACATGAATTAAACAAAAATAATGATATGCTCGGATAAATCTTTTTTTTTTTTTTGACAGTGTTTTTAAACACTTTTTTCAAAGTGTGCTCTTCCAACTTATGTATTTAAATGAGCTCTATTGTGATTGGTTGTAATTGGCTAATCTATGTGCATGTTAAATAACTCTTTAAACTCTTCAAGTCCCATACATTAAATGTCTTGTTTCACTCAGAAACATATCAGATTATGGATGTAAAATGTCCACTTCATGGAATACCGGATGCATGTGTTCGTCTTATACGGTCCATAAGGTTGTTGACCTTTGGCTGTTCAGCGTTAATGTGTAAGATGCCTCCATCACTTTGAGTTTAATCACAACCCAGCCGGCTAAATTATTTTCACATTCCAGTGTAAGAGTTGAGCGGAAGTGATGAATCACACTCAAAAAGACTCCACACACATTTTAACAACAGCAATAAAAGTTGCATCTGTGTTGGTGTTTCTAGGAAAGGATTTCTCTGTTTAGCATGTGGAGCAGTGATGGATGAACCGACTACAAAGATGCAGCTGGAGGTGTTTCTGAGCTGCTCCTCACTGAGCCAGTGTACTGTCAAAGTCAAGGTGAGATGCTTTATGAAGAAAACGTTTATTCCCAAATGTTACAAAAACATGTCTTAGTCATGTATAACATTATTTTGTTACACTATTATCATATACACTCACCGGCGACTTTATTAGGTTCACCTTGCTAGTACCAGGTTGGAGCCCAGTTACAAGGGGCTGGAAACATTTCTCAGAGATCTTGGTCCATATTGACATGATAGCATCACGCAGTTGCTGCAGATTTGTAAGCTGCACATCCATGATATGAATCTCACTTAACAGCACATCCCAAAGCTGCTCTATTGGTTTGTGATATGGTGACTGCGGAGGCCATTTGAGTTTACTGAACTCACTGTCATGTTTGAGATGATTTGAGCTTTGTGACATGGCTTGTTGTCCTGCTGGAAGAAGCCATCAGAAGATGTGTATACTGTGGTCATGAAGGGATGGCGAAACCACCCACCTGTCGATTAGTAACATTTCCCCAGTGAGATGAGATCTCACGGAGACTCACGAGATAAAACGTGACCTGAGAAGAAAATCAAATGGCAAACGATGGACGTTGTCAGCTTCTGACGTGAGTTTTGTTAAACAAAGGAGAAAAAAGAATACGGGTGATCTTATTTCTCAATACTCCACTTTTGTGGCATGTTTGTGGCAACATCCGGTTGGTGAAGCTTGCTCGCTCTCATAGGCGTGTATCATGTCGGAGGCAGCCCGATCAAGAGTCAATTTGGGATCGCTTGGGCTCTGACGCAGTCGGTGCAGTAAAATAATCAGTATGACACCACACAATTGAGGTTTTTGGACAAAAAGCCATTTGCGTCAAGCCTTGAATCGGGCCACGCTCCCCGATCGCTTGGGGGTGCAAATCTGGCTTAAAATCTTCAGTTGTGTGGCTGGCCTAATAAAGTAGCCAGAGAGTGTACAACTACTTTAAAAAATTTAATAGTTCAAGAGTTTGTTCAACCAAAAATGAAAGTTCTGTCATTAATTCCTCACCCTCCTGTCATTCCAAACCCATAAGACCTTCGTTCATCTTCAGAACACAAATGAAGATATTTTTGATGAAATCTGAGAGATCTCTAACCCCTCTGTAAACAGCAATGTAATTAACCCTTTACAAGTCCAGAAAAGTAGGAAAGACATTGTTATAAAAGTCCATGTGACTCAGTGGTTCAACCTTAATTTAATGAAGCGACGAGAATATTTTTTGTGTGCAAAAACCAACAAAAATAACGACTTTATTCAACAGTCTCTTCACATCTGTGTCAGTCTCCTATGCAGTTTACATCGGCCAGCTCGTGTGCGTGGGTGTGCGTGCGTCTGTGTCTGTGTGTGTGTGTCTCTGTGTGTGGCCTGGTAAACCCTACCTAATGGGGACAAAGTGTCCTCACAAAGATGGCAATATCCGAAATCCTTGTCCTTGTGGCGACAATTTTTGGTCCCCATGAGGAAAACATCTTATGAATCACACTAAGTGATGTTTTTTGAAAATGTAAAAATGCAGAAAGTTTACTATGATGGGTAGGTTTAGGGGTAGGGTTAGTGTAAGGGGATAGAATATACGGTTTGTACAGTATAAACACCATTATGTCTATGGAAAGTCCCCATAAAACATGGAAAAACAACGTGTGTGTGAGGGAGGTATATTTGACGCCGACCTCTTCATGACAGGTTTCGTGAGATTGTAATTCTACTTTCCCTAAAAACAAACTCTAAGATATCTGTGTCTACATTTCAAATTAAGTTAAAGGAGGAAAATAAACACTTGAGAGAGTGAAGCTAGCATGATCTAATCACTGGTGCAGAAACTAGTGTGTTCTCTAGTGTTTATCTTCATTCTGTTTTATTTCCTGGAAATTTCAGCGATAGCGGAGGGCCTCATATTATGGAACAGATTCAACAAGATACCTCTCATCCGTTATCAGAAATGTGTTTCACACACCCACAGAACTAGAATAAAGTTATGAAGCACACTACTATTTTGGACCACTGAGTAACTGATGCATGGAAGGGAAAGTTTATATATTCTGCTCTTAAATGTCAGATTGCCTTTTATTGTTTCTTCAAGAACCACAAAGTCTTAATAAAGTCAAAATTAATACTAATTTGCTGAATACTAAGCTATTTTTATAATGCGTTTGATTGCTACAACTATCCTTGTGTAAAAGAACAACTGCATTTACATAAATTGTGCCTTATTTTGTTTTGTCTAATGCAAATTTCTCAAAATGGTTGATTAGACGAAGTCAGACAGGGTTGATTTCCTCAGGCCTTCAGTGTCTAAATGATTTCCGGAGGCGTCTGTAGGGTCACAGAAAATATTAATGTTTCATAAAGTATTCCTGCCACATTGTGTGAATCAAATTATGATATTAATGCATTCATGTGCATGTTTCAGTTGCAGCAAAAGACCATTACGTCTCTCTTGAACTCGACAAGGTGTTCTGAGGTAAGATTCTGGACTAGACAGAAGACACTCTGTTTCTGTTTTTGATTGACAGTTAATTGTTTGTTTGTTTGTTTGTTTGTGTGATCAGGGTTACAGTGTGGAAAATGTTCTCGGGTCGGAGATCGGTCCTCTCAGCACCTTCGTCCATGTGGTGAACAGAAGTCACAGTGTTTGGATGGGTTTGGAGGAGTTATCCTTTGACCTGCACTGACTAGCACACTTATCTGTTATTATTGTGTCTTGCATTTCTTTCCAAATGTATGTAAATAAACAAAGAAAAATGGCAGAGTGCCAGAAGAACTCTACTAACTGAACTAAATTACTTTTTTGAATGATCATTCTGGACCCTGCCGTTGATATTCGTATGAAAGATGCTCATATGATGTCCAGTATAAGCTGTTAAAAGACATTTGTTGTTGTCAGTCAATTGCCAAAAGTTGCTTCTAGCCACAGTGATTTAAGTTCAATTATTTGAAAAAAAAAAAAAAGTTTAAACAAGCTCCGATCTGCCTTATTGATCTATTGCTCTGTGACCACTGAAGATCTACATTCACTCTGAATAAAAACTGTTATGCCACCAAAGAACTATCAACCAATGTTATTTTCACAAACATTTCAATGGATCATTTTTAAGTGTCTGATTACTGATATGCAAAATTGAGCAAAACTAACATGCATTACTACAACTATGAAACATGATATGCTCTGTTAACGTTTGTATTATGTTTAATTATTTATGCCAGGGAATTGTTTTGTGATCTAAGTGGTTTACTCACTGTAATCTAGTATAAAATGCTACACCTTTTTTCCTTGACAACAAAGGACTTAAAAGTCAAAGATATTTTAAGCAATTTACTAATACATTAAGTATGCTTCTTTACCTGTGAATACTATTGTTTTGGTATATAAAAGGTTTACCTTTGTGGTAGTTATGTAGCAACTAACTTATATTTAACAGCAGCTCCGAGATGTCTGACAGTGTATTATATGTGGTAGCACAAAATATAAAAGTGTCTCTCTAATGTTTACAGCAAACATTACTTTGCACATAAAACCAAAAATCGCTATTCCTTAAAACTGCCTATGACGCTAAAGCTCTTCGTTGAACTGATTGACAGCTGGAGTTTTCAGAAGACCACGCCCCCTCAGACCCACCCCCGTGCACACATGCGCGTTGACATGGATGTTTTTTTAAAATGTCGTTTTATTATACATTTGTACACACTGTACAATTTTAAAACATGCTCTGGCATTAATACGAAGTTTTTGGGAATTATAAAACAAGTACCATAAAAACATATATGAAGCTTTTTTCTGTAATAATTTAGAATACAAAAACATTCACACAAATAATCACGACACCATGCGGTGCCAAAAGTCCATCATCCAATGTGTAACTCAATGCACGTCTGCTACAGAAGAACATAGTAATTCAAGTTCACTGAGGTATGTTTTGGCAGGGTTTTTGCGCTCGCTAACGCGCGTCACCGACTGTCAACAGCCGCGCGTGTCCCAAACGAAAGTTCTGGCCTCTGTTTGAAGAAGTTTCTGAGGCTGCCGAGTTCTCGCGTCAGCTGATCGATCGTTTTGTGCAGGCGCTCGTTCTCCGCGTTCAGCTCGATCATCTTTTGCTGCATCTCCAAGTTGCGCTGCTTCGCCTTGTCCCTGCTTTTACGCACGGCGATGTTGTTCCTCTCGCGCCGCTGGCGATACTCATGGCTGTGCCTGTCCACTGTCTTTTTGCCCTTTTCCTTCCCCAGCCTCCTGTGGGTAACGGGTTCTGGCTCAGGTGTGGTGGGAGGTGTCGGTTGTCCCGTGTGCATGAGGCTCACGGACGTCTGCGCGCACGTCTCGATCTGAGATGGCAGGGACGAGGACTGGTCACTGTCGCTCCAGTCCGCCTCCCTCTTGATCGGTGCGCAAAACGCGCCCTTGCCAAACCCCATTCTGGTGCTGCAGCCTCTCCGAGCTTTTTGCGCAAAGCCGCCGATGCCTGGCATGTAAAAGTCAGGCTTTTCTTGCTTCATGGTGTTGTTGAACAAGTCAGCAAAGAGCTCGTCGTTGCAGATCTCCAGCGGGACTGTGGACATGGACTCGATGTAGGTGCTGAAGTCGATTGCGCTCTCATCGTCGTAGATGGCAGGCGCGTTGCTGAGCTCCATCATGCTGCTACTGTTGTTGTTGTTGCTGTCCTGGGCTATGGCATGCTCGCCCCCGGGTTTTGCATCCCCTGGCATCACTTTATTATCATAGAAATTGGCAGGCTCCATGGCCCAGCTCATGTTGCATGGTGGCGTTACGCACTGCGAGTCCAGGTTGTATATGTCAGACATGGACG